>OX422216.1:641280803-641680803 GCA_949130495.1 Sambucus nigra
GAGCTGCTATTTTCGGGGACTATTTTTCCCGACGATTTTTCCGGTGGCCCCTGTTCTCCGGCGTGTTTTTTTTCTCTGCTGTCCGGTGGTCCGCGTTTTTCTGTCCGACGTGTTCTCTGGCAGTGGTCAGTGGATCTTATTTTCTTGAGGTAACATTTACTTATATTTTCATACATATATACTTATACATATATACATATTTATATACATATACTTATATATATTGATATATATATCTACTGTTATACATAAATATACATATACATATTCAGCTTTATAGACTTTGTTGTGAATGCTTATATTAACTTTTGCTGAGTTGTTGTGGGCGTTTGAGATTTCGTTTCTTATTTGTTCTAAACCCATAAGAAGTTTTTTTTGTCAAAACATAACACTTTGTTTTGAAGATTAAGTTGCTGTTCTCTTTTAACTGTTGGGAGTTTGTTTGGCTTGCTTAAAACAAAATCATTTTGGGTGAACCTTTCCTTGGTATTAAAAGTATACTGTTTGTTAAAGACTTGGCTATTTATATAGTCTAAATTTTTTTTTGACAAATGCTTTTGGATCTAAAATTTATTTAGAGAAATTTTTTGTTTGAACTGTCTTTGGATCAAAGTCTGAATTTAGTTGGGTGTTGTGTGTTTGTTGGATTTTACTTTACACCCAACTTATTTTGTGTGCACTTTTTTTGTTGGACTTAGATTATTAAAATTTTGTGTCACACATTTTTTATGAAAATAAATCTGAATTAAAATTTATTTGGGTGTTGGGTATTTGTTGTTGGAGCTTAGTTTATACCCAACTCATTTAGTGTGTACACTTTATTTATTTGGACTGTGACTTTATTTTGGGACAACTTTATTTGGATAAATTTATTTGAACTAAAATTTGTTGGGATTGAATTTTAGTAGGCTTATTGGGTGTTTGGTTTGGAGAGTTATTTACACCCATTTCAGTTTGTGTGTACACTTTGTTATCAAGACCTATTTTAGTGTGTCCCATACATTTTTATTTATTTATTATTATAATTTGGTTTGATTTATTTTGGGAATAAAGATATTTGATTTTTGACTCTAAACTAGTTACACCCTCTAAGTTGAACTTTTGTGTGTTCACTTTATTTAGTTGGGTTTAATTAGTGTGTAGTCTTTATATCACATCTTTATTTATTTAAATGTTATTTTAGTTAAACCCATCCTATTTTAGTGAGTCGAGTGCTACACCTCTTTCTCTCGTACTCATTTGACTTGGATTGGACCATTTGACTCCTACACTTTTTATTGCCTAAGTTGAATACTTTTTGTTGTATTCTTTTATAACTTAGGTAGTGTTTATGTGTGTGAGTATTTGATCCAACCCTTGTCATAGTATTGGTTTATACTAAAATTGAAATTTAATTCTTGAAACCTTATTTTATTTATTTTAATTAAGTCCTATTTTGTATGAGCTAAGTGCTACACTTATTTATCTTTTGCTCATTTTACTGGGACTTAATATTTTTAACATAACACCTATTTAAATTGATTCATATTATATTTGGTGTTAGGTTAATTTCTTATTTTAGTTGCGCGAGTTGGAATTTATTTCCTATTTTATTTGTGGTCATTTGCGCCAACTAAATTTATTTTTGGATTAATCTTTACTTGAATATTAAATATTAAGGGAGACCTTCTTGTGTCTTGGGACTTAATATTTAATCATTCTTTTAGTACCGTTTAATTCTATATTAACTTACCTTTCAATTAGTCCTTGATTGGTAGTTTGTCTTGTCAATTAAAATAGATCTATACCTTGGTTGTTTGGTCTATTTTTAAACAAGATTATTTTTCTTGTTTTGATTAAAACAATATCTATTATTATATTTGTGTGTTGCACAACTTCATGGGGTCTCGGGCTTGAGTGTGTCGTTGTGCGTGCTTAGTGAGTGAGTGATAGTCTCTATTAACGGGGTGTTATTGGGTTGACTGATTTTCAGTCAAGTTGGGTTGTTTTAGACTAGGCTGGGTGTACGGATTTGTATTTGCTTAGTTTAATTCATTGTGGACTTGGAGGAGTGTAATCTGTAACTTGTAATCGGTAAAAGTGGACTTGGGTGCGTGTGTTGTCCTGGGACTAGGGACACGGGGTTTACCACTAAGGTGGGTTCCTCGAGAACAAATCTTGTGTCACACTCTACTTTTCCTCACCTCATTCTTAAAGGGAATTATTCTTTACATCTAGCATCATCACCTTTTACTTATTAGTGTGCGTGAGTGTTTTCTCACTTAAAATTTATAATAGATTTTGTATTAAAGATTTAAAAGAGTTGGAGAATTTTAAATTACCTAATACGCATTAGCAAGTATCCTTTGGTTCTTACTAGTGTGACCCGTAGGTCCTTTCATTTTTTTGTTTCAATTTCGGCATCAACCTTTCATTTTTAGTCCATCTATTAACTATTTTGGATACAATTGATTATTTTACCCCTCTTTATTGAAAAATAATAAAATGGTTGTTATAAAATTTGAAAAATAAGCTATTTTATTATTTGGGGATAAAAAGTGGTTTTTCATCCGAGAATAATAATTTTATTTTTATTTTATCTAGTTGTTTTTAATTTAAAAAAAGAACTGGAATAATAATTTTATCAGTCACCCTAGTTTTTTTTTTTATTTACTAAAAACTCTTCTTTAATTTTAATTAAAAGTGTTTAATTTGATGTCTTATATTTACAATTGATTAGTGCCACTGACGCGGACCCAGATTACAAGATTTTTTTTATTTATCAATTATATTACACATATGGGGGAAAATTGTTGTCTTAGATTCGCTAGATCGAACCCACATTCATTAAAAAATGTGGCTCCGCGACATCGACAATAATCAATCGTGAATCTAAGACATCAAATTAAGTATTTTTAATTAAATTTAAAAAAAGAGTTTTTTTATAAATAAAAAAGGGCCATTTAGATACCACCCCCTACTATAAAATATATGTAGATGTAGATCCTAGTTATTTTTGGTTAAACACTACGGTCCCATTATAAGCCATTATAATGATTTCTATCTTCTAGATTTTTAAAGACAACATTGTCAAATCGAATACTCCATACACACCACCCATAAAAGGAGTCTATCTTTTATTCATAAACACCATAATCCAATGGCATATGTTTGATTCATAAAGGAGTCTATCTTTTATTGAGATAACCTTTGCCATTCAAATACAAACCCACTTTTACAAAGAAAGATGGATTTGATGGTATATGTAACAAATCATGTTTTCTGTTAATGGATCCACACAAGTAATGGGGTGTACATTTGATTGCCTCAATGTGATGATTCCTTCGGCTTCATCAGTTTTCATGGTAAGTTAAGATTGTTTGTTTGGGCAGGTTGGAGATAACGCACAAACAGGTGGGTGAAATGTATGGAATCTATTTAAGGGCCGAAACGTGCAACAACATTTTAAATGGGTTTAGTTATATAAAATCTTTTAACTAGGGGGTAATATAGTTATTTAATAAAAAACTATGTTGAGTATTAAAAATATTATTCCAGTTAAAAAAAAAAGTTGGGATAAAATAAAAATAAAATTATTTTTTTATTATTATTCTCGGATAAAAAACTATTTTTTATCCCCCAATAATGATAAAATAGTTTATTTTTCAATTTTTATAACATCCATTTTATTATTTTTCAATAAAGAGGGTAAACTAGTCAATTGTATTCAAAATAGTTAATAAATGGATTAAATTGAGACAAAATGAAAGGTTCAGGATGAAATTGAAAAAAAAAAGACAGGAACAAAATGAAATAAGTGAAAAATAAGGGACCTATGTGTGTTGAAATAGCCAGTAGTGTGGTACATCTGACAAACAGCCTCACACTTCGTATTCCTATTTTTAATAAAGGGTTCACATGTATTTAGTCCCACTTTTAAAGATTTATTTGTACCTACTTTCATATTTTTATTTTTTTAGTTGTTAGTCCCAATGTAGCAACTACGGGATAAGTGTCATTCACTGCAAAAAGAAAGATGGGTGGTTACAAAATGATTGAGGGAGATTTTGGATAATTATGAGACTTAATACAATTTAAAAAATATATGAAGGGGGGTGTAAGAAAACTTTGGACAAGAGACTAACCCCCCAAAAACTATTAAATAAACAAAAATATTATTGTAACTTAATTTTTGAAATAATTTTTTGGAACAAATTGACATGTGAGTTTGTTATTGGTTGATTTTGAGAATCCACGCCATTGGATTAATAACAATCTGACACGTGTCTAACCGCAAGAAAAAGGAAAGAGAACATCATCTTTCTTCCTCTCTTTCTATTTCAAAAGAAAATGGAAAAAGAGTTTTTTTGAAAGAAAAAAGGTTTGAGAAGAAAAAGAGTTTTCTGTTCTGTGGATACAAATGACGATGAACCTACGGTTTGTGAAGATGAAAAAAGCCTTTTTAAAAAGAAAAAAGAAAAAACAAAAACTTGGTATAAACAAGAAAAGGAAGAAGCAAGTGTCAAGTGTCAGCTGAAGAAGAAATCAATGAAAAAGAGAAATCTGAAGAAGAGAATGAGGGAATGGTTGAAGAAGAAAGACAACAAGTAAAGTTTGAAGTTGATTTGTTAGACCAAGTCAAAGGGAAAGGAAGACAGTTTTTTGTACAGACTATTCTGATATCGACAAGGAAAGCAAACGTGGCAGAGGAAAAAACAGACCCTCTCAAAAACTGTACCAAAGCTAAAGAGTAGAAGAATCTTGGACCAGGATGTAATTTCTTCTTCCCTTTCTCCTTTTTTTGGGGGCTTATTTGTTGTTTGGGGCCATTTATTCTTTTTCTCCTTTGCTTTTTTTAAACATTCAACAAAAAACCCTGATTTTTAGTGCCCTTAGAGCGTCCACAACACGATTGGCAAATTTAGAGAACCAAAATTGAGTTTACCTTTCTTCCAACAATGCACTACACACAATGGGGGGAGACTTTAGAAATTTGTAAATTAGTTCCTACAAACTAATGTTGTTCGTAGGAAATAAAAAAATATTTCTGGTGTTGTTCGTAATAACCCAAACATTAGTTCAGGCAACACTTTTTGCGGTCCCAAGGTAGAGGATGGGGGGAACGAGGTCGTTTCATGGCAATTCGCATTTGTTATTAAGTAGCACGTTGTCGTTCTAGACACATGTTGTTGACAGTTAGATAAGTCACGCCACCTGCACAGTGTCGTTTGGTATTCATTGGGGAAACCATTGTGTTGTGTGTTGGTTAGTTACAGAGAGGGAAGGTGATTCCCATTGTTAAATACTCATGAATGTGATTTGTACATATATGAATTTTGGTGAATGAAATTTCCATCTCTCTTTTCAATTCTCCGTTAATCTTCATTCCCTCATTTATCTCTGAATTCTCTCCTCCTCTTCTATTTTTGTTAGTTTTACTCTTGAATTTCTCCATTTCATCAATCTACTTAGCTATCCATACTTTAGGACAGTGCATTTGGTACAGTTCTGGGGTAAGCCATGGCTGAAGGTACTCGTTGGACAGTCCCGAGTAAGAATTTCAAGGAGCACAAAGGAAAATTAGTCACCATGGAGTCTCAACAAGCCTCCACCCTGGAAAGGCTTGGAGGGGTTGAGAACATTCTGTCAGGGCTACAAAATTAAGTTCAGGATATGGAAAAGTTCAATCGCGGAAAAGGGGCAGCTGTAACAGGAACTAGTTCACTCCCAGGCCTTGGCCAGGCCACTAAGAACTCTACGGGGCCCTATCGAAGAGAGAACACAGATAGGGGCATTATAGGAACCTCCATGGGCATGAGACCCGTGGGTCAAACATCCCCCCAACACCAGCCACAATACAAATTACCCAAGATCGATTTCCCTCATTTTGATGGCCAGAACCCGAGGGGATGGATTCTCAAAACCAAGTCAATCCCATGGACAACGATCATAAGGTATGGCATGCTTCCCTTTATTTAGATGGTAGGGCTGACATTTGGTTCCAAGACTATCAAGCCAGTAGGGATGTGATTATATGGGATGACGTAGATTTGAAGGTCTAGCACATGAAGATGTGGTGGCAGAGTTTAACAAATTGCAGCAGTGGGGCACTGTAGAAGAATATCAACTCAAATTTGAAGAGCTTATGTCATATATGCTCACTCAAAACAGTGGGTTAGGGGAGAGCTATATCCTATCTAGTTTTGTTAGTGGGTTGAAGGGGTATGCTTAAATTACTGAAGCCTGCCAGTCTCTATCAAGCTTATACCAAGGCCAAGAGGCATGAATATAACCTTGAGCCCAAGAAACACAAGCCCTATACTAAGCCAACCACGCATCAGTACCATAACAAACCATCCTGGCCTTCCACTCCTAATAACAACTCTTTTCCCACCTCACACAAAACTGAACCTACCAAACTACCTAACACCCAAGCCCTACCTGTGAAGCAGATAACTGAGAAAGAAATGCAAACAAGGAGGAGTAAGGGCATATGCTATTACTGTGATGATATATACAAACCAGGACACAAATTCCAAGACAAGAAACTCTGTATGATATATTTAGAAGGGGAAGAGAGGCTTGACGGCAACTCTGAACAAGAAGAAGTTGGGGAGGAGGATATTACAGACACTAACATTGAAATCTCACTACATGCCCTCTATGGATTTGTGGTATCCAACACCATTAGGATCTTGGGCAAGGTGAGTAAACAAAAGCTCTCCATGTTGGCAGACAGTAGCAACACTCACAATTTTCTTGATAAGAAAATAGCTCAACAGTGTGGGCTCACACTTGACCCACTCCCCCTCTATTGGTCTCAGTGGCAAATGGTGAAAAGTTGGCATGTCACTCCAAAGGCCCCCACTTTACCTGGACAATGAATGGTTTGAATTCACTACTGATATATGGATCCTTCCATTCATGGTTTGTGACATGGTCTTGGGAGCTGATTGGCCGAGGCAGCACAACACTGTCTTATTTGATTTTGAAAAGCTCACCTTAACAATCAAGAAAAAGGGCAAAAAGGTGACTCTGGGAGGTACAACACCACACCAGAGACAAGTTCACTCTATCAAAGGCTGGTCAACAAAATGTTTATTGATCCCTGTACCACTTCAGCTGCTTTAATTGCATTTGATTTTGTTGGATGCTCATAGAACTTGAGATACACCAGTGCTTATTCACGGTAATGTATTTCTATTAAAGTTCTTGTTCCTGTTACTTTTTATTTTCCATGGAAGTAATTTTGTTCTTGTTGTTTGCCATTAATATAGATTGATGTGCTGGTTTGTGCATTTCAGCTTGTAAGTTCACTTCATATATTCGTCTTTTTTTTTAAAGATAGATCGATCATTGTTAATTTGTTTGTGATTACATGCAGATGGATATCAACACTCATCACTTTTTTAAAGGGTATTTGGAGGGTCAATTTGATAATCACTGTTGGCCTTAGATTATTAAGCTAAAAGACTGGTCCCCTTCTAATTTATTTGAGTAGCGCCTGCCACGTCATAATGCTGAGTTTATCAGCTGCTTGCCTTCCAAGGAATATACACATCCTAAATCTGGCTTCCTAAATCTAGCAGTCAAATTGCCTGAAGAATCTAGCAGTATCTGTTGCAGGAATGTGTGTGTGTGTGTGTGGTGGGGTGGGGGGGTTGGGGAGGGGAGTCTAATTGACGGACGTGTAGGCTTTAAGTCGAAGAACCACCCTTTTTCGTTGGGTGTGTTCTAATATTTTATTAATTTCTTCGTTACAGGTTAATGTGTTAACGCATAGTGCAGCATTGAATTTTACATCTGAACAGATTGCCAAAATAAAAGAAATGATGGAAGCACCATGCTCAGAATCAAAGGGAAAAGCCCAAGATGCAGCAGCATCGTGATGATGAGAATAATAGAGTTGGAAATGTCTCTGAAAAAGTTAATGAACATGGTGGTATTGGGATAATGCAAGTAGATAAAATTTGTGATTCTGTTTTATCAGCAGAAGAGAATATTAGCAAGGATGGGGAAGAAAATCGAAATGGAAATGAATGTCGTCGAAAAAGGAAGAGGGTATATCTTTGAATAAGAATGATAAGAAAATCAAAGTTGAAAGCCAAACGTGTATTGAGAACTCTAAAGTGGATCAAGATGTAGAGGAAAATAATGGCTTTGGGACACTTTCGGAAAACAGTTTGGAAGTATTTGAAGATACAGAGTGTGGCGCCCTTTGGGACATTTTCAGGAGGCAAGATGTTTGTAAACTGGAGGGATATCTAAAGAAGTACAAAAGAAAATTTAGGCATATATTTTGTTCTCCAGTCAAACAGGTAATTACGAACTTCCCATTATGTTTCCTTTGAGGGCTCATTTGGTTTGAGCTTATGAAAAGGTTTGGAATCTTGGATTTCTTAAGAAGTTCTTTCATGGTATCTAGTATCTTGCTAGTGTTAGATCACATCACCTGGTTGGTAAATTCCTCTCCTAAAACTTCAAGCGAACATCGAAATCATAAGCGAGGGAAAATGCTAAAAAAGAGGAACGGACCAGGATCATTCCTGTAAACGGATCAGACTAGGATCGGATCTGCAGTCATTCGAATTATTCATATCTATAATATCGAATCCAGACATACATGGAAATATATGTTTATTTACATTTTATGTTTTCCCTCTTTCTTTATTTCTTAAATTTGAATTCAACCGAACAATGAAATCATAAGCGAGGGAAATGCTAAAAAAAAGGAACGGACCAGGATCATTTCTGTAAACGGATCATCAGACTGGGATCGAATCTGCAGTCATCCGGATTATTCAGATCTATAATATCGGATCCAGAAATATATGGAAATATATGTTTATTTACATTTTATGCTTTCCCTCATTCTTTATTTCTTAAATTTGAATTCAAATTGATATGGATGTATTATATATTTATATTTTATGTATAATAATATATGACATTTATGTATGTATTATACATAATCGGCCATACTCTTGTGTGGACCACCCATTGGGACCAATTTTTAGAATACTTAAAGATTAAAATTTTAAACCAAACTTGATGGAGATGATCCCCATAGTGAGGAGATCATCTACAAAAATAAGTCATCAAAAGATCCAGAACAGGGTGAAATGTAAACTTGATAAATATGTGAATTTCGGAAGTTAAAACTTTCGATGACCATCTCACCCACTTCAAATTTTCTGGATTGATTTTTTTCCACGATGATCTAATAACTATGGAGATTATCTTCACCAAGTTTGCTCAAAAATTCAAATTTTTTAGTATTTCGAAACATTGTTCCGGTCTGCATTGGAGCCTATATATATACATAGATTTGTATATTTGTATATATATAATCTATACTATATAATCATTGGTTCTTAGTCATTGAATTAGGCTATAGATCCCCATCGAATGCATTTAATAATAGGATAATTGGGCAAATGGATTTTGAAATGTAATTCAGATCTGCACAAATGGATCGAAATTAAATTTTTATCTGATCTAATACTACCCTAATGGAGGGTCATGTTCTTTTAAATAGTCTCACAATTGCATGAATACTTAAGTTAACTTTCTCTTATACCTTTGCTCTCACCTTTCATATTATGTCTATGGTCTGAAATTTCAAGTTAACTTGCTTATCATTCTCCGGATGCGCTACAGGTTGTTCACCCTGTCCATGATCAATCTTTTTACCTAACAATGGAGCACAAGAAGTGGCTTAAGGAGGAATTTGGTCAGTGTTCATATATATGATGTACATTGGTGGACTCATTACCATTTTCTAGCCCAGGTTCATGTTTTTTACTTTTTGATTTAATTATTTTTTCTTTTGATTTTAGGGATTGCACCTTGGACATTTATGCAAAAAGTAGGAGATGCAGTTTTTATACCTGCTAGCTGTCCTCATCAAGCTTGAAATTTGAAGGTAAACTAGTTAGTTGAATTTGGCTGTTGCACGCTTTGGTTAGCTAAAAATAAAGAGCATTTTTTTTTTGTGTATGTGTATTTTTTGTTTTTTTGTTGGTGGCCGGCAACCCCAGGCGGAGATCTGGCACACCGAATCAGGGCCAAACTGCAAATCACGACTCAGATCCCTTGGGCCAGTAACGTCCAATAAACCCTAGACCTACCCTGCCCAGACTATAACCAGTCCTCCCACTCCTCCCCAAGCCACCGACAATCATCGCCATGGCCAGAAAACCTTCACTGGAGCTCCGGGGACCGGAAGTAGGCTCCATTTGTATCCAGACCTGATAATCATAGCGCACTACTGATTTTTCATACCAAACCCCCCCAAAATATCCCACCTAACCCGAACTCAACCTAACCTGACCAGTGATTTAAAAGTTTTTAGGCGGTAGGAGGGTGGTAAGGACCATCTAGCGCCTGGACAGGACCTGTGCGGTTCTTTTATTTGATACATTTTAAATATATTATATACATACTATAAGGGGAAAACCCAATGCACGAGGCTCCCGCCATTGCGGGGTATTGGGGGGTTAGATGTACGCAACCTTACCCCCAGAGAGACTATTTTCACAACTCGTACCTCTGACCTCGAGATCACAATGAGGCAATCATTAAATATATTAAAAAATATCTCTCGATATTTAATGCATAATTATGGGTTAGGACCATTTACTTTGTAAAAGATGCAAATAATCCTATCGACTTTTCTTTGATGGCCCAAGTCGTTTTTCATAATAGAGTACACATGTTTAAAAAATTTTACCCCTCACTCATACCCATTATAAACTCAACTACTCTCTCTTTAAGAACAAATACATACCACACACTCTCTTTCTAGTAGCTCCACCCCCATCAGAACAACAACTCCCTTCGCTGGAGCAACCCATGTCTTTCCTTCTCTCTCTCTCTCTCTCTCTCTCTCTCTCTCTCTCTCTCTCTCTCTCTCTCTCTCTCTCTCGTTCCTTTTCTTACATTGATTGGTCCGCGCCATCGTAGTCATTGTTGTTGCCGGAGACGACGGTGTATTGCCTAAAAAGATGAAGTGACACTTCATCTCCTGATTCACATGATGTAGCTATTTCAGTTAGGGCATGTCACCCAGGATCCTAGTTATTTCACTTCCATTTCCGAGGTTGTAATCATTTATCTCAGTAATGTAGATATCAGTTTTAATTGATGATAATGAAATATTTTAACTGGAGAGTTATTCCAGTCATACTTATTCTTATTCAATTTTGATTTGATGTTGTTTATTATTGCTCTGCTTTGTGGAATGGTTTTAATTAAATTAAATGGAAAAAGTTTTTTACACTAGCTTAATTAATTATTGGGTGAATTAATAAAGAAAAATATTTTTTTGACAGTGATGCTAAGAATGAACCAACTGTATACTCTGATTTAATTGGGTATATGACTGATCACCCGGTATTTAATTAGGTGGGGTGTTATAGATCGTCACTTCTTTTAGGTCAGAATTGACCTCGGTCTTGGGTCGTCACCTCAGTTTGGTCATAATTGACCTCGGTCCTCGGTTGTCACCTCTTTTAGGTCAAAATTAACCTCAATCCTCGGTTGTCACCTCTTTTAGGTCAGAATCGACCTCGGTATTAGATCGTCACTCAATTAGGTCAGAATTGACCTCGGTCTTCAGTCGTCACCTCTTTTAGATCGGAATTCACCTCGATCTTGGATCTTCACCTTAGTTTGGTCAGCATTTAGCTCGGTCATAACCTCTTTTAGGTCAAAATTGACCTTCGTCTTTGATTGTCACCTCAGTTAGGTCAGAATTGACCTAGGTCCTCGGTCATCACCTCTGTTATGTCAAAATTGATATCGATCTCGAATTTTCAGCTTAGTTTTGTCAAAATTGACCTCGGTCCTCACTCATCACCTCTTTTAGGTTAAAATTGACCACAGTCTTGGATCATCACCTTAGTTAGGTAAGAATTGACCTCAGTCCCTTATCGTCACCTCAGTTAGTTTAGAATTGGCCTCGGTCTCCGATCATCACCTCTTTTATGTCATAATTGAGATCGATCTTTGATCTTCGCCTCAGTTAGGTTAGAATTGACCCCGACCCTCTAAATCGGTCATCCACATCCCTTAGGTCCACATAATTGACCTCCGCTTATCATGTGGTGTCTATTCGACAACCATCACTCGTTCCAAGCTCACCCATTGAGGGGCTTTGTATACACAACTTTCTAGGACCCCCTAAGTCTCTCCATAGGTCCCTAAAACTTCCCTATTTTTCAACAAACCTACATCGCACTCTGAGTACAGATCTAGAGGCCATCGAGATCCCCCCGAGCACCATTTGACTCCGGTCAACTCTATCGTGAGAGAAAAAGCTCTTTGAATTTTTGAAGGGCTCTGAATACCCTTTCTAATGGTCTACCTCGTGCGCAAATCGGCATATCAGTTTGGACAAACAAACCATTTCACTACCAAAAATAAATTCGGAAGCAATTAGGCGCTCCTGGGTTCCAAGTTAACCCCAATCAACTTTACCATCAAAGCCAAAGCTCTTTGAATCTTCGAAAGGGAACTAAAACCCCTTTCCAAGGGTCTGCCCCGTGCACAAAATAGCATAACCGCTCGGACGAACGATCAATTTTCCCCTAAAAATTAATCGGGAGGCCATCGGGTACTATCGGGCTCCGTTTAACCAAAGTCAGCTCTTCAGCTCAAACAATATTGAATGAATATCTTAAAGGCAATGAATGTATACATGAATGTATACAATGATTATTTACATATACATATACATGTATATATATGCTATATATACATGATTATATATATATATATACACACACACACACAATATTGCCAATTTTATCAGATTTTCAAAAAACCGTATTTAAAAACAAGTTTATCATTGTAATGAAGGTGACGTGTGCTTAGTCTTCTTATGCCAAAATAATTAAGAAATTCACCGAGAAAAAAGTATCTCGAGAGACTAATAGCCACGTTTGTAAAAGAACCCCCATGTGCGTCTTTTCGTACTCCTCACGACTTTTTTGAAACAACAAGGTGCCCCTTATAAAAGGGTTTCCTCTGATATCCAACTCTTTTTTACCTCTGATTTCTTTGTTTATGCGAAGTGTTTCCTGACTGTGAGAGCAAATAGTATTCCCCTGTAACTAAATATTAATCTTTTCTTCTCTTCGATTCTCTTATCTCTTCTATGGCTCCTGTTACTTAAAGGACCCCTTCCATCATGGGTGACGGGGAAACCTCTTTTAATTTGGTTGAGCGTCGTCTTCAGTGGGACAAATATCATCGTGCCCCCTATTTTGGCCCTGTGGAAAAGTTTTGGGAAGTTGTCAATGCTTTTCCTGGTTCACTTGGTTCCACTGAAGAAGATTTAAACTTGTTGGTGGGGGAAGATGACGACACTGTGAACTGCGACTATTTGCCCGGTAACACTGTAACCATATTTAAGGTGGAATGGGGGGATTATCCCAATGCAATTATGGAATTTGAATCTGCTGGCGGGGCATGTGATGGTTTGGGCCCTTGGACTGAGTATATTCACGAAAAATATGCTTTGGAGCTGCAGACTGTTGGTCTGTCTTGTGCAAAGTGGTTAGGCAATCTAACTCTGGCCAATAACAACACTACGCTAAGAACTTTAGTTTCTCGCTAGAGCCATCAGACTCACACTTTCGTTGCTGCGTGGGGTGAGTTCACCATTTCTCTGGAAGACGTTTGTGAACTTCTTGGCTTAGAGGCTGCTGGTACTGATCTTTATTTTAAAGAAGCCCTAGGGGATGAAGAGGTAGCCCACCTCCTAGAGCTGACAGAGGTGATCAAAAGATGTATGAAAACTTACAATAAATGCACCTGTTCGGAGATCAGCAGGTACTTCTTTTATATGGAGGACAAGGCAAGTGCCCTTGATCGCGAGAAGGCGATGAAGGACCCAAAGAAAAAGCATGTTATGGAACTGCCCCTACTGGGGAGGGGTATGGGAGTATTATTGAGCTTGCGGGATACATATGGATTATCCTCTCGAGGATCTACTTACCAGGCAAGCCTCATGACTGCCCCAGGAGGGACCTAATAAACCTTGTTGTTCGTCTTGCCCATGGGGTGAAAGTTCATCTAGCTGCGATTACCCTTGGCTCTCTCTACACCTGGCTTGATAGGGTGCAAACAGACTCTGCTCGCTCTCTTAGTCGATTTGACGTTGCCAATTACGCTAATTACATCTTTCTCACCGCCTTCATATATGCCCGATTTCTGGATTACGCTCCCGTAAAATGGCTTCTCACTGCCCATGATGTTAGAGTCCCTCGCATCCTTGCCTGGAGTCATAAGCAATCCAGGAAGTCTTTTCACACTTTCCATGATAATGTTAAGAAATTCAATTTTCGTCCGTACTCGGTTGCCAACAAATTTTTTACAAACTCTTTCTTAAGGTTGCGTTTGTTTGTCGATCAGTCACAACAAATTTCGAGCAAAAGTTGATCAACTGTTGTGACTGATCAGTCACAACAAATTTTGAGCAAAAGATTGATCAACTACTGTGACTGATCGACAAGTATCTTCAAAGAAAGAGTTTGTTAAAAAATTATTGGCAATACGAATGAAAATTGAATTTCTTAACATTATCAAGGTAAGTGTGAAAAGACTTCCTGGATTGCTTATGACTCTAGGCAAGATGCGAGGGACTCTAACATCATGGGCAGTGGGAAGCCATTTTACGAGAGCATAATCGGGAAATCGGGCATATATGAAGGCGGTGAGCAAGATGTGATTGGCGTAATTGGAAACATCAAATCGGCCAAGAGAGCGAGTAGAGTCTGTTTGCACCCTATCAAGCCAGGTGTAGAGAGAGCCAAGGGCAATCGCAGTTAGAGGAACTTTCACCCCATGGGTAAGACGAACAACAAGGTTTATTAAGTCCCTCCTGGGGCAGTCATGAGGCTTGCCTGGTAAGTAGATCCTTGAGAGGATAATCCATATGTAGCCCGCAAGCGCAACACTACTCCCATACCCCTTTCTCCAGTAGGGGCAGTTCCATAACATGATTTTTCTTTGGGTCCTTCATCGCCTTCTCAAGAGAAAAGGCACTTGCCTTGTCCTTCATATAAAAGAAGTACCTGATGATCTTCGAACAAGTGCATTTGTTGTAAGTTTTCATACATCTTTTGATCACCACTGTCAGCTCCAGGCGGTGGGCTACCTCTTCATCCCCGAGGGCTTCTTCAAAATAAGGATCATTATCAGCAGCCTCTAAGCCAAGAAGCTCACAAACGTCTTCCAGAGAAATGGTGAACTCACCCCACGCAGTAACGAAAGTGTGAGTCTGATGGCTCCAGCGAGAAACCAAAGTTCTTAGCGTAGTGTTGTTATTGGCCAGAGTTAGATTGCCTAACCACTTTTCACAAGACAGTCCAACAGTCTGCAGCTCCAAAGCATATTTTTCGTGAATATACTCAGTCCAAGGGCCCAAACCATCACATGCCCCGCCAGCAGATTCAAATTCCACATTTGCATAGGGATAATCCCCCCGTTCCACCTTAAATCTGGTTACAGTGTTACCGGGAAAATAGTCGCAGTTCACATTGCCGTCGTCTTCCCCCACCAACAAGTTTAAATCTTCTTCAGTGGAACCAAGCGAACCAGGAAAAGCGTTGACAACTTCCCAGAACTTGTCCACAGGGCCAAAATAGGGGGCATGACGATATTTGCCCCACTGAAGACGACACTCAACCAAATTAGAGGGGGTTTCCCCATCACCCATGATGGAAGGGGTACTTTAAGTAACAGGAGCCATAGAAGAGATAAGAGAATCGAAGAGAAGAGAAGAAAAGATGAAGATTTAGTTACAGGGGAATACTATTTGCTCTCACAGTCAAGAAACACTTCGCACAAACAAAGAAATCAGAGGTAAAAAAGAGTTGGATATCGTAGGAAACCCTTTTATAAGGGGCAAGTTGTTATTTCAAAAAAGACGTGAGGAGTACGAAAAGACGCGTGTGGGGGTTCTTTTACAAACATGGATATTAGTCTCTCGAGAAATTTTTTTCTCGGTGAATTTCTTAAGTCTGTTGGCATAAGAAGACTAAGCACACGTCACCTTCATTACATGTTACCTTTACCACAATGACTATAGTCCCTAAGGTAAGAACCACATAAAAACATCAATAGGGTCTGAAACAGAGGGATGGGGAGAGTATACCTGAGATGTGTTGAACACCAAATTGAATATAAACAAAATTAGCACCTAGAAAGCCAAAACAAACACACAAAAGAGCCCTACAAGTAGGATCTTGTCAAAATGACACAAATTCTGAATATAAAAAACCTTAAATACTTATCCAAGAATAAATATGAAAAAAAACAAATGAGAGGGGTTACTTGGGAGATCTGAACCCAAACAAATGCACAAACCAAACCTAATTTGAACATTGAACAAAAATAATAACTGAGCAAACCTAATTATTGAAAATCAAAAGACATAATAAGGGGCCATAGAAACACTTCGCACAAACAAAGAAACCAAAGGAAAAAAGAGTTGGATATCAGAGGAAACCCTTTTATAAGGGGCACCTTGTTTTTTCAAAAAAGACGTGAGGAGTACGAAAAGACGCGCGTGGGGGTTCTTTTACAAACATGGCTATTAGTCTCTCGAGATAATTTTTTTCTCGGTGAATTTCTTAAGGTTGCGTTTGTTTGTCAGGAAAGGAAATGAAAAGTGAAAGAAAATAATTTTCCTGCTCTTTTTGTTGACTTTGGTTAACAGGAAAGTTGTGAAAAAATGATCCTAAAATTTTCCTGCAGGAAAGTTTTTTCCACAAAATACATCTTACCAAAGACCTAGGATTTTGCAGGAAAGTTCAAGGAGAGTTGACATATTACCATGTAGATTATTATTACTATTATTTTTACTTTTATTATTATTATTATTATTATTATTATTATTATTATTATTATTATTATTATTATTATTATTACTATTATTATTATTATTATTATTATTATTATTATTATTATTATTATTATTATTATTATTATTATTATTATTATTATTATTATAACTAGAACTAAATTATTTACCAATAAATATTCACAATAATACCCAATATATGGATATTTTACAAATTCAATGTTTAATTTTTTTATTCATATTTACTAATGTTTTTTGAACTTCTTTGCCCACAAAGCCATATCCTCAAAATCGGTGTCGAAATCATCATCTAAAACTTTAGTCTCCTCCTTTTGGGTTTTCAAAGAAATACCCTTTTCTTTCTTTGGCACTTGCTTGGAGGTAAACATGTCAACCTCATAAGTTTGTGTGGCTACCCAGAATTAATACCATGGGCCTAGACGAGTAGCCCAGTTCTAGTGGCCCAAATTCTAGTCCCCCTACCTCTTATTTTGATTCGGTCTCTTCCGAAGTTCCCTTGAAGGGAAGTTATAGGAAGGATGTAAGACGTGGGGGAACCCATCATCCCTACTCACCTAAATGTACATGTATATATTAAACCCTAGGTCCGGGGCAAAAGGACAAGTTGTATTCTCTGTAACCACTCTCCAGAGTATATAGAAATAATATCGACTGCACCACCGTGGATGTAGGTACATCTTTGCTGAACCACGTACATATTTTGTTGTGTGATTGTCATTTTTCATTCCTTGTTCTTCCTTGGTAATTGCCTCTCTTATATTTATTTGTGTTGCGTAATAATTGTCACCACAATTGGCGCCGTCTATGGGAAGCGTTCATCTTTCCCTGAGAAGAGCCCACACCAAGAAAGGAGTTTAAGATGTCTGGTCACAGTAGCAATTCCCCTCAGTCAGGGGATATTCAAGAACCACCTGCTCCTCATAGGATTAGGTCTGAATTTCGACGTTCAGATCAGAGGCTCGCTTGGAAAAACCAGCCTCAGAAGAAAGCCAGGGACCAGCGAGGTCCACACAGATATCCAGATTGATTGATGCGTACGAGGCAAGGCTCCATGAACAAAGGGAGTCTTCTCGCAAATACGAGGCTGAGAATGCTCGCCTGAAAAGAAGACTAGAAAGACTCGAGAGGGAGATTCGTCCTGATAACAGGAGACGTCCATACCGCACTCCTAGCCTTCAGACGAGCAAGTCTCGCAACTGAGGAAGGATCCCTAGGCGAGGATCTCAAAAGGTTAAGGGAGACGAATCAGATGACGACCTCCGCGAGCAGCTGCGAAGAGCTCGACGTTACCAGAGCCCTGCTCGCGGCAACGAGAACATACGAGATCTGGTCCGCAGGGAAATGGACCAAGATTCTGCCCACCACAGGACCAGATTAACCAGAGAACTCGCAAGGCGAGCTCTCAAAACCCAGATGAAGTCACCCTTCACAAGGGAAATCGAAGAGGAAGAAGCCCCCAAGAAATTTGCCATTCTAAGGTTCAAGATTTATGACGGTAAAACTGATCCCATCGATCATGTCAGGCAATACCGACAGGCCATGACCCTCTGGAATCACCGGGATGCACTGATGTGCCGTATTTTCCCCTCGAGCTTGCATGATGTGGCGCAAAAATGGTTCAAAAGACTCCCCCATCGATCCATCAGAAGTTTCAAATCCCTGGCCGAACTCTTTACGATCCGCTTTATTACTAGTATCTCCCATCATAAAAGGATGGATGCTTTGTTGACAATGAAGAAGACGCCTCAGGAGACCCTCCGAGACTACGCAAAAAGGTACTCGAAGTTGTTCAATGAGGTTGAGGACTGCTCGGAGCAAGTGTCGGTGGCCTCTTTCAAAATTGGGCTACCCAGTTCTTCCGTTCTCTACCAGTCCCTGACGAAGAAGGAAGCCATAACCATCGATGACCTAATGTCTCACATCGAGAAGTATGCCAAGGTGGAAGACGTCACACGCCTCAGTACATGAGAAAATGGTCGAGCTAAACTCACTACTAAGGGAAGTGACAAAGTTGAGAACCAGAAAAAAGGAGGAAAGAACGGGGGCAAAAATGGCTCCAAGAACGAAGGAAACAATAATGCGTCGAAAGCATTCCAGGCGGTCAACACCGTCGAACCAATTTACAAAATTCTTACGAAAATAAAAGACGAGCCATTCATTAAATGGCCCAGAAAAATGGGAGGAGATCCCTCAAAGAGGAATAATGTGCTGAGATGCGCTTTTCACAAAGAGGGAGGACATAAGACTGAGCATTGCAAAGCTCTAAAGTCTCACCTCGAGGAACAGGCCTAGTCCGGGAATTTGAACCAGTTTGTAGAGAAAAAGGTAGAGAAGGTAGCTGCTAATAGAGAAGCAAGACCTGATAACGTACTCGAAGATGATGCTGAACATGAGTTCGCGATAATTCATGGGGCATCTGATGCCAAGCAGATCCAAGGAAATTCAGCTCGAATGGAGATGAATAAGCTTACAGCAGTAATGCAGACTTTTCAGATCGATCCAGCAAAGTCACAGTCGGGAAAGCGCCGACGATCAGAGGACGTCAACTATAACAAGCATATTGTTTTCATGGATGAAGATCTGGTGGGAGTAAGGACCCCACATCATGATGCCCTAATCATTACACTCAGGATAACCAACTTTGACGTCGACAAGCTTCTCGTCGATCAAGGAAGCTCATCCGAAGTAATGTACCTCGACCTATTCAGGAAATTGAAGTTAAGCGTCGCCGACCTAAAGGAAGCTACTGTTCCTTTGGTTGGCTTCGCTGGAAAAATGACTATGCCCCTAGGAAAGATTGTACTACCAGTGCGTGCTGGAGACGTCTTCAAGATGATCGAGTTTTTAGTAGTTGACATCGACTCACCATACCAGGCCATCCTCGACAGGGGATGGCTTCATGCGATGAAGGCAGTTTCCTCAACCTACCATCAAAAACTCAAGTACGTAACTGAACGTGGAGTAATAGAAATCCACGGTGATCAGGCAATGGCGAGAAGGTGCTTCATAGTAGCCATCCATCCAAAACCAGAGAAGAAGTCCGAGCAGCCCAGCGAGAAAATTGAAGAAGGTCTGACACCTTCTAAATAGCAATTAAAGTATGGGAGACCTGGAGTAGAGGAGACCAGGCTCCTCCCCTCTAAGAGGGTCGTCGAGAACCTGGTAGAAGTTATGGCTGGAGATGGTGACAATAATAGAGTCTTCTTGATTGGAGCATCTCTCACCGACCAAGAATAGAAGGAGTTGATAGCCTTGCTGAGGCGCAACATAGATGTTTTCGCATGGGAACCATATGAACTGCTTGGAATCGATCCTAGTATGGTCTGCCATCAGCTGCACGTCGACCCCATATTCAAACCAATCACGCAGAAGGCACGACGAACTGCACCCGAGAAGGCTAAAGCGGTTGAAAAAGAAGTGGAAAAATTGCTGGATGCAGGATCCATACGGGAGGTATAATTCCCCAAATGGTTATCCAGCCCAATAGTAGTTTCAAAGAGCAATGGGAAGTGGAGAGTTTGCATCGACTTCACTGACCTCAACAAAGCATGCCCTAAAGATAGTTTCCCCCTTTCGAAGATAGACCAACTAGTAGACGCCACTGCAGCTCACGAGCGAATGAGTTTCCTGAACGCATACTCAGGGTATCACCAGATCCCCCTATATGCCCCCGACCAGGACAAAACGGTGTTCATCATAATAGTTGGGTTATACTGCTACAAGGTCATGCCCTTCGGGCTTAAAAATACAGGGGCAACCTATCAACGACTAGTCACCAAAATGTTCAATGGTCAGATGGGAGGCACCATGGAGGTCTACATCAATGACATGCTTGTTAAGAGTAAGAAGAAGGAAAACCACTTCTCCAACCTGTCGAACACCTTCAAAATCCTCAGGAAGTACCGAATGAAGCTTAAGGCGAGCAAGTGTTCCTTCGGTGTCCAGTCAGGAAAATTTCTTGGGTACTTGGTCAGTAAGAGAGGCATAGAGGCTAACCCAGACCAGATCAAAGCAATTAACAGGGTGCAACCCCCTCGAACAATCCGGGACGTACAGAAGCTCACTGGTATGCTCGCTGCCTTAAATCGCTTCATCTCCAAATCCTTCGAGAAGTGCAAGCCTTTTTTCCCGCTTCTAAAGGGGAGCAAAACGATAGCATGGAGCCCAGATTGCTCGCGAGAATTGGTCTAGCTCAAGTCCTACTTAAGATCTCCACCACTGCTTTTCGTACCACAGTAAACGGATTCTTTGTACCAATACCTCTCCGTATCCAGTCACACTGTCAGCTCTGTGCTAATATGCGAGGTTGCAGGAATCCAGCACCCCATTTATTATGCAAGAAAGACCTTACTAGACGCCGAGCAAAGGTACCTTCCATTGGAGAAGCTTGCCTTCGCGCTGGTAATAGCCTCGAGGAAGTTGAAGCATTATTTCGAAGCTCATACTATCATTATTCTTACATCGCATCCCCTTAAGGCAGTCCTAAGGAAAGCGGATTTGTCAGGCAGACTGTCCAAGTGGTCAGTCGAGCTCGATCGATTTGACATCCAATTTCAACCAAGGACGGCTATCAAGGGTCAGATCCTTGCTGATTTCATAGCCGAATTCACGGGCGAAGGACCCCCTACCAACCCCAACCAACAAGGCAAACGGAGAACCCAACAAAAAAATGAAACCTGAAAACTGTTTGTTGATGGAGCGTCCAATTCAAAGGGGGCAGCGGTAGGCATTGTCCTCATAACTCCAGAGAACATAATCATTGAACAAGGAATCAGGCTTGGATTTGCAGCCTCCAACAACGAAGCAGAGTATGAAGCCCTAATAGCCAGCCTCCAAAAGGCGCATACTTTGGGAGTAAAACATTTACAGGTGTTCGGCGACTCCCAACTGGTCTCCAATCAGATAAGTGGAGATTACAATACAAAGAATGAAAGAATGGTAGCCTACCTCGCCTTAGTAAAAAAGCTGATGTCAAATTTCGAAGAGATCAACGTCCAACAGTTTTCCAGGGGGCAAAACAGTCATGCTGATGCCTTAGCAGCCCTTAGTTCGACAGTTGACTCTGACCTAAAAAGAATCATCCCCATCGATTTCCTCACTTGTCCGAGCATCGACAATAATCCACCAAGCATGGAGCAGGTACTCCAGGTGGGGTCAGCACCCAGCTGGATGGACCCCTTAAGAGAATTTTTAAAGAATGGCATGCTCCCGGATGACAAGAAGACTGCCCACCAGATAAGAGTCAAAGCTGCTCGCTTTAACTTATCCCCAGAAGGCAACTTGTATAAGAAATCCTTCTCCGATCCCTACCTCCGATGCTTCCACCCAGGGGATGTCGAGCAAGTGCTGGGCGAGCTTCACGAAGGAATCTGTGGAAGCCACACCGGAGGAAGATCTATAGCCTTTCGAGCGATGAAGGAAGGCTATTGGTGGCCATATATGCAAAAGGACTCCGCAGTATATGTTCACAAATGCCTGAAATTCCAGCTCCATGATCCTATGGCCCACCAACCCACCAGCGACCTAAAGTCCCTGTCCAGCCCATGGCCCTTCGCCCAATGGGGAATGGAAATCGTGGGACCACTGCCTACCACTGCCGACAATCGCAAATATCTGTTGGTTGTGACTGACTACTTCACCAAATGGATCGAGGCAGAACCCCTGGTAAACATCCGAGATGCTGATATGATAAGGTTCATATGGAGGAATATAATCACTCTGTTTGGAATCCCCAGAACCATCATCATCGACAATGGAA
Source organism: Sambucus nigra (assembly GCA_949130495.1). Taxonomy (NCBI): domain Eukaryota; kingdom Viridiplantae; phylum Streptophyta; class Magnoliopsida; order Dipsacales; family Adoxaceae; genus Sambucus; species Sambucus nigra. Next base: position 641,303,432 of record OX422216.1, read on the forward strand.
CACAGTTCGAAAGTGGTTCCTTTCAGAACTTCTGTAACGAACACAGGATCAGACACCACTTCAGTTCGGTGGCCTACCCTCAGAGCAATGGCCAAGATAAGGCTTCCAACAAAATTGTTATCGATGGGTTGAAGAAGAGATGGGAGCAAGCTAAAGGCGCCTGGGTAAATGAACTACCTCACGTCCTATGGGCATATCGGACCACTCCTCAGCGAGCAATAGGAGAAACCCCATTTTCGCTGACATATGGCATGGAGGCAGTCATCCCACTCGAAACAGGTTTGCCGACAATAAGGTCCAACCTTGTCGACCAAGGCCATAACGATGTAACATTACTCGCTGAGCTCGACCTAGCCGACGAGCACTGGGAGCTAGCCCTAGTGAAACTAGCGAGCTACCAGCAACAGCTCGCGAGGAATTACAACAAAAGTGTTAACCCGAGGGCATTCCGAATTGGGGACTATGTTCTAAGGAAAGTCCTGGGCAGCGCAGTGAAACCATCAGACGGCAAGTTAGGTCCCAACTGGGAAAGACCCTTTAAAGTAACCAGAGATGACCTGCAGGGCGCCTATCACTTGGAAATGATGGAGGGCAGAGAAATACCACGAGCATGGAACGCAGCTAATCTCAAGAGATTATATTTTTAGATCTTTCTATTGTATTCTTTTATTATACAAGTTCATTTCCCTTATTATTAATGAAAATTATTAAATTGGTTGCACTCTGATTAGTAACAGCTGTATTTATCACACATCTTTTCCAAGAAACAGGCACATTGATCACTATGCTATAGCAGGGGAATACCCCTCCTCAGGTCATCATTATGAAACACGAAGAACTTTTTAGCATTGACCCTGGCAATACATGAATCCCTACAGGGGATCCTTAGGCAATATGATCAAATTCTATACTGGTCATCAAACCTACTTAGGTTGAGTAAAATCCTGATCGGATGAAAACATCCAACACCAGGTGTGTTCTCGCCAATTGCCCCACTTAGGCCTTAGGGAGTGTGACGACACAACCTAAAAGGTAAAGTGGAGCACAATGGTATCTTGGTATTATACTGGACTGGGGGGACACTTGCATGACAAAACAAAAGAGATTATAAAGCAGCAAGAATATGAAAAGTATGATGCACACGTTTAGTCAGCAAAATTGTCCAAAACACAAACTTTTCATTAATTCATCATACTTACAACAATAGTAATACATGTTTAGTCGGCGAGCTCGCCCAAAGCATTTACATTATCAACAATACAAAAAAATAACAACTGGAAAAATCTCAATGGGGGGAAGCCTCTGAGCGAGATAATCAGCCACTCGAGCTCTTCGTCCGTCATTAAGAGCAGAAGCTAACTCTTCCACAACCTCATTCGCATACGACTCCAATAATTGCTGAGGAATAGCATTGATGGGGATCCATCGATCATCCCTCCGGAAGGGGTTAGGCATCAGAGTAGAGGGAGACATCTCATGGCGATACCATAGCATCGAGTTCCCTGGGACTTGCAACTCCTTCAAGGCACTTAGCCACCCCCGATAAAAGAAAGCTCCTTGAACTCAGACAACCTTGTTAGAGCATCCGACCAACCCTGATCATAACCGTCAGCCCACGCTTGCCGAGGACCTTTCTTGAACAAGTACCGCAACCGAGTAACGTCCCTTTGAAGCCCAACAACAATTACATATGCTCGCTGAACATCACCGTAGAGTTCTTCCATTTCCCTATCTCGAAGTTCTTCTGCTTCCCTGCTTCTGCTTCTGGTGCTCCTACTAGCTGGCGGAATGGGCGGGCGAGTGGGACCTCACGACACAGGAGGAGTAACATTATGACCAGCTCTAGTTCGCAATGATAAGGAGCCTTGTAATACTGCTGGAGCTGTGCTCGGCGCGTGCTCCTTAAGTTGTGAGACCTCTCTCCTCAGAACCTCATTCTCTTGCTGAAGCATATCACCAACCTGGTTGATCTTGGAAACATTAAGAAGCCTTTCTCTCAGCGTATTCACTTCTTCTTGCAACGAAGCCCCAACCTCTTCCATCTCCTGGAGCATGTCCTTCAGCTTGGCCACAAGTTCAGATTGCTCCTTATACTTCTGATTCCTAGACCGAATGGATTTGCAAAGTCTAATAAAGTCTTGGCGAACCTCAGGACTCGTATTAGGACGAAGGGTCCTGCCCAGTTGAGAAGTAGCAGTAATGTAATCATCAACATCAACTGACTACAAGCAATGAGAAGACAAGGGAGAGAATAAGACATATCAGTGCACAAAAAAATAGAATCCTTTTTCATTAATGAAGGTTGAAATTACATCGAATTAAAAAAAGAAAGTTTACAGACTGGAAAAAGCAAAGATACAAAGCAGTCCTATCAAATAACTAATTAGCGACCTCAGGTGGCCCAAAGGTTGATGGCCCTTTTCCCTTATCGGCATCAACATGAGCACTGCCCTCGGCAGGGGTGATCTCTGTCGCCTTAACAAGATAAATGTCAGCAGGGGTCGCCTGAAGAAAAGGATCAGGGCCTTCAACGGCTGGGGCAGGGTCCTCATCTACAACTGGCCTCGGCCCTTGGTCGTGCTCATCGAAAAGGGGAGATGTAACATCCACTCCAGCAACTATGAGGGCCTTGTTCTAGCCCTTTTTGAAGTTTAGACGGCTAATATAGCCTATCTGAACATCAGCATCGTCGTATGCTGCAGCCCAACTAGAATTGTAAGAGTCCTCTTTGGCAGTAACAGCCTCAGACTCCTTCCTCTTCAGCTCTTCAGAGAGCACCCGGTTCTCCTCCATAACTATAAGTTTTCTCGAGCAAACCAAGTCGTAGGCCTGCCTCAGCTCCTTCAGATCCTGGACTGGAGCGTCATTCTCCTTATTGGCAATAGAAGAGCCAATTCAGATAAAATTCGAGCAGAATCCATGGCTTTAAAACTAGCCTCGAGCTCTTTACCCTTCAGCTTTAGGGCAGAGCTCTCTTAATCCAACTCGATGTTTCTTTTCACCAGCTCATCGCGTGAACGATACAGCACGGCGAAGTCAGTAACAAACTACAGAAAAAAAAGCCATTAGAAGAGGGAAATGAAAGAATTCAAAAAATGTAGGAGAGAAAGGAAAAAACCTTACCAAAGCAAGCCTTTGACTAGCCTGAAGGGCCAACTGCTCCGACCCTACTGCCCTTTGGCGATCAGCCGGGAGGACAGCTCTCTCGAGCAAAGCCGGGGCCAGCTGGGGGGAAATTGCCACAGAGGCCCCCTCGGGCAGCGCGAACACCAGGACTAAGGCCTGCCCGGCCTTCGTCCTCACCTTTGCCCTCCTTTTCTCCTCCTCCTCCTTCTCACTCTCTCTCTCTCTCTCTTTTCTTCCTCTCCTCTACCCTCCTCTTCTCTTCCATCGTCTTCCTCTCCTCTTACTTTTTCTTCTCTCTCTCTCTCACCTGCTCCTCTTCCTTCCTCTTCCTCTTCCTCTCCTGCTCCTGAGCAGAGGATCGAGAACCAGTAGCCACAGCCCTCGAGACAGATTTTGCTTCTTTGACCTCTGTGAGAGAAGCATATGGTCTTTATCATCATCATTTCAAATTAGGTTCTTTCGGGGTGGAACCATCTCCTCGCCCTAACTACTGGACGTGCTTGACGAATTTCTAGCCTCAGAGACCTCCCCACGATCAGAGGAACTGCTACTATCAGAGCTGCTCTCCTCCTTGTCCAACCGGATGAGATCTGCAGCAGTCTCTTCAGAAGGATCAAATTCTGGGATACTATCCATAGGCCTTGCTATGAAGTTGGAGCCAACGTTCTTGTACTCGAGCAGGAAGGCAACAGACCTAGGATGCTCACCGTCAGCCAAAGGCTCCCTAATATTCCAAGCCTTTATCAATTTCGAAAGACGAACCTCGCTAAGAGCGAGTTCCAAGTTCTTTGACCTCGCTGCAAAAGAAGAACAGAGAAGAATTAGAAGGATCACAAGTCAACAAAAATTGAAACAATAGTACAATGTCTACCTATGTATTCCTCCCCATAAAAGGGAACAGAGAACCTCTCAGACCTCGACCCTTTAAATTGGGGAGAAAACTGCCAATTTCGAACAAGGAAACCTTCTTGCCAGTAGTCCTTATGGGAATCACGTAGATTTACTACCAATACCCTGTCAGGGCTCCTAGCTTTGAGGTAAAGGACACCAGAACTAGTTCGAGAAAAGGAGTAGCAAAAACAGACCTCGGCGAGCCCTAACCTAGTTCCATACAATTGATTTATCCTATGTACGCTATTTACTATTTTTCACACATTGGGCGAGCATTGTGCAGGAACAATATTAAAATAGCCAAAAAATGCAAAAATAAATCATTATGAGGAAAAGTGAGTCCCCCCTGGGAAAGCAACAAGACGTTGATCCACTGGGCATCATCTATATCTCTAACATTTCTAGGAGGGGAGGCACATCACTCAATATCTACCCACTCAGGGATGTTGTAAAACTTCCTAAATTCAGAGATTGAACTATTTCCGATCTTCGCCATTGGAAAACCCTAGAAAAGCTACAAACTCAAAGAGAAAGCATAGATAAAAAGTACAGGAAACTTACAAGATAGAAGACCAATTCAAACGATGAAGAAGCACGAGCCAAACGACAAGAAAAGCAACGAGAATGGAGATTGAGAGAAGATGGTACGAAGTGCTAGAACTCATAAGGAATGAGAAAGTGCTGGAAAAATTGGAACGACGATAGAAAAGTGACTAACCCAAGAAACCTTCAAAATTTTGCTAATCATAGTGCACCAGATACGAAGCGGGTGCCGCCAAAATCAGCTTCACAGTTTCTGAAGAATTGCAAAAAAGCCATTATGGCTAATCATTTAAATTTATTGAGCCCGTGAACATGGCCCAACAAACTTAGGGGCAATTGTGAGTACCCATAATTAATACCATGGGCTTAGACGAGTAGCCCAGTTCTGGCGGCCCAAAGTCTAGGCCCCCCACCTCTTATTTTGATTTGGTCTCTTCCCACGTTCCCCTGAAGGGAAGTTATAGGAAGGATGGAAGACGTGGGGGAACCCATCATCCCCACTCACCTAAATGTACATGTATATATTAAACCCTAGGTCCGAGGCAAAAGGACAAGTTGTATTCTCTGTAACCACTCTCCGGAGTATATAGAAATAATATCGACTGCACCACCGTGGACGTAGGCACATCTTTGCTGAACCATGTACATATTTTGTTGTGTGATTGTCATTTTTGATTCCTTGTTCTTCCTTGGTAATTGCCTCTCTTATATTTATTGGTGTTGCATAATAATTATCACCACAGTTTGTAAGTCACCTATAAGCTCTTCTAGTTTCGTAGATTCAAGCATACCTAAGGAGTTTAACATGGTCACTTTTGGATCAAATCTACTAGGCAATGACCTTAAGATTTCCTTTATCACTCGGTTCTTGGTTATTTTCTCTACCAAGTTAAACGACGAGTTGACAATAGTGAACAACCTAGCGTAAAACACATCAAATGTCTATCTCTTTAACATTTTAATCGTCTCAAATTGGGTAGTGAGGTTTTGAAGTTTGGATGCCCTAACTATGCTAGTTCCCTCGTTAGTAAGGGCAAGAACATACCAAGACTCTTTTGAGGTTTCACACATCATAATACGATTATACTCTTTCAGTGTGACATACGAGGAAGTTACACTCAAACCCTTAGAAGTATAAAGTGCAAGTCTATATTCAGCATCGACCATGAATCAATGGGTTTTAAAGTAGTGGCCTCTCTTTCTCTCGTGACTGGTGGTGACCACCCCTTTTCAACTGCTAACCACACATGCTCATCAATTGATTTTAAAGCACTTTTCATTCGCATTTTCCAGTGAGCATAATTTGTGCGATAAAAAATAGGATTTCTTAGATTATCAAACCCTCTAAATTAAAAACACACGGGATCACAAAAAAATGAAATAATGTTTCTAGCTATGATACCAATTTGTACGACCCTTTTTATGCAATGTGTGTTTTAAGAAAATCCAAATTTTTAAAAAACCAATTTCCAATTTTAATTACACACCAAGTTGTATCTTGTTTAATCCTAAACATGCATCTAGGTGATTAAAGTAAGTAAAATAAATAAAGTCCACCATGCCGATGTACGAGAAAAACCACAAAGGGTAAAAAACCTTGGACAGCCCAAGCCAGACACTCACTATGATACGGTAATTATAAAGGAAGATAGACAGATTAAACAACGACTCGATACCCAAAAGCCATGACGTCCTTCTTCTCTTTAACCACTCGTCCATAGTGCCCACGTAGAAATCCTTCCACGATACTTGTCCATAGGACACAAGTCCACGCGCACCTCGGTATCCACCGATGCATCTTTAGCAACCGCCCACAATTAGGAACATAGAGTCCACCATTTCTTCACCGCAAAACTCATCAAACAATTGTTCAAGTTAGTGAAAACAACGAGATCTCTAAACACAATGTTTTTGAAAGCTCGAATCTTGTAAACACAAATGATGTTTTTAACTTGAAAAACCTTTGTAAATCTATGCAGAAAAATGTAACTGTTATGTTCCGTCTTTTGAGTTCTACAGCCCTAAAATTTTGAGAGAAAACTGCCTTATATAAAAAAATTAAAGCGACGTTGTCATTCGAACGAGATCAGCATGTCGTTCAAACGATATGGACATGTCATTCGAATGACATGGTTGAACGACATTGCGATGTCGTTTGATCTTCCAAACAGAAAGGAAAGATCCTACACGACTCTAAACAAAGTTTATCTCACAATAACTGAAGTAAAAACATATTAAAACCATTTTTAATAAAAATAATATCCTCAAAATATTTTTCGAATCCCATTAATATTATGCATTCATACTTGAGAGATTGGAAAATGATGAAGACATGAAACGTGCACCGATAAGCACGACATGATTTATCTTCAAAGCTTGGCCGCTATGTCTTCAACACACGTCATAGGCTTTATAGTAATCGTTACTCGAAGTATAATCCTATGATCTAAACTTTATTTTTGTCCGGAATTAAGTCAATTACATACAAATTAACTCAATTAGAATTTTTCCCTTACACTACCACAAAATCATTAAAAGGATAGTTTGATTGATAAACTTTGATATAGAATTTATTAGACTTGAAAATCTACCAAGAGATAAGCATATACAAAATAGAATTAAAGCAAGGAACAATTTCAACTTGAGATGAAAAGTGAGTCCAGAGAGACATAGTCATTTTACTGTTTAAGACAGTCATTTCACTTGAGATGAAAAGGGCACTGTGAAGATTCTCGAGGCACCGGCTCGAGGTACCATGACTTTTGAGCAAATAGTTAAGTTTCATCAAAAAATATATATGTATATTTCTTTTGCCAAGATCACTAAAAAAATAATATCATTTTTGACATGGTTGTTCTGAGGATGTCATTTTGACATTGTTTCTCAAAAAATATTATTTTGGCAAGGTTGCTCGAGTACGTGTTCGTACTAAGTCTTTAAATGGTCCCTCGTGGGATAACATAGATTATTAGCAATTTCAAGGGGTATATAATTTTTCAAAAATAAATGTTTTTCTACTCGAGCAATTCAAATTCGTGCGAGGCTAAATATATTTTTAAACCTTGGAGACTATGTTAAGGCCGTGTAAATAAAACACGCATAAATTAAATATCATAACATCTGAATTTAATGAAATAGGCAATATGCTTTATTCGGCCTATTTTTTCCAATATCACATAATAAATAATATTTAACATCTATTAGTTGTCAAATTTTTCGCATGGCAATATGACCTTTTGAAAATACTGCCATTATACTGTTTAAAAAAGGTACCTCGAGTAAATATCTCAATTCCTATATGGATATTTAAACAAAGACAATACCTTCTAACTTGGGACTTGGAGTCCCCAAATGATCAGTATCTACCCAAACAAAATCACGGTGCACAACAAAAAACATTATACATGAGTGTATGAAACCCATCTTGGAGGCAGCTCGCCCATCTTGGACACAACTCGCACACTTAGAGGGTGTTCAGGGGTCATGCATTGTCCGGAGATAGTTATTCGAAGATCAGGGTTGTTCGTAGGTCAATCCCCATCGGAGGTAGATGGTGCCTCGATTCGGGTAAAGACAGAAGCGGGTCGGCGTTATATTTGGAGGTTAAATTCCTCGAAAGGTATACCAGTGGTGGATCGGAGCTCCAAGGTTGTTTAGAGGTAGAGCCTCCTAGGATGTTAAGGTCCTCGGAGTTCTAATTGCTCGTGGGTCAAACATCCTCGAAGTAAATTGTTCGGATCGGAGGTTTCTCATTCGAAATTCCTGTTCGAAGGTCAGGTTCTTCGGAGGTACCTATTAGAATTTTGAGGATGTTTATATATAGTTATTCGAATTTACCTGTTCAGAGGGATTCTTGAGCTGGTTCGAATTATGAACTAGATCAACTGGTAGCTCGAAGGTACCTGTTCGGAGATCGACATTTTTTTTCTAGGGGTCGAAGGGTTTTCCGCAACTGGACTGTTCCATGCATAGACGGTTTGCAATTTTTGTGAGTCATTTTGAGGATCATGGTGGTTCGCTAAGGACCTCGAGTGATTTCTTTGACGATATCCAGACCAAGAAACCCAAGGTTCCTCTTCAGAGGTGGGTCGGAGAAAGTTTTGAGGTGCGTGTGACATCGCCGGATTTTATATCACCGCTGAATTATATTACCAAATTTTTTTTCCTTTTAAAGAGAATGCAAGAGCTTTATGAATGTATTTTGAATCTGTAATGGTAGCGTGAAGATTTTCTAAATAGCTCTCGGGCATACATTAATAATATAAACGTGTTATCCCATCAAGTTTATTTCAATAGTTTGAAAATTGAGGACTTTATGTCATATCTTCTTACAGCTATCTGATTTTTGTGTGGCTCGAAAATAAAGTGCACAGTGTAATGTGGGCGTCTTACCTCAAAACTGGTAAGGTTTGTGTGAAATATAATGCACCTCTATGGGCGACTTACCACAATACAGGTAAGGTTCGTATGCAAACTCTGTATCCATGCTCCAGATTTTGCGGGCAATTTTGCTTGCCCCCTCTCGATTTGATGGAAATAACGTCATGTAGACAGTGGCACATATGATCCATCCGGTGGCTGTGCTAGACAAGTCTGACATTTCTTTTGAGGGTGTTTTATTAAGGATGTCCATTCCGGGACCAAATCTGGGCATGCACATTACCTGTGTTTACATCTAATTACAAGTAGTACATCATGCAATACTTTTCCCCCTCTTTACTCTGCTTTGTCTTTAATCAAGTAAAGTAAATAAAAATATAGCTACTCGTTACAACATCGTCTAAGAGTTGAAAGCATTTAAATACATTTCACGAGGTATTTCCCTCGATTTAAAATAAAATCCCTTGAGCGTTTGGCTTTGACATCTGTAAGACCTGATTTAATTGCTCAAGCTCGATTTGATCATGTGCGCTTAATATCTCCAAGGTAAGAAATCATCTTGGATAATGGCACAAAAATCATTAGTAACTCGTAATGCATATTATAATGCCATATATAATCATGCGGGGTATATCTTTTCCCATTTATTTTATTTCATGTTAATAGAAAAAAATAAACTCGAAATCACGCGTCGAGGAATTGTTACACATATTGTTCTGTGCATTTTCATGATGCTAGTTTGATATAACACAATATGCAGTTGATATAGTGTAAATATATCATGTGGTGAGCTATTTATCTCATGCCCCCACTATTTAATCTAAGCTTAGAAAACTTAGAAGCAGTCTTAAACCATATATATAATAATTTAGTCAGTAAGCATGCTAAGTCACCTTGAGGTGAGTAATAAATGTCAGCCTTGAATTTTCATGTAACTAATATAACAATGTGAATAAATCGTATTGCAACGTAATTTGAATGCAAAAGGTTGCTCCGAGCGACCTCGGATGGGGTTGCTTAGAAGGCTACTTGAGGCACCATGAGTTGAGCAAAAGTTTTTACTAGAAATATTATGCTGCTCGACGTACCTTCACGAGGCACCATGACTTATGTAAAAGTGATCTACCAAAAATATTATGCCACTCGAATTTACTGATTGATATTGCTCGAGGTTACACGAATGAGGCTGCCTGAGGATCCTGTTCGCTCGAGTTACCTGGCTGAGTCACCTGCTCGAACTGGCCAAGGAGGAAGTTGCTCAACAAACTCAGATTTACATATTCTCGAGGCACTGGCTCGAGGTACCATGACATTTGAGCGAAATGTTAAGTTTCATAAAAAATATATATGTATATTTCTTTTGCCAAGATCACTCAAAACTATACCTTCCCAGTATCTGTTAAGCTAAAAAATTAGCGTTTCATCCCAACATAAATTCCTAAGGCTTCCTGTTGTATATAGTTTCGAATTCGATTTTCCCTAACATTGTTTACCCTTTTGGGATTACTTATTACATGATTAAATATCAAGTTGAAGTCCCAATTATTGGAATTAAGATCACAACTAAGGTTCAGGTATTTTCCAATTTATGTACCCATAAGTTCTTAATCTCTACCACATGTAAGGAGACTTGTCATCAGAAATTTAGATCTTTAACACATTAAATAGTTATCCAAAAGTAACTAATCATATTTATTCAAATAGGTCTTAAATCATGAATCTTTCCCAATAATAAATCCATAATTTCCACCCAACCTAATTTCTGGATTTTCCTACCTTACTTTTAAATACCAAACCTTCATAAATAAGATTCAATTCGTCGATTAATTACCACAAATCCTAACTATCCAGAATTATACATGGAAATACATCACAATGATTTAAGGAATTTTGGGAAAATAAAAGTAAGCAAGAAAATTCTTTCCTTAATAGTGTTGGTTGATTCCTTGAATCTCCCTCTTCAATTCCATATTGTGGGTTCTTGCCTCCTCTCTCTAAGTGGTGTAGTATAGGGTTCTTAGATGTTAATGCCAGTGAGTTATTTAATCTCTTAATATAGGTAATTAACTTACTTATCCCGAGTTGAGCCTTAGGCCACAACTTTAGACCCCCAAATGAGCCCAAATACCTTATCCACATAGCCCAATAGCCTCCCAACTCATATTTATATAACCCGAGACCCTTTTTATGTATCTAAAACATCCGAACGAGTTTGTAAAATCTCTCAAAATGCATCCCAATTATTTTTATTAAACATAAACATTTTTATTATGTTTTGAGGCATAATCATAAATTTATTACTCTATGGTTTCTTTTCTGTGACTGAACCTATCACGTCCAATTAAGTCCAATAATTATAAACTCAGGAATAAGTATTGTTTCTCAATTTAAATTTAAATCCCTCAGATTAATTTATTCCCAAGTTAAATCCAAAATTATTAAATTAATTTTCGTCATAATAATTTATTCTGAAAATACACGGTATTATTTTCTTCCCCCTAACAGCGGAATTTCATCCTCATAATTCACTTAAGCTTAACTTTACATTTTAATCCGCTCCATTATCGCAGGTTTAACACCCAATTATTCCATACTCATATCCCCTGAGATAAAGAAAAGGCTCGTCCATGCCTAACATAAAATCACTGGGGTGCACATATATGCCACATTACATGCACACACATGAACAAATATCAAATATGTATAACACCTATACATTCAACCTAACCATACATACAATGCATATTGAGAAAGCAAAATATATCTCCACAGATGTAAAACGTAAAAAGTGAACATCTTAGTATCCAAGTTTCCTCAACTCCCGATTTTTGCCAATTTCATGCGTGGGATGTCTCGCAAGGGAAATCCAAATAAGGAACCCTCTCGATACACTACTACATGGCTTAGTATGTTATTAAGGTCCATCGGCCCAAGACTTAAAGGGAAAATAAAAATAATTTTTTATGCTAATTACATATCATACCATGAACAACAACTAAAATTTCCTAGGATACAATATATCTCAACTCCTAACATTTGCTAATTTTGGGCATGGGACATCTCAAGAGAGAAATCAAAATAAGGAACCCTCCCGTTACACTACTATATAGCTTCGTTAGTCACTAAGATCTACCAGCCCAGGATTTATGTCCATTAATATGCTAAATCAATTTAAAAGGCTTCACAGGCCTACCCATTCCAGTAAAGGCTACTACTGCCCATTTCCAATGTCATTGTCATTATGATAACATTATTTATGATCGTACACATCATCATGTAACCGGGACTACCACTAGTCCTAAAGTTCCCAAAGGAACCAAATAATTCTAAAATATGAATGCCTTTTGCTTTGCATACTCTTAACTAAAATAAGGAGGTTTCATCACTGGATAATTATTGCATTTATAAATCCCTAAAACTTAATATTACTCCTATATAGTATACATTCGTATACCGAGTCAAACACTCATGTTATCCCAAATTTCAAGAAACACTTAATAACAAATCCTGAGATTTCACATTGCGGTGCCCACTCTTAACAAGGTAACCCTTTCTGGGTGCATGCGGCCCACTGCTAAAGTCTTCATGACCATACGACCCATCACTATATATAATTTATGACTTCCTTGAACTTTCGTTGGTTCTAGGATACTACCTATAGAAATTCACCCTTGGACACCTATTGTCCGTAAACTCCACTCATCATCGGTGCATCGCCAAATCCCCGGCTATGACTTGCATCATTCCCTCTAAGCACACTAAATTTTATGAAATAATCGTGTAAATCCCCATCCCTTATCGTCATCTAGTTTACCATATTGAGACTCAAGGTATTACAATTCTTGTAATATTTTCCAAAGTTATGGTGAACACCATTGTCCAACTTATTGGACTACATTAGACTATTAACTTTAAATAGTTCCCTAAAGTCAATACATAGACTATGATCTTCATGCCAATCCATCCCTAGGATACTATCGTACTCTGAAGTTACTTATGAAAATAGGATTGATGCAAGCCTAAGTCTTCCTAAGGTTAGTCCTTATACATCTACACACGAAGCACTATAGATGCCTGCCCCTCAACTCGTGGGTGAAATAACGCAAGGCACTTTGATAAAATGGAGTATACCCTTCTCAATGTATTAACGAGACAATATTTACTACGGAGTACTATGCACTAGTATTAAACTAAGCATATCTTATAAGATAAAAAAAATTAAGATTATAATATCAACTGCTTATGCTGGCACTGGTTCCTCACCTAGTATGACGTGATACATGCGTCCGCACTGCCGTTGCGGTTGATGTCCCTGAGGTGGAGCAAGTAGTGCTGGTGTAACAACTTGAGATTTTTGGGACAATAATTTATTTATTTTGGGGAGAAATAAATATTATTTTAATTGGAGAATAATTAAAATTGGCATAGAGGTTAAAAATTTGAAGATGTTAGAAAGTTTTCGAATGGCAATTCTGAGGGTGTAGTTATTTCTGAAAGGTTCGAGATAGTCGAAATGACTGTACTTGGGGTCTATTTAGGTTCTGAAATATTTTAAGTTCGTTTGGCTTGAATTAAAGTTATCGAGTCATTTAAAGTGTGTATTATCATTTAAAGTTATGTATTTTGGAGATAAGGTTTATTAAGCCTACGGGAGATAGAATTCTTCGTAGAGAGAAATAGAAAGAAAGAGAGAAATAGAAAGAAGAAGAAGAAGAAAAGAAGAGGAGAAAAGGGAGAAAAGTTGGATTTTCGGCCATTACACGATCTCGAGGAGAAATCAGACCTTACGAACTTGAGGCAAGTGATTAAACCTGCTAAATAATTATTGTGTATCATTTATTTCATGATTTGTGGATATAAATTCTGAATTTTGGGATAAAATGTTTAAACCTAGGTTTTGGGTAAAATCTTAGATCTAATGTGTATATATGTATTGGGGGTTATAAAATGGTTGGTATGAGTTATACAATGAATTTTGATGATATATATATGTTTGGATTGAGGAGGAAGGGTTAGAAGATGATTAAAATTATTTTTGGGTATTTTGGGTTTATAGAGAAAACAACCCATTCGCAGCTTGCTGACTAAACTGAATCAATTCGCCCCTTCCAAATCGATTCGGTAGGAAGAAGACTTACAGGTCTTTGGGGCCGAATTGATTCGCTGGGGCCTAATCGATTCGCTGTGGGACCGAATCAATTCGGAGGGGATGAATCAATTCGAAAATGAGGCTGTTTTGAGAGGATTTTTTGGAGTGAGTTTCGTCTAGTTTCGCTCGAGTTTGTCGATCGAGAACCTCTATAGGAGTTATCAGAAGTGTGTTTTGGAGACTTTTAGTGAGTTTACCTTATAGGAAATTGTTGTAATCATATTTACGTAATTCAAGAGAATACCGATTAGAGAATATCGTATCGACTGAGTGGGGAAGCCCACCATCTTTGAGAATTCTGTGTGGAGATAATTATCGGTTTATAAGCAAGAATTAAGATGCGCTTTATGATAATGAATTTTACTATTAAATCCCAAATGGGATAAATTTAAAGGTTCATATGATTGATTGAACCATATTATGGGTTAAGAATAATAAATGTTGATTGATGTTCATACGGATATAGACAATAGCCTTAACGCTGATTAACTTGGGAGATGTTTCACATAAATGAGAAATGCCGATCGGGGTGCATTAGGATATAGAGAATATCCTCAAAGTAAATAGAATTGAGAGACGATTCAAATAAATAGAAGTGAGGTGTGAACTTCAAGTGAGAAATAGTATAGGGTATGCTAAGTGGGGAAGTCATGCGAGTGATTGGCGAAAAGTATATCGAGAGAAAAATATACTAAATTATGATATTATTTCATTTACGCCTAAGAGCGTAATAAGAGTATGTAAACAGTGGGATATATATACCTTATGTGATGGTATATGTTTATATGATGTGATGATGTATGTATATCTTATGTGAATGATATATATAAGTGAAGCATACCCCCTCCTTGCTTTCATTGGGAAGTTGCGCGATGAGGGTGAGCACCCTGGCTCGATGAGCAGAGTGTGGATATTCCCCAGGCCATAGTGTCCATTTATTGTATGATTTTTTTATTAGGGATGAGACGTGGTGGGTATGTTTCATCTCATTTTCGGGGAAGAACTATGGCCGCTTTCCATACGATTTGATTTGGTTGTTTTACCATAGCAGTGTGATAATAGTCCGATATATGGTAACTTGGGATAAAATGAGTAATTCCTGGAAGATGATAGCATTGAGAACCTGCGTCCTTGAGTTATATCTCATTGGGATGGTTAGTATTATACAGTTGTGCTTAGTACTTTGGGTATTGAGGGATTAACGGACCTCACGACCAACACTGCTAAGGAGTAGTGTATCGGGGGGGTTCCTTGTTTGTATTTTGCTTGCGAGACGTCCCCCGCACGAAACACAGTGCAATGTTGGGAGTGAGGAGAAGTTAGTCCTTAGTGATCATATTTATATAAATAGTATTTATCTCGATGATCGACAGTGCTAAGGAGTAGCGTATCGGGGGGTTCCTTATTTGGATCTCGCTTGCGAAACGTCCCACGCACGAAACGCCGTGTACTGTTGAGAATTAGGAATAAATATATTAATTAATTGAATAATAAGAATTTGGGTTATACGCATCATGCATCGAGGGAATAATGAATCTTGATAATCAATACTGCCAAGGAGTAGTGTATCGGGGTGTTCCTTATTTGGATTTCACTTGCGAGACATCCCACGCACGAAACACAATGCAGTATGGAGAATTGGGAGAAGTTTAGTCCTTATCACTTAGATGCTAATAACTCATATATAAATATATATAATTATATCAATGACTAGAATGTGAGAAATTCTAGTAAAAGAGAATGTTTATGTATGCTGTATCTCTTAGCAAGAAAATGAAATTGAGATGGATAATATTAGAAATTGAAGGATTAAGTGTTAGATGGAGTTTAGATAAGTGTAAATGGGGATTAAGTTAGATTACCTTGCCTAGATAGATACGGGCGATTATTTAGAGATCATGTGCATACGTTTAGTTGCGCGCTTTAGTTGAGAGGTGAGTTGGATTTTATGAAGAGTGCGACTCCACCTTAATCATGTCATAATGCATTTATAATTATTAAGCATTTTAATACGCTTGCTATAAAATGTTTTCACACCTTGGGCTCTGACCCATTTATATTTTCTCCTGCTATGTATATAATGTATAATTATAGGTGTCCCTCCGCAAGGACGCCATCGTTGTTATCCATCTAGTGTATTCGTGGAGCTGTGGCAGTAGCGGACTGTTGTGGTATTTTGATATAGTCGAATTCCATCTTTGGTATATCTAGAATAGAATTCAATTTGTGTATCAGGTTTATGCCCAAGTGTTGTAGAGTAGCACTTTTATATTTTCTTTCTCAGATTTTTGTATTGTCTGTGACCCGACAGCATATTCGGGTATTTTACTTTGTACATTATGTTATACTCTTTTATATATCATTTTGAGCATGTGTGTCTCTCATCATATTTAGATGTTATGTTGTTAGTTAGTTGTTGCATGGTTGTTTTAGTTAGTAATAAAATGTTTTAATTTTTTTTATACCCTCTTTTTATGGTAATGGGTAATTAGCCGAGTTTATTTTAGAATCATCAGTCAATGCTGAGAATGATTCACTTGAGATTCCTGATTATTGTAGTATAGGGCTGGCCACCCGTTATTATTTTGAGCGGGGTTATCACAGCTGGTAAGGCTGGGACTACCGCCACTGGCTGGACCTACATTGGTTGACACTACCCCTGGGGTCCCTAGTTCCTTCGTTGTCCCCCTGAGGGAACTTCGTGGCAAAATGTCCCTTCTCACCATAAATATTACAGTTTCTTAGGAATTAACGTGTATCTTGTTGGTGCCCATATTGGATCTGACCTTACTTCCCTTGGCCCTGGTGGCCTCACTATTGTTGGCCCTACTGGCTTTGTCTGTTTCGATCATTAAAACCTCTAAATCTGTAATGCGACTCTGAAGATTGAGGACCCTGAAACTACTGGGTCCTCTAGCTATTAGTCTCATTCATATTACCTTAATGGTTCGACATCTCAGAGTGGTATCTCTTTTCCCCTTTATTTTTCTGGAATGCCCTATGGTCTTAGCAATGCAATAAGGAAACATTCACCATCTGGCTATAGGTAGTGAAAGATGAATTTCCCTTTACTGTGTTCACCTCCTCCTTTGCAAAGTAAGAAAGAGTGATGAACTCCTCCTCGTACTCCACCACTGTGCGTTCCCCCTATCTGAGCTCCATGAATCGAAACCTCATCTCTAACTGCATTGCCTGAGGGAAATACTTCCCTTCTAACCTCTCCCAGAACTCGTTTATGGTCAAGCAACCCCTCTTTACAGCTGAAGTAATCGACTCCCATCTATGGAGTGTTGGCCCTATAAGTTGGAATTAAGCCACCATCTTCTTTTGAATTGGAATATACTCCACTATCCACAAATATTGATGAATATTCTTTTTCCATTGGCTCGCCACCAAGATGTCTAAACCACCTGCAAACTCTGGAGGTTGGCCCTCTGTGAAGGCCTCCGTAGCCCTATCCCAAATTAGCCTCAGAGACTAGGTTGGTGTTGCCACCTGCTGTGGTGGTGGTCGTGGCTGATGCTGAGCCTGTGGTGGGTAAAAGTGGTGGAACGTCACTTCCATCATGATAGAGACATCCTGAATATTTATGATAGCTCTGTTAGTGGGTGAAATGATGTAAGGACACAATTCTACGATTGAGTCTTAATGTAGTTTTAGCTCAATTCCGGACAAAAACGTTTATGTCATAGGATAGTTTTAAAGTGTATCCATTCAAGCCTCTGACGTGTTTATTGAAGACGTAGTGGCCAAGATATTAAAGCTTCATCAAATGTCGTGTTTAATGTGCCTAGTTTCTACGTCAATAATATGTGTTCCATTTACTCGTAAGGTATGAATGCATTAAATATTTATATAGGAGCTTGGAACAATAGTTATTTGGGTGTACTTTGTTTTTAAACTATTGTTTATTTTCAGAAAGTTTCATTAAAACTTAAAAAAAAAAATTCTGGGCTAAAAATCAAAATTCAAACATTCTAGAAGTTCGTTCGAAATTGTCGTTCGAACTAGTTTGACGAGATTTCCCCATTGGACACTGGAACTTCGTTAGAAGAGTCGTTCAAACGAGACTTCGTTCGAATAAAAATCTCGTTCGAACGAGATTTCTGGCGGAAAAATTCTTTAGCAGTTTTGAGCAGTTTTTCCCATGTTTCAACTCACCTTTACCCATTATCTTTTCGCAGAAGTTATATGTGCGAGAACCATGTTTGAAAAACCAACTTTTGACATTTTCTAAACACCTTTTAGAGAGAACAGTTTTTGAGAGAAAAATTCACAAGTTCAAAAGTTCATGTTTAAGTGTTTGTAGTTCAAGAACATCATTTAAAAAACACTTTTGTTTTACACCTATATTGTTTATTCCAAATTTCAATATATATATCATTGCTTGGATTGTTTGGCACCGGGTTCTACTCTACCTAATTGAAGAGTTGTTTGGGTTACTTCTAAATCCCTCGAAGAAGAAGTCTTGTTGTTTTGTTGCGCTATTCTCACATGGTGAAAGGCACCATGTGTGGTTGACGGTGTTCCTAAAGTCTCATTGGTGAAGACCAAGGTTTCGATGGAGTTTCGGGGTTGTCGACTAGGCGGAGGTGTTTACAAGAAGATGCATCAACTCTTGAAAGGGGTCGAGTCGAGGAAGTAAGTCATCTGTCTTGTAATTGTAAAACCATACTTAGTGGACTTAAGGCTAGGGTCGTCCGAGATTTGTTTTCCCGTTGTGGGTTTTTCCTCGCACATTTCAGTGTAGTGGTTTATTGTTTATTTTATCTTTAGCATAATTCACCATTAGATGCATGCTTAGGTAATTCAAGATAAAATTTGGTTACATCACTACTTGTTTAATTTGGTTAGGAAAGTTTCTAGGACTTGGGTTAAATTGATTTAAGTGAAATTAACATATGTGCGAGTTTAATCTTATTTCACTTAGTTTAATTTTAATTTGAAATAAATTAAAATTTAGTGTTTGTGTGTGTTTAATTGAACCATCTCTCTTTCATATATTTAAAAGGAGATTGAAATTACTTTTTGTAGTAAAGACTTTAAAATTGGGGGTCCTCTCTTTTCAAATTGGTATCAGAGCAAGAACGCTAATTTATCGCGTCAAAGATTCGTTTTTCAGCTTTTATAATTTTCGTGCTCCTGGTATTTTTAGGTGGTTCATTTTTTTACTCACTCTCATTTTTATGTATCTCTCGATGGGACGTCTTAATGATAATTTGTCCATTTCTAATGATAATGAAGTTTTTACTATTTGAGAGGAATTTAATGGTCTTAATAAGTGTGATGAAAAATTAGGAGAATTAAATTTGAGATTTGCAAAAAGAATTAAATTCCTTGAAAATGAAAATTCTTGTTTTAAAGCTAAAGTTGAGTTTTTGCAAACCTCGCTATCTCAAAAAGATATTTTCGTGAAAAGCTCATGGGCATAAATTACAATTTTAATATTTTAGAAAAGTCCAATAAAGAGAGTGATAGTCGAGAAAACACTCTTAGGGACAAGTTTGCTCACATTGAGGGGGAGTGTGATATCCTTCTAGGTGTAATTGAAAATTTAAAGAAGGAGTCCCATAAATTTGAGGAGTCTAATTTATTACTTGAGTCCGAAATTTTAAAAATGAAAAATGATTTACTTGACTTGAGTAGTAGTTGTAATGGTTCTATCTCATCTTGTTCAAATACTTCCGTTGCTAAAGCTAAGACCATTATATGTTTTAGAGGGTCAACTTTATCCAAGGACTTTAGAAAAGGTCACACCTTAGGTAACATTCCTCGTGTTTACGCATGCTTGCATTGTGGTAGGAAAGGTCACCTTAGGTCATTTTGTTTTGATCTTAAAAGAATACCTAGGAAGTCTATATCTAGCATTTCATTTGTTCCCAAATCCCATCATTTTAAATTTTCATCTATATGGGTTCGAAAATCATTTTTAGACGCGCTAGATATTAGATTTGTTGATTCTCATTTGCTCTCACATGAAAACTCCCTTGCTAATTTAAAGGTTGAATGTGTTAGTTTTTTTTTTTGCATACTCTAGCTTTTTGTGCTTCATATTATATATCATTGCTAGGTGTATGTATGTTTAGTCATTTTCTAGTCATTGCTTTATTTCATATCTCATTCTAGAAATCATGACTTGTTTATCTTTTGAATTATATTTCTTTTGATTTGCATTAAATATAAAATAAAAAAGATTTTTTTTATCATTTGTGTTTTCCTTTTTAGTAATTTAATATTAAAGAAAAGTACAAATGATCTTTGTTTGTCTTTTGAGTAAATATTTTTTATTTTTGGTTTAAAAAGTCAAAAACACAAAAAGATTTTTTGTGTGTGCGTATTTTAGTTTGACACACTTTATGTGGCATATACTTGTGTTTGAATCCCATCTTTTACGCTCCCATGTGGATAGAACTTTTGGTTACGATTGTCAATCCTTAAAATGTTCTTTACCATGCTTATATGGAGTAGTTGGATTTTGTGTTGTTTAAATGGATTCTTTTTTTATATGCCTCAATTCACACATGCACAAGCTCTTTTGAAATTTAACTTCATATGTATATTTGAGCTTTGAGAGGTGTTCTCCTACCAATCTTGTCATCTACATATTTATGACCTAGGAGGAATAGTGCATGTTAAAATCCATTGCATGTGAGATTTGTGAGATATAAAATTGTTATATAAAAATGTGCACGGGGAAGGGCTCCGAAAGGAATCATTATCCTTTGCGAATAGTAAGCCACCGTTTGGAATGGACCTATAAGAAATACGTGGTCTAAAGGCCTAAAAATAGAATAATGGCATTAAAAGAAAAATACAATTGCCAAGGCCTAAGTTTAATTGATATATTCATTAAAAAAATATATATGCTTATAGAGGGAGATTAGATGGTATATCAACGGTTTGCACAATGTTCATTTATCCTAGTTGTACTTTCAATGTCATGACTCTACTGGTTTGTAGAATCATCAACATGCTAGGCTTGTATGCATTGTGTATGTTTGTTCATTGAGTTCAATTTATATTGTCACATGAGGTTATATTCAAATGTGATGAAGTTTGCAATTAATTGAGAACTTTGTGAACATGTTTTAAGTGATTAGGTCCAAATTTAATTGTTACTAGTTCACACGCCACATTCCAACACTTCTGTTTCCACATGACACGTTTTTGCCATACGAGTGTGAAAATATTATTTTATTTTGTGTCATGTGTGGTATTTATACCTAGTATGTGTGTGTGTGCGTTAATGATATTCGTTATGTCTACATAAATATGGTATGTTTTTTTTGCCTTTCTTTCTAGTCCACCTATGCGTTTAATTCATAATTGGTATCTATCTTGTTGCATTCTTTGTTGATATCACATGCTTAATACATGTATCATATTTGTATCATTTTCTTTCATCTTAGTTCGTATCGGTCATTATTTATTGGATTAGTTATGCTTTTGTTGCCTATATGCTTTCATGTTCTATGCTCTGTATGCACTTTTGCTTTATTAATTCTATCACCTTTGTCTATTCCTGAAAAAAGGGGGAGAAATGGTATCAAATCCAATTGTAATCATATCTTAGTTTGGGAGATTTAACTTAGGGGGAGTCGCTATCTTCTTAGGTTGATCATAGTTTGATAAAGGGGAGAATTAATTTAGGGGGAGTATTTATTTTAATTGCATTTAATTTAATTTATTGATATTCCCTATGCGTTTGATAGTTTGCTTAAGTGTGCAGGAATTCTTCCAAATGGAAACTTTCATCATCGACAAATAGATTAATCCTTGGGTATTGAGTCAAGTATTGGGTGGGATGTTTGAGTCTAGTAGAGCTTGACGGACCTTTAGGATTTTTGTTTGGTTTTTGTCCCCGAATAGCCAAAGGGGGAGATTTGTAAGGACACAATTCTCTGATTGAGTCTTAATGTAGTTTTGGCTCAATTCCGAACAAAAACGTTTATGTCATAGGATAGTTTTAAAGTGTATCCATTCAAGCCTATGACGTGTTTGTCGAAGACGTAGCGGCTAAGATATTAAAGCTTCATGAAATTCCGTGTTTAATGTGCCTAGTTTCTATGTCAACAACATTTTTTCCGTTTACTCCTAAGGTATGAATGCATTACATATTTATATAGAAGCTTGGAAAAATAGTTATTTGGGTGTACTTTGTTTTTAAACTGTTGTTTATTTTCAGAAATTTTCATTAAAACTTTAAAACAAAGTTTATGTGCTAAAAATCGAACTTCAAATATTCTGGAAGATCGTTCGAAATTGTCGTTCGAACGAGTTTGTCATTCGAACGAAAATCTCGTTCGAACGATTTTGCCAACGAGATTTCCCCATTGTCCACTGGAACTTCGTTAGAATAGTCGTTTGAACGAGATTTCCAGCAGGAAATTTCTTTGGCAGTTTTTCCCATGTTTCCACTCACCTTTACCCACTATCTTTTGACATAAGTTATATGTACAGGAACCATTTTTGAAAAACCAACTTTTGACATCTTCTAAAAACCTTTTAGAGAGAACAATTTTTGACAGAAAAATTCACAAGTTCAAAAGTTCATGTTTAAGTGTTTGTAGTTGAAGAACATGATTTGAAAAACACTTTTGTTTTACACCCGTATTGTTTATTCCAAGTTTCAATATATATATCATTGCTTGGGGTATTTGGCACCGGGTTCTACTCTACCTAATTGAAGAGTTTTTTGGCTTTACTTCTAAATCCCTCAAAGAAGAAGTCTCGTTGTTTTGTTGCAGAATTCTCACATGGTGAAAGGCACCATGTGTGGTTGACGGTGTTCCTAAAGTCTCATTGGTGAAGACCAAGGTTTCGGTGGAGTTATGGGATTATCGACTAGGTGGAGGTGTTTACAAGAAGATGCGCCAAGGCTTGAAAGGGGTCGATTCGAGGGAGTAAGTCATCTATCTTGGAATTGTAAAACCATACTTAGTGGACTTAAGGCTTGGGCCGTCTGAGGTTTTTTTCCCGTTGTGGGTTTTTCCTCGTACATCGCAGCGTAGTGGTTTATTGTTTATTTGATCTTTCTCATAATTCACCATTATACGTTTTATGATGATAAGCTCATAAAAGAGTTTGACATTTTTGGATCTCTCATTGGAATAGACGTTTTAAACAAAAGTCAAAAAGTCAAACTTCCACTCTGTCGTTCAAACGACGCCCAATCTAGTTCGAACAAGATGGGATGTCGCTCAAACGAGATCTCAAGTCGTTCGAATGACATGTTTTTCGAGGCGGCATTCAAATCTTATTTAAATACTGTTTTCATCACAGTTTTGGAAGTTTACTTTCTGGAAAAATAATTTCATGAACTAGAACCTTGTTTGCACATGTTTTCTAAGGTTTACAAATCTTAAACACATCCTTAGAGTTTGCAAAGATCCGAGTTAACATTCTTATATGTTTAAGTGATCTTGCTGCACCAAAGTTGTTTGTTTTAAACATATTGAACATCAAAGGGTTTTGCGGTGAAGAAGTGACGAACATCATGTTCGACATTGTAGACGAAACAAAGCCACATCGGTGGACACCGAGACATACGTGGTCACGCATGTTGTGGACAGGTATCGTGGAAGACGAAATTTCTGTGTGGGCACTATTGGAGAACGATTGAAGATCAGATGGAGCATCAAGACCCGTGGGGATAGAGTCTTAGTGTAAGGCTAATTTGTCTTTGTAAAATCATTATTCATAGTGATTGTCTGGGTTGGGCCGTCCGAGGTTGTTTTCCCATTTTGGGTTTTTTCCTCGTACATCCAGCGTTGTAAGTATTCTTTACTTTCTTTAATCACTAGATGCATGTTTAGGATTAATGAAGATAAAATTGGTTTAAAGTAAGAATTGGGTTTTTCACAACTTGGTTTGGTGCATAATTAAAAGTTGGATCTTTTTCTGAGAAAAATTGGGTTTGTTTAAAACACACATATCGGGGCACGCTTTCAAATGATTTTATGGGTAAATCAACCTTGTTCAAGTTCTTTCATAAACACAAACCACACACATTTTCAGATCTAGTTTTGTTTCACTCTAAAAATGCCTGAAAAGATCAAAGAAAGTTTATATCTCTCACATCGAGCTTCTATATGAGGTACAATCCCTCTTGTTTCTCCATAAACTACATGAACTTTGAATCTCTCCGTGCAAGTACATAGGCTCACTTGGACTGTTGTCTGAGTGTACAAGTCCTACTTTTTATATGTATATATATCCTTTGATTATATTATTTACACACATCCACACCGCACCGCACAATATATTTACACACTAACTATTTTCACTTCATTTCTTATTTTTACACCATAACATGCTAAAATAAATGTTTATATCTACATTTTAGACTGAAAGGGTGGAGCGGGCACCTAATACCTTCCTAATCCGTAAGCAAGTCACCTAACCCATGACTCTCTGGTTAACATGCAAATCACTAGACATCACTGGGTCTCTATGGAGGCCTATCCCATATTTTTTCTATTTTGTGAAAATATATTGGCGACTCCATTTTCATCTATCCCATTTTCCTCAAAAAGAGAGATTACCCGACCGAGGTGGTGATGGCACATCACATGCCGATGATGAGAAAAAGCAAGGGGCTCTCACAAATCCTTTGAGGGAATTGGTTTGGAGGATAGAGAAAAAGGCGTCGGTAAGAAATTATACTTAACCATTTTGAATACATTACGTAAAGCACCAAGATAGCCAAAAAAGAAAACTACTCGAGCAATCTTGGCCAAACTCATTCTGAACCACATATATCATACAGCGCCAAAAATAGTATCTTTCCTAAAATATTTGAGTAATGTCATACAATAACTAACCATGTCAAATAAACTCCACCTTAAAACTGATGGGTTTGGTAAGCTGGTGGCCGAAGAGGAATCTGATATCATAATTAACTACATGACACCGTTGGTGGCGAGATTTCACTCAATATTTAATGCAATTGACATGTTAAGAATGGTAGTCTGACCCAACATTTAATGCGCAATGAGGTCCCGCGCGACCAATCTCAGCCTATAATACCCACTTATTATTTGATAAGTAATCAGATGTTCTTAAAGCCATAAGTTGATCAAGTGTTCAAGACATAAAACCTTAAACCTAGAAAAATATTCTCTTGCCATTAATACGCTTATTCAAGTTATTTTTAAGAACTCAAGAATTTATTATTCCGAAACAATATTACATTCATCCATTAATGCTTACCTGCTTAGCTTAGTGTATTTAAAGTGCTCGTTTATCTCTCCCTCTAGATTAACATCCATCAAAGTCTCATTTATTACTCGAACATTTTTTTTATTTATTAACCATTATTGTGATATTTATAGAGATTTGCCTTTCATCATTACAAGTGCATTTATTATTTTTCTTTTACCATTAAATGAGTTACACCTCTATTATTCACAAAATATCCCAGATTAAACTAATTTATTATATTTAGTGACTCCACTGGGGAGGTATTCATGTTAAAATGATGAATGAAAACATCAACCGCACTCTATATGACGATAACCAACCTGAGGGAGAACGTGATACTCCCACAACTAACCTACCACAAAACATCATCGTCACTAGAGGTGTTTACGTGGCACAAGCTTCCACGAGAACTGTAATGGGGCCAACTCATATGTCCATCATTATGGCCAAGTTTATGGAGTTTCTTCAAATGCACCCTGGAATGATGGGGTTTGATCCAATGATGGACCTTATCTCTTTTGCTAATTTAGTAGCACCATCGATAACTCCCTTAACGGGTGTGAATGTTCAACCTCTAAGACTTGCTGGTCCTTCGGTGGTTAATTTCTTAAACACCACACCAGTACTAGCCGTAGAAGTAACTGTTGATGTCACCACTTCCCCTAAATTCATCCTACCAAAAGGCCAAATCAACTGAGGCAATGGTGGGACCAAATTTGAATCGTGAGGAAGTCAATAAAGAAATGATGATGTTAACCCCATAACTTTCTAATAAGGTTGTGTCAATTTACGATGACTTCTAAATTCGCTATACAGATGAATATAACGACAAACCATACCTTGAGGGGTATGTTCTTTGATATTTAAGAAGTTTAACTAAAAGGGGAGAAATCTAATATCAAATGATTCGTTGAATATCTAAGTGATCATTGTAATAACAAGAGGCTCCATTTGAGAGAGTCTTCCATATATTTAATGGAGAAATCCTATACTAGGTATTCCCACTTGGATCCTAGGAGTGTAGCCACATTAGAGGATATGCATGTTCTATTTCTACAAAAATCTTCCTGATATAGGAAAAAATTACCTTAACGAAGCTTGATCATGAAAATCAAAGGATATGTGGAGAAGTTATGGCCTACATTAAAAGGTTTAGAGAGAGGTCTCTTGACGCCAGAGAGGATGCTATAGAAAGCAAGATCATATAGATATGTGCTACAGGTTTACAACCAGAGTACATTTATCACTTAATAAAATGAATCTTGAGAATGAACGTTTTAGGCTTTTACCAAGGTTGCTCAAAATATCTCCATGGTTGTTCGACCCAACCCCATCGTGTCTAATGTTTCTTGGAAGCCTATGATAGACCAGCCAAATAGAGGAGGATACGAAAGAGGAATCACCAAACAAGAATAATCATGTGTTAATTATGTGGACAGGGGAGAGGAAGAAAAACCTGTAGGAGAAGGAAAGTGAGGAAAAAAATTAAAGTATGATCGTGAAGACCCACCACTATTCCTTAATATGTTAAATAGGCCTATAATGACTGATAGACTCATCCCCCCCAAGAACTATGCCCCATATGCTTTAACAGAAGATGTCCAAGCCAACCCCAAATACTGCCATGTCTATTAGCATGTGGTTTATTCAATTGCTTAGGGTTACACATTGAGAAATGTTATCAATAAGCAAGTGATGGCAAGGAATTTACAGATCCCTCAATCCAATGTCAATCATAACCCCCTATCGGATCATCTAGAAAATTAGGTGGTGGCCTATGACGAGGAAGAAGAAGCTTAGAGCATAAAATAACAAATAGATGAAGAGGAGTTTCATCGTATGAATGATGAGTGTTTAGCAGGAATGGCCAATGTGATCATCGCTTACGACTTACCAAGTATCAGGGATACTGAATAAGCATTCCAGACGGAGGACTATGAGGTAGATCCTAGATTAGAATATCAAGTTATGTCAAGATTACAAAAATTCACATATTTTTTTGAACAAATTGGCATGCCCCAAGAGAGAAGATTTGAGATTACTCAAGCAATATGCAGACAAACATATTAGGTTCCCCCACAACAGGCCATTGTACATGACAACAAGTATAAATGGGACCAGTTTTGCTAGAGTTCTAATTGATGAAGGTGCTTTGATGAATATTATGCCAATCAAATCTTTCTACGTAGCTATCATACGAGAGTCAAGATTGATTTCCATGCCTTTGTCAATCTCTAGTTATAATTAATTGGGTATATTATCTCTTTGAAAACAGTGTTGATATCACAATGAGCTTTTCTGGGGTCTTATTTCTCATAGGTCTTACATCTACCATTCTATATCTTATCCCCCTTTTGGGAGCATTTTCCTTCTTTCAATCTTTACTCCCTTATGGGCGACCTATATCTTACTATGTGCCAATCACTACATCATTCACTTTGGAATATTTTTCAATCCGAGACATTAGGACTTCTATAGTGGTAGCTTCCTTCTTGGTGAGGAACTAATATAACATGAAGATATTTGGCAAGATTATCTTTAATGAGGCTACCGCCACCTATTAAAAGCAGTCCTCCATCTCATTGTAAATTTTGCAATATCGCCAAGCATACTAACAAAAGGTTTCATAGGTATTTTTCTTCAACATGAAGAGGGAGTACATCCTCTTTAGATGTGTGTTGCTAGTGATAAAACTTGTGGTGAAGGCCTATATGAGTTATTTAAAGATGGGGATCGACTAGGGTGGTAGGTTCTCAAAACACTTAAGAGTTACATCTCCCAAACTGGAAGGAAAGATCCGACAGATAAGGGCCTCATTGTTGTTCTAGTGAGTTATGGCTTGGCTGTATTAGCGAATATGATTGGTGGGATTAGTTTACCTATCGTTAATCTTGAATCTGGGGGTCATAAACTTCTCGTGAGGCTCAAATTCATCAGTTCATCGGGTGAATGGAGACTTTATTTGATAGATAAGTGCTCTTCTGGATAGTTCCTTAGTGGTCTTGGCTCCTCGGTGGGAACGATGGTAATCCATCTCCCTCTTTATGAGGTTGCGAAGATCCTTCTTATCATGACAACTATTATGTCAATCTTTCCCGAATGGTGATCCCCTTTAGTATGAAAGACCTTGTTAATTCTAAGAACTACTTCATTGGTTGCAAGTCTTGCTCACCTTAGGGCTAGGATTGCATGAAAATTCATGGCACTTACGTTTGACTATGTGGAGACCTTGTTCCATCCTCTCCAGGTGATGTTAGAGGCAAGCATTATCCTCATGTCCGTGGCACATGGTTGCCTCCTATTCATGAGGGAACTTCTCATAAGCATCCAGAAGCTATAATATTTGGTTGGATCATGATGGCTCGTTACTCTCCACCGTTTGATCCTTGCGTGGACAATAGTGAGAGTTAGGGGTATTGCGATTCCTATTGGATTGGATAAAAAATATGATCCTAGGAGCTTCGTGGACGTTTTGGTTGTTTTGGCAACTGACGATAGACGGCGAGTGCTGACAATGTGAATAAGACATGATTATTTTTACTTGTAATCTTGAGAAAGGAAATTTTCTCCCACAGACTCGCCAATTGTAGATGATAAAATCCAATTAGTTATGTCGAACACAATATCAAGCCAAACAACATATAAATCATACATAATCACACAAGAATAATATTTATGTGGTCAAACAATGTGCTTACGTCCAAGAGAGTTTTTCTTTTTTCTATTAGTCCAGTTCCAGTAATCACAATTACATACCCTTTCCCCTGGGATAGGGCTACATTTATAGTAAAATAGATACTTGAGTCATGTAAGGCTCAATGACTGTGGTTGCTATCCGAACATGATCGGATGTGTCTCGTTCCTTCATTCTCGCAAGTCGATTAGCTTTAATAAACCATATCTTCATGGTTGAGATCTTAGTCAAATCAGTGGACACGTATCCCTTCACAAGTGTGGCCTGATTATTTCCCTTACAGATAGATAGATAGATGGATGGATGTATAGGTATATATATATAAAGAGAGAGAATAATTTTCACCTACATCATGCTCTATACATCACACCTAGTTGTAGGCCCTAAAAAACCCTTTTTTCAATTTTTTTGTTTTTATCTTGAAATTAACCTTTCAATAAACCCATTTCAAAAAATTAGGTTAAAATACATTTTATAGCCATTTTTAAAAAATCCACAAAAAACTGCTCAAAATACCTTATTTATAAGGGTCTGCGCTAATAGTTTTTGTGGATTTTTTAAAAATAACTACAAAATTTATTTTGACCTAATTTTTTGAATATAGGTTGATTAAAAGGTTAATTTCAAGAGAAAAATAAAAATTTGGAAATTTTTTTTCTTAAGGCCTAGAACTAGGTGTGATATATGGTGTGATGTATACATCATGATGTAAGTGAACCTTTCTCTCTCTCTTTCTCTCTCTCTCTCTCTCTCTCTCTCTAGATATATATATATATTGATTGATTGATGGATGGGTGGATGAATGGATGGATGGATAGATAGACACATATATAGAGGTATAGAGACACAGATAAACGTATCGATAGATGGATGGATGGATCTATCGTTAGGTAGGCTAGGTAGATTTGAGAGAAACAGATATAGGGAAAAAGTAAGGGAAAGATAATTTAAAGATAAAAATTTAAGGGAGAGAGCACGCGATCATAATTGGGAAAAGGCTTTGTTGAGTTGAGAGAGCACGCGATCACAATTGGATCAACCGATAGAAGTTCAAAAATTATTCTCCCCTAACTTAGAAAGGAAACAAAAAAAATCATAGTTTTGATATAAAAATCCACAAGGATGCCATGAATTGGACTCCATATCATATATTCTTTCTCCTTGTTTTTTTCCTCATATATTCATTTCTTTTTTCTCTAACCAAAATAATGCACCTACAAAGCTGATCCTTCTATAATTTCCATGCTCTAACACCTCTATCACCATCTTTTGTTATTATGATTCTTAAATAATCAATTTAATGCTCAAATTCATAGTATGAAGTTATTTTTATCATAAAGTCCATTATATCATTTGTAAAAATAGGAAAATAATTATTTGTGTACACACAGACACACACACACACACACACTATATATAGCATATTTGTTCATATATAGATTGGCTTAGGTGATTATATATAGATTGTTCTTATATTGGCCTAGGTGACTATGTGTAGATTGTGTTTATCCTAATGTTGTGTAATCCTTATCCTATAGGGAACCATCCATCTTTAAATTTATATTAAAGTCAGTCAATACAACAGATACAGAGTTTGGAACTCCCAAGATAGAATGTTTTTTTTATCCTTTATACTTAGTTCAAGTTTCTTCATGCTATTAGAGTTATAGTCTAACAACCATTCTATCTTGAAAAGCCCCCAAAGTTTAAAAATCTTTTTACTTTAAAGATATATTTCCTTTTTATGTTGAAATAGATGCGAAAGCGATGTGATGGTTCAACTTAAAACAACAAATTTTAATTTCTTAACAAATTAAAATTAAACCAAGTGAAATAGGATATACACACACACAACTTAAGTTAATTTCACTTAAACCAAATTAATTAATCCAAGTTCTAGAAAATTTTCCTAAGTCATATTTTGCAATTTTATCAAGTTAGGCGAAACCAATTTTATCAATTAAATTAAATGACTTGAATTAAATTAACCTAAACATTATCCAATATTAATTTGCACCAAATTAAACAAGTAAAGATTAAATTAAACCAATTTTATCTTTTTACCTAAGCATGCCTTCTAGGTGAAATTGCAAAAGATAAAATAAATAACTATTCCACTACGCCGCGATGTACGAGAAAAAACCCACAACGGGAAAAAACCTCGGACGACCCTAGCCTTAAGTCCACTAAATATGGATTTACAAATTACAAAACAAAAGACTTACAACAAACGACTCGATCCCTCTCAAGCCTCGACGCTTCTTCTTGTAAACACTCCGCCTAGTAGACAACCTCGGAGTTCCACCGAAATCTCAACCTCCACCAATGAGACATAGGTACACGGTTAACCACACATGGTGTCTTTCACCACATGAGAATGCCGCAGCAAAATGAACTCTTTTTCTTTATGGGATGTAGAAGAAAACCCAAACTTCTCTTCAAACTAATGTAGAAATAAACCGATGCCAAACACTCCAAGCAAAGTATATATATATGGAAGCTTGGAAAACATAAACTATGGGTGTAGAACTAAAGTGTATAATCATTTTTTCTTGAAAACTTGGACACTTTAAAAACATGAACTTTTTCCTTAATCAAATTTTCTCTCAAACTCACTCTTGGAGATGGTTGTGTATGAAAAAGTTATTTTGGAAAAAGTTGTTCCCGCACATTATAAGATCTGAAAAAAGTTAGTGGAGAAACAAGTGGGAAACACGGGTAAAAACTGCTAAAAACTGCCAAAAAATTTTCCCGCCTGAAATCTCGTTCGAACGACATTTTCGTTTGAACGACATCTCGTTCGAACGAGTCTTCTAACGAAGTTCCAGTTTGAACTCGTTAGAAGCTCTTTGGAAATCTCGTTCGAATAGCCAACTCGTTCGAACGACATTTCGAACGAAGTTCCAGTGGCCATTATGGGAAGTTGTTGACAATTACGTTCGAACGACAATCTCGTTCAAACGACACTTTGAACGAACTTACAGAAAGTTCCCAAAATTTCTTTTTAAGCCCAGAAACTTTATATACTTTATATATAAGTTTTAATAGAAAACTTTCTGAAAACAAAACACACTTTTAAAACCTAACACCCAATATAAACCGTTCCAAGCTCCTATATATATATATATGTATATATATATATATGTATATATATATATATATACATACATATAATGCATTCATACCTTGGGAGCATGGAACCACTATTGATTACGTAGAAAAGAGCCACTTAAACTCGGCATTTTGATTAAGCTTTATACACTTGGCCGCTACATCTTCAACAAACACGTCATAGGCTTAGAGGATGATCAATATACTCTATCCTACGACACAAAAGTTTTTGTCCGAAATTGTGCAAAAACTACAAAGGACTCAATTGGAAATTTGCGTCCTTACAAATCTCCCCATTTGGCTATTCCGGGACAAAAACCAATAAAAATCCTAAAGGGCCGTCAAGCTCTACTAGACTGACAAAAAAGTCCCACCCAAAATAAAAATACAATGCTTGACTCAAACAACCCAAGGATCACAATCTTTGCCGTTGAAAGTTGCCGCTTTATAATATAATTCCTGCACACTTCAGCAAACACATTACACGCATAGGGAATATCAAAACATTTAATGCAAGTAAAGTAAGTACTCCTCCTAAATTAATTCTCTCCCTTTATCAACTATGATCAACTTAGAAAGACGTCTCCCCCAAGATAAATCACCCCAAACTAAGATACGATTATAAATATGATTAATAGGATTAGATACCATTTCTCCCCCTATCATTCTCCCCCATTCTGTTCAGGAATAGACAAAGGATTAAGAATCAAAATTAACTTATCTGCCCCAAATAAATCATATTACCCTTAAACTAAACAAGGGATAAATAAAATGGAATAACAAGATAAACATACAAATGTGCAAAAGTGATGAGAACATTAAAGCATATGGGGAAAAAAATTATAACTAATCAAACAAATAACAACATATACCAACTAGGATGCAATAAAATGATACCAATATGATACATAAAATATTAAGCATGTGATATCAACAAAGAATGCAACAAGATCGATACCAATAATGAATTAGAGCATAAATGGACTAGAAAGCAAGGCAAAGACTAAACAAAATATCATATATATATGTACTCTAGATATACCAAAGTTGCACACGCACATATATATAGATATAAACACCAAAATGACACAACATAGAATAAGCTTTTCACATTCGTATGGAAATAATGTGTCATATGGAAATGGAAGTGTTGGGGTGTGAACTAGTAACGATTAAATTTAGACCCAATCACTTAAAAACATGTTCACGGAGTTCTCATTTGATTGCAAACTTCATCACATTTGAATATAACCTCATGTGACAATATAGATTGAAATCAATGAACAAACATACGCAATGCATACAAGCCTAGCATGTTTATGATTCTACAAACCAATAGAGTCATGATATTGAAAATGAAACTAGGATAAACGGACATTGTGCAAACCATTGATATACCATCCAATCTCCCTCGACAAGCATTTATATTATTAATTTCGAATGAATATATCAATCAAACATAGGCCTTGGCAATTATTTTCTTTTTAATGCCATATTTTCTTTTAGGCCTTGGACCACGTATTTCTTTTAGGTC
This sequence comes from Sambucus nigra, assembly GCA_949130495.1. Taxonomy (NCBI): domain Eukaryota; kingdom Viridiplantae; phylum Streptophyta; class Magnoliopsida; order Dipsacales; family Adoxaceae; genus Sambucus; species Sambucus nigra. The sequence goes on from OX422216.1 coordinate 641,337,062, forward strand.
CATTCAAATAGTGGCTTACTATTCGCAAAGGATATAATTAATACTTTCAAAGCCCTTCCCCGTGAACATTTATATTTATCATGTGTTTATTTTTCACACAAATCTCACGTGCAACATATTTTGACATGCACTAGTCCTCCTATGTCACAAATATCTAGATGACAATATTGGTAGGAGAACACCTCACAAAGCTCAAATATACATATGAAGTTAAAATTTCAAAAAATCTCGTGCATGTGTGAATAGAGGCATATAAAAATAGAATCCATTTAATCAACACAACATCCAACTACTCCATGTAAGCATGGTAAAGAACATAATAAGGAATGACAATCTTAGCCAAAAGTTCTAGCCACGTGGGTGCATAAAAGATGGGATTCAAACACAAGTGTATGCCACATAAAGTGTGTCAAACTAAAATACACACAAAATAAAATATTTTAAGTTTTTGAAATTTTTAAACCAAAAATAAAAATATATACTCAAAAGACAAACAATAATCATTTCAATTTTTCATTAAGCTGAAATTACCAAGAGATAAAGCCCAAATGATAAACAAAAATCTTTTTGTATTTTTCATTTAAAGTAAACAAAAATGAAAGAAATATAATACAAAAGATAAACAAAAATCATTATTCTAGCATGTGATTGATCATGAAGCATGGACTAGAAAATGAATAAACAAGCATACATTTAGCATGTGTATATAACATGAAACACAAAAGCTAAAGTATGCAAACACTAACACATTCATCCTTTAGATTTAGCAATGGAGGAAGCATGTAAAAGTAAATGAGAATCAAAAACCCTATCTTGTAAATCTACCGAGTCGGATCTCCTAACCCAAACTAATGACGAATGACTATCTTGGGGTGTAGGAATTTTAACTACCTTGGTTGCTTTACATTGGGATTTTTTAGGAATTCATTTAAGATCAAAACAAAATTTCCTAAGATGACCTTTTCGACCACAATGTGTACAAGTAAAATTACATCAAAATTTGGTACCTAAAGAATGATCTCTAAAGGCTTTCCTAGTAGATTCTCCTAAAACATTGGTTTTGGCTTTAGGATTAAATTCATTACAAGAATTGAAGCCTAAACCACACATGTCATTTTTAATTTGGACTGTTCCTAAGATTTTATCTAATTTTTCCGAACGACACTCCAAATCAAATTTGACATTACTAGAGTCTTTTAATTTATTTTGGAATTCTAAAATGTTAGACTCCAATAAAAAATTTCTCTCTTCAAAAGCAAGAAGCTCCTTTTTTAAGGATTCCATTAAACCCCTAAGGCTATCTCTCTCGCCTTCTATATATTCAAGCTACTCTAGAAGAGCTTTCTATCGTGTCCTAAGGTCTTCAACCAACACACTATTATCAACGACCTTGTCACGTTCTTTCAAACTAGCTTCTAACTTCAAATTATCTCTTTTTAATTTAATTGATTCTTCATATAATTCTTGAAAAGTATTTTGAAGTTCACTCACATTAACCTCTTCTTCATTTTCGTTCTCTCTTTCTTCTCCACTCTCACTATCATAAAAAATAAGGGAATCATAAACTATGACCTTGGAAGTGTCATGTGTTAAATTTTCATCTATAGATGAGTTCTCACTATCACTCACATGACTAGCCATAAAAGCCACAAAGTTGGGCTTAGTGGGGGAATCGGATCCCTCTTCCTTATCACTATCACTAAGGGTCGTATTATATGAAATGGGTCGCTTACCCTATCTCCTTAGTTTAGTGGGGCACTCGGAAGCCCTATGGCCATAGCCCCCACAACCAAAACACCTATTAGACTCGTCCCTATTAAGATTTTCATTAATAGTTTTAGGGATCTTCTCAGCTTTGCCATGCTTAGAAGTTTCAAATTTCTTAAAGTCATTTTTAAACTTATCTTTGTTAATTTTAAGAAACTTTCTAAATTTCCTAGCAAACATAGCCATGTCTTCTGAGTCACTATCACTCTCGCTCTCTACTACTTGTTTGACCTCTTTTCGGGCTTTTAAAGCAACGCCCTTTTCTAATTTCTTTTCAGTTTTAGAGGAAAACATGTCTAGTTCATAGGTTTGTAAATCACCTACAAGCTCTTCTAATTTCATAGAGGCTAAAGTTGGTAAAGAATTTAAAACAGTCACTTTTGGGTTAAATCTATCGGGAAGGGACCTTAAAATTTTCTTTACTACTCGGTTGTCGGGTAGTTTCTCTCCCAAAATAAAAGATGAATTAACAATATCGGAAAGTCTAGCATAAATTCATCAAAAGTTTCTTTTTCATTCATTTTGATAGTTTCAAATTGAGTGGTGAGGTTTTGGAGTTTCGAAGCTTTAACGACACTTGTACCTTCATGAGTGAGTTGTAAAATATCCCAAGATTCTTTAGCGATTTCACACGTCATAATGCGTCGGAATTCATCCGGTGTGACAGCGCTAAACAAGGCGTTTAAACCTTGGGAATTAATGTTTGAAAGTTTAAATTCACCCTCACTCCATCTATCGGCGGGTTTGGGAACACTCATTATCTACTAAATGAGTAGGTGGGGACCACCCGTTAACAACAGACATCCAAACTCTCTCGTCGATAGATTTTAGTGCCGATTTCATTCGCGCTTTCCAATACGTACAGTTAGAACCATCGAAAATAGGAAATTTAGAAAATGGGGAAAATTGCATTTTAGCCACAAATATTTAAAAGATCTTAACGAAGTAATTTATAGTTTTTGGCTCTAATACCAATTTGAAAAGCCCCCAAAGTTTAAAAATCTTTTTACTTTAAAGATACATTTCCTTTTTATGTTGAAATAGATGCAAAAAGTGATGTGATGGTTCAACTTAAAACAACAAATTTTAATTTCTTAGCAAATTAAAATTAAACCAAGTGAAATAGGATACACACACACACAACTTAAGTTAATTTCACTTAAACCAAATTAATTAATCCAAGTCCTAGAAAATTTGCCTAAGTCATATTTTGTAATTTTATCAAGTTAGGCCAAACCAATTTTATCAATTAAATTAAATGACTTGAATTAAATTAACATAAACATTACCCAATATTAGTTTGTGCCAAATTAAACAAGTAGAGATTAAATTAAACCAATTTTATCTTTTTACCTAAGCATGTGTTCTATGTGAAATTGCAAAAGATAAAATAAACAATTAATCTACTACGCCGCGATATACGAGGAAAAACCCACAATGGGAAAAAACCTCGGACGGCCCTAGCCTTAAGTCCACTAAGTATGGATTTACAAATTACAAGACAAAAGACTTACAACACACGACTCGATCCCTCTCCAGCCTCGACGCTTCTTGTTGTAAACACATCCACCTAGTAGACAACCCCGGAGCTCCACCAGAATCTCGGCCTTCACCAATGAGACATAGGTACACCGTCAACCACACATGGTGTCTTTCACCACATGAGAATGCCTCAGCAAAACGAACTCTTCTTCTTTATGGGATGTAGAAGAAAATCCATACTTCTCTTCAAACTAATGTAGAGATAAACCGATGCCAAACACTCCAAGCAAAGTATATATATATATATAGAAGCTTGGAAAACATAAACTATGGGTGTAGAACTAAAGTGTATAATCATTTTTTCTTGAAAACTTGGACACTTTAAAAACATGAACGTTTTCCTTAATCAATTTTGCTCTCAAACTCACTCTTGGAGATGGTTGTGTATGGAAAAGTTAATTTGGAAAAAGTTGTTCCCGCACATTATAAGATCTGAAAAAAGTTAGTGGAGAAACAAGTGGGAAACATGGGTAAAAACTGCAAAAAAAAATTCCCACCTGAAATCTCATTCGAAGAGAAGTATGGGTTTTATTTGTGGAATAACTACACTAGATGCAATTATAAAATTATGAAAAAATTCAACTATTCTAAATTACCTAAAATACTGATGAAGAATGATTTGAAACTTTAAACTATATGATGAAGAAAAAAGGACGGAAATACAACACCTCGACCCTAGTGTATTGCAGGTATAAAACTAATCGGAACTTTAAATGATTAATTAGACCCAGAATTTAGTACTCCCAAGAATTACGTATATGAGGTTCAATCCGGCACCATACTTAATCAGAGGACGATTAAATTGGTATTGCGCTAGTTACACTCGAATTGCATTTGAAAGAATCGCGGTTACCCTGAAGTAAACGATATCCAAAGATCTATAATTGTCGTATTTCTACGCAATACGGTCGTAGTCAAATCATTAAATTTATAGGATTAATTTTATACACACATAACTACCACACCAGGTTGATTTCATGTATCCCGGCCTTATAAATTATAGCCTAACATGCTGAAACTAATGAAAACAATTTTTGAATTGCAGGAAACCATGATTAAACTAAGGAAGAATTGTAGAATGATGTAGAAAGAAGATTATACAGCATGAAGTAATCAACTAATCATACCAAAGCACTAAAATTATCAACTAAAATTACTTGTAATCACATAAATCTCAACAATCTTCAATCTTGGAACTAAAATTGTAACCAATCTTCAAACTAGGGTTTTTACAAAAAGAATGGAAAATTAGATTAATTCTTCGTGCTTAAAAATGAAAATAACTCGGGTTTAAATACCCTACAAAACTTCAGGAGTTTTAGCTGAACTAGGACTCTCCATTAGAGGAAGATTAAAAAATAAAAACCCGACAGTCGGACCGGTCCGGCCCTCCTTCAGTTCGGTCTGGCTGGAATCCGGATCAGTTCGTTTATTTCTTGGGTGGATCGATTCGACACGGATTGGTTCATTTGTTTTCTTTCAGCTTCGATTGATCTTCGGTCTGGGGTTCTCTGGAAATTGGCAATTCGGATCGGTTCGGCCCGGAACGGTCCGGGCTTCCTTTGACTTTTTCTTTAAAATTTAACTGCTCATAACTTTCACACCGGGACTCCGATTGATGTTCCGTTTCTTCCTATGTACTCGTAATTGAAGACTCTTCAACTTTTCTTAGATGCCTCATCCAAATTCGGAGTAAAAATTACAACTTTGCCCTTTTGACTTTTCCTTCTTTTCTTTCTCGATTCATCCGGTTTCTTTCTTTCGTTATTGACATTAATTACCTGCAAAATTAGTACAAAATACCAGAAACTCGGTGTACTCGTTAGAATAAGTCAGTAGCAAGATTATGAGATCAAATAAAATCGATTACGTTGTTCGAGGTGCTAAAAGTTACTAAATTAAAGGGATAAATTTAGAAGAATTTATGCCTAACAAACAACCCATGTTTGGTGGTACAATATTTTGTCATTTATAGTGCTTCCTTTTAATTACGAGAAAAAATTAAAATAACCTATGTGCGTTATAGCTTACTTGTACTACTTGAGAATTATGAGCGTAAATTGTATTATTATCCCGATTTCGAACCGGATCATTCAAGTTTGTGCAGTAATAAACCATTAAAATGATATCAAGTGTCCATTAGTACTGGACATGAAACAATTTGTGCTAAATGTCATCTGAGAGGAAAATTTAAATCCTACAGAGACTTACGGAGTATGTCGTTGGGTTATACCAAATCCCGGTGGGTAGGAATGTTTACTATAGTGATTCAGGAAAGAATGAAATATCTTTGAGCATGGGAATAATTTTATCGCCAATTTGGAGAGCCTAACGCCAAATTAGTAGGAGTAATGTGTTGAGTATCTTTTTCGTAACATGAGAATAGATGCGCTATTATTAGCAGGAAGTCAGGATGTGGGGTATGAGACAAATACTGAGGACCACAACTTTCGTTGACCGACAATGTTAGTTAGTAGTAGTATATCGGGGGGGCTCCTTGTTTGGATTTCACTTTGCGAGACATCCCATGCATGAAACCTAGGGAATTTTGGGAGATGTGGATGGTTGGTCTTTAGCACATGCCTTGGTTATCATCCGTAAGTGAAACCATAACCTTAACTTTAATTTTATTCCTACACACAGTCAGTAGAACCGTACGATATGACGTAAGAAGTGATATCAAATATTTTACATCAAGGATATATCAGTGTAATAAGGGAAGATGATAAAGTCACGACACAGAATAAGTATTCATTTCCCAGAATCGAAGACTTATTCGATTAGTTGAGGAGAGCTACCTTCTCCTCAAAGATTGATTTGAGATCGGGGTACCATCAGCTACGTATCAGGGAATAAGACGTGTCTAAGACTGCTTTCCTGACGAGATATGGTTCCTATGAATTCAGGGTTATGCCCTTCGGGCTAACCAACGCCCCAGCCATGTTCATAGACTTGATGAACAGGGTGTTCAGAGAGTTCTTGGACCAGTTCGTCATCGTATTCATAGATGACATTCTGGTTTACTCACAAACCGAGGAGGACCATGCCGAGCACTTGAGGCAAGTTTTGTAGACACTGCACCAACATCAGTTGTACGCAAAATACGTGAAATATGGGTTTTAGCAGAAGGAGGTATAATTTTTGGGGCATATCATCTCCGATAGGGGATATTCGTGGATTCGGGGAAGGTGTGAGCGGTGAGGGAGTGGGGACAGCCCACGACACTGACCGAGATATGCAGTTTCTTGGGTTTAGCCGAATACTGCAGGAGGTTCATTCGAGGGTTCTCAAAGATAGTGGGTTCGTTGACGCACTTGACTCGAAAAGGGGTGCCATTTATCTAGAGCGACACCTGTCAATTAACCTTCGATGAGTTGAAAGATAAGTTAACCTCAGCACCAGTGTTAGCATTACCCAGGTCGGGTGTAGAGTATCTACTCTACACTGATGCGTCCTTATTAAGACTTGGAGTTGTAGTTCAGCAGGAAGATCAGGCTATAGCTTATGCCTCCCATAAGCTTAAACCTCACGAGAGGAATTACCCCACCCACAATTTAGAGTTAGCACAGTTGTGTTCGCACTTTGAATTTGGAGACATTACCTTATAGGGGAGAAATTTCATTTATTCACAAACCACAAGTCCTTACAGTACCTCTTCACGCAGAAGGAGTTAGATATGCGACAACGTCAGTGGCTTGAGTTTGTAAAGGATTATCAATTTGATATCCAATACCACCCGGGGAAGGCTAACGTGGTAGCAGACGCATTGAGCCGTAGGCCAGTCGGTGAGGTGGTCGAGGTGTGGAAAGTCAAATGGAAGGAGTTAGGGAACCAGAATGCGGTGACTCGATCGTTTATGTCTGTGATGATGGTTACGCCCTAAATTATTACGGGAGTAGTACAGGCTCAGGCAGATGATCCATTATGCCAAAGTCAGATAGTGAAGCTTCTAGCCGAGGGGGCTGAGTTTTACACCGTGGGTTCAGACGGGGGTCTACGTTTTAATAGGAGATTGGTTGTTCCCGAGGGTGAGGATTTTCAATACAAGGTAATGATAGAGTCATACAATTCCCAATTTGCGGTGCATCCCGGTGGGGGTAAGATGTACCAGGACATGCGTAGACAGTACCGGTGGAGCGGAATGAAGAAGGATGTTGCCGAGTTCGTCTCTAAATGTGCCATTTGTCAGTTCGTAAAGGTGGACCATAAGAGGCCGGCGGGAATTCTACAGCCATTAGAGGTTCCTATGTGGAAATGGGAGAGAATTTCTATGGACTTTTTCACAGGATTACCAACATCGCAGAGGGGTCACGATTCGATATGGGTGATAGTGGATCGGCTGACCAATGTAGCCAGCCAGGACAGACTACGTCGCGGGACAATACGCCTAGTTATTCATAGTAGAGATAGTGAGAATCCACAGAGTGCCTCTCAATATCGTGTCTGACAGATATGAGGTGTTCGTTTCTCGATTTTAGGAGAGTTTCCAGGAGGCGTTGGGTACAGAGTTGCGGCTGAGCACAGCCTATCACCCGTAGACGGATGGTCAGACAGAATGGACGAATCAGATGTTGGAGGACATATTACGTATGTGCATCATTGATTTTAGCGAAAGTTGGGAGCAGTACTTTCCACTGGTGGAGTTTGCTTATAATAGCTCCTACCAATTTACTATCAGTATAGATCCATTCGAATCCCTATACAGAAGACCTTGTCGTTCCCTAACATGTTGGCTAGAGGTGGGGGACAATAATTTACTGGGTCCGGAGGTAATTCGGGATACTTCGACAAGGATAGAGTTAATACGGAGCCATATTCGAGTCGCTCAGGATCGACAGAAGAGTTACACTGATGCAAAACGTTATTTACGAGAGTTCAACATTGGGGATCAGGTATTACTTCGGGTGTCCCCTATGAAGGGAGTTATGCATTTTGGGAAGAAGGGAAAGTTAGTGACTATGTATGTAGGAACATTGCCCATTATCGAGAGGATGGGGTCAGTTGCTTATAGACTTGGGTTACCGGAGCACTTGCATAGAGTTCATCACGTGTTTCATGTCTCGTATCTGAGGAGATTCCTTCGAGATGAATTGTCTCATACTCACATTGCGCTGGAGGAGATAGATTTACAGCCTGATAGCCCCTACGAGGAGGGGCCATTTGCTATACTAGACCGTAGCGAGAGGAAGTTGAGGTAAAAAATACTACCACTAGTACGTGTTCAGTGGAGACACCATAATGTTGAGGAATCAACCTGGGAGGGCGAGGATGACATGCGTGAACGTTATCCAGAGTTATTCTTGCCAGGTATATATATTCTTTTTTGAATTTCGGAACGAAATTCTGTTAATAGGGGGGAAGTATGTAATACCCCGTATTTTTACGCATAATTATTTTTATGAAAAATAAGGATTAATTAAATTAAAGAGAGAAAATTTTGAATTGTAATTAATCCAATTTTTATGATAATAATCACTAGCGTGACGAGAGTTAGTAATTATTGAAATAATATTATGTTCGGGGATGAAATACATGGCAGTTATGTTATAAATATTTGGGACGCGTCACTCGTACGTGTTTGGAGCTTTAAAAAGATAAAGTATTTTTGTATAACTCGGACGACGATTTTGAGTGCGCTAGAGTGTCCGGAAGGGTCGAAATAGTCAGAAAACACTACTTGGGTATTTTATTTGGAGTTCGGGGAATTTTGAACTCATAACGACACCCCAGAAGGGTATTTTGGTCTTTTGGAATTTTTGGGTAATAAAATGGACGAAAATTAGGTTTAATTGAAAGGCCTTTAGGGTTAGTGGCCGTCAGTTTCAACCTACATAAAAAGAAAGGAAAAGAGAGAGAAAACCAAGGAAGAATAAGGAGACTCCATTAGAGCCCTGAGCCAAGAACTCAACCTTTCACGACAAAAAGTACACCAACGCGTAGATCGTGTCAGGAGGATCGTTCCTGTACCAATTTCAACCCGCGAATCAGAAGTTCATATTAAGGCAAGTGATTATCTTTCTCTTTTCTTAGCAATTATTACTCTTTTTAACATGTGTTGAGGTTCTAGAACAATAATTATAAAATTGGGTTTACCTATGATAAGATCGTGTAGGAAATTTAGAAATCTGATGGGGGTTTGCATGTAGAGGATTTTCTCCTTGATAGGAATATGAAATTTGGTGAATTAGATGTTAATCATGAAATAAAAATGAAGTTTTTATAGGCAAATAATTATGGATTTATGTTAATATAGTTTGTAGTAAAATTTAGGAATTTATTGAGATTACATGATGATTAGAAGGATTTGACCCCAAAACTATGCTAAAAAGTGTTTTAGGGTGACTTAGAGTGGTTGGAATGGGTTTAGGTTGAGATTAGAGAAGAGAAAATCTGGAAAAATGAACTCTGGAGATGAACTGTGCGACTTCAAAAATTTCGTTAGAAGTCCAGCCCAGGTCATTCGAACGACCTCCTTCAAACGAGACTTTTAACGAGATTCTAGTAGCCGTTCTAACGAGTTTGGTAGTTCATTCGAAGTACCTTTGTTCAAACGACCCTTGTTCAAACGATATTTATGGGTCTTTTAATGAGATTCCAGAATGACCTTTTTAGGCCCAATTTTTGTTTCGAATTTCCCGTAGGCTTATTTAAATAAGTGTTAAACCAGTATGATCGTCTAGTGACTTGTATTAATAATTATTAGTGAGCGAAGAATATGCCAACCCTCGGAAGGTATAAAAATCCATAGAATTAAGGAGGTGCGAAAATACAAAGGAGAGTATAAACGAATAAGGTACGGGTTATAATAAGAAATATAATATACGTACTGAAAATACTAGACTGTGGTAAAGCTAATAAATTTTATATAAGTTGTGTGCATGCTTATTGTTAAAAGTATTATGTGTATGACATACCTAGCTACTAGCTATCGAACGGAGGTTAACGCGTTGTGGACGATCGGATCCCGTGTCCCTTCGGGGGATTTAGAGTCGTACCACTAGAGCATGGAATCTAGGTACGGGCTATCAGTGAGAATGATAGTGATGACAGTCGTATGGGTGCGTAGTTATGTGCGTTGACCATCGTCTTGGGACTATGTTCGCCTCCAATAGGTGTTTATATTTTTATTCGTTCTCGAGAGATTGAACCTGTTGTCCTCTATGCGTGAGCTTTGCAAATGGACTAGATAGCCGAGTATGCGTAGCACTAAGGGTTTCTTAACCAAGGGTGCAATATTGTTGTATTTATATAAATTAATATGTATACCTAAAGTGAATGATGTGTGTATACCAGAATCATGTTTGGTGTCTTATGTCGATGACGCTACTTTAAATGTATACTTATGGTATTATCAGTTGGACATTTAGAAGGATACGAGAATAAACTAAAGTAATCCTAAATCTATATCGAAATCATAAGTACGTCGGTTTTGAGTTATTTAGGGGGACTTTTAAGCATATTAATATACTTAGTAGTCAGTCAGGGCATTATGACTAGTATGGGTAGTTAGGCTCATTAGACGTGCACACTAGATCGAGGGGTGAGTATCTCAAGTGAGTACGCTAAGTTAACTTGAAGAATAATTGTGCTAATTGAATCAATTTAAGCACTTGCTATTTTAAACTGTTTTCAACTCGGGCTCTGATCCATTTTTCTGTATATCTTTCTATTGTTCCATTATTTTAGGTGCCCATCCACAGGGACACCAGCCTTAGGAGACTCTTTTCAGTTTCCATGCTATAGCTGCTATGGAAGCTGCATGATTATTGCTAGTATACGACTTAGCTCATTTTTTCCTTTTCAGTTATCCATTATGTTGGACATGTCGTCCTTACTTATGTTTACTTTCAGAGATTTTGTCATTTTAAATTCTCTCTTAGATTTGATTTCTTTTACTGGATTTATTATATGGTATTGTACCTGAAGATGTTTACTCCAGACATTTATTTTACTTCAGTCTGACTTTACTTATGTTATTGTGATGCATGGTATTTATTGGTATTCTGTTAGTAGTAGTTAATGACAAGATAAAATTTGGACATCACCCTTTTTAAATATTAGGCGGTTAGTTTTCTTAAATTAAAATTTGAGTTTTCGACAGTGATGCATTATCTAAACCAACTTGATATTCTTAAATTGATTAATTAAGGACTGATCACCCGGTAATTAATTAGGCGGGGTGTCACAGATGATAAATGGAAAACACATTTGGATTAAAACTTCTAATGGAGATTTATCTTCCAAATAAACATGGCATGCTATTAGAAAATCTAAAGTTGGGTCCATCATTTGCAAATACATATGGGATGAAGAGATTCCTCCAAAAATCTCTATCTTCCTCTGGAAATGCTATCACCAAATAGTCCATATTGATGAAATTCTGCAACAAAAAGGAATTTTGAAGGCTTTTATATGTAGATGTTGCTATAAACATATATAATCCTTCAATCATTTGTTTCTCAATGGCCCTATTGCTTCAGTTGTATGGTATTACTTTGCTAAACTCTTTGGGATCAAGATCTACTCTTCTCTTAATCAAATGTTGCTTTCTTGGTGGCTTAGAACTTCAAATTTTGACTTCTCCAATTTCTTATCATTATTCTGCCAGGTATTATTCTCTGGGAAATTTGGATGTCTAGAAACCTTTGTGTTTTTCAAGGAGAGAAAATGGATAGCAATCTCATTATTAAAAATATCATCATTCTTTCTCAGTCCTGTTCTTATTCCAAATCTTTCAAATCCCCCTCTAATTCCTTTGATGATATTAAAGCTATCTTAAATATTCATACAGTTACCCTCAATTTAACTTCATGTTAGTTAAATGGTCTTATCCTTGTGATCATTATTTCAAACTCAATCTAGACGGGGCATCTAAGGGTAATCCAGGAGTTGCAGGTACATGGGGCATTCTAAGAGACAAAGAGGAAAATTTCATTATAGATTTTTCCTCTTTTAAAGGTAGTATGACTAATACCAGAGCTGAATATTTAGCTATCCTCACTGAACTTCAAATTTGCAAAGACCTTAACATCCATAGCTTGTTGATTGAATCAGATTCTCAAGTTATCATTAATATTCTAAAAGGTATCATTCCTAAACCTCCTTGGTCCATTCTAGATATATTAAAAGATATCAATGATATAGATGTTAAAGTATCTTATGCTCATTGTTGGAGAGAAGCTAATAGAGTAGCAGAATCTTTAGAAAATCATGGAATTTCTACTAAGAATTTCAATAATTTTAAGTCAGTGATGGAACTTCCAAAATCAGGTAGGGGCTATTACAGAATGAATCTTATTAGCATCCAATCAATTAGGAAGTTAAATCATTAAATTTTGTCTTCAGATCTTTGTTGCTCTTTATGTATTGCCACGTAGGTAGGGCTTTCCTACCTAAATCAATAAAGTTGTGATTCTCCTTTAAAAAAAACAATTGTCAAATAATGAAGTGAAAATAATTTTAATAATACACATCAGAGAATAAGAGCGGTAGACTTCCCTCCTAATGAAAACCCCCAAACGTTCTCTACTATAAAAACAAAATAGGTGCTAAGAATCGTGCCTCACAAATGTTTTCTCTCAAGTTACTGGAAATCAGTATCTCAAGTCGCTGGTCAAGATTTCGGCATCACGAGTTAAACACAAAACCCTCACTCAATCTATATATTTGTTTGTTGAAATGGTTGTAATAGTTGGTGGTCAAGATTCACAAAAAACCCCCGCTCTCTCTTCAACCAGAAAACTCTCCCGCCAAATTTTACAGAGGTTCACCCTCAATGACCCTTCTTCACCTCCAAGACCAGGTAAATAAATAAAGTAACTAGTCTCGCATTTCATCCTTATTATTTACATTTTCATTAATGGGTTGTTGTTGTTGCTGTTGTTGTGCTACTCCTAGTGCCACAGGGTTGGCAGCGAAGGTATTTGTTGGACACTCAATTTACGAAGGCAAGGATGCTCTTACTGTCGAGCCTCGCCCACCCGAGTTTTCCCCTCTAGATGTATGTTCTTTTTATTGCATTCTTGTTTTCAGCTATAGCCTAAAAAAAGTGTACCAAATTTCACACCTTTAACTAGTGGGAACCCACCCTTCCATGTTATTTCAATGAATAGTTTTTTTTGTTTGGGGCTACTTTGCAGTCTGGGGCATTTAAGATCTCCAAGGAGGGTTTTGTGTTACTTCAATTTGCTCCTGCCACAGCTGTTCGTCAATATGATTGGAGTAGAAAACAGGTTAGCTTAGTTTCTGGAAATGTATGAAATTTGGTGTTCAGGAAATTCAAATTGTTTTAAGCAACATTTTATTGGGTTTGGGGTGTATGCATATATAAAAATAACAATTTTGCTTGTTTTGTATATTCCCAGGTATTCTCATTATCGGTGACTGAAATGGGAACTATAATGAGCCTTGGTGCACGGGATTCATGCGAATTTTTTCATGATCCTTTTAAATGAAGAAGGTAATCCCGCCTTTCATATTTTTAGTTTTATAGAGAAATATCGTGTCCCTTCCAAGTTGAAGATGAATACTTTTAGTGGAAAATTGAGAATCATGTGATAAGTAATGAGAATGATACAAATTATTGTTTTTATTATGCTTTTTATGACCCTACTTTTGGCTTTGCGTGTCTCTGATTGCAGTTCCAAACTACCTCTGTGCTTAATCACTAATTACATTCCAAAAGAAGAAAGTAAACTTGAGATGATTTTAATGTCAATTGTCAGAATGTCGAATTACAATTCGAATTTCCGGGAGAATGATTATTTTCTGTATTTGAGACCATAAATTAGACAAATGGGACCTTTTCTTTATTGTGAGATGTCGTCAACTTTTTGAGAAACAAGTATAGCTGGTGACAGTAACGTCACGTTACTAACGTGCGAAAAGGGCTTAAGTACTCTCTCTCTGTTCTTCAAAATTCAAATGCCATTTAGAAGAGCTGATATAGTAACACTGAATGTGTATGCTACATGATTTGAGTATCTACCTCAATTGAATTGATGATGGACTCGAAACAACTTATAGCTATTGGTCAAACTAGTTTGGCATTCTTTATTTCTTTCCTTTTATTTGAAACTGCAATTTGATCTCTTAATTTATCCATTATTTGTAATTATGGGTGTGAAGATATTTGATGCTCACGAGGGGTTAATCTGTCGATAGTTATCTCCATCCATAAAAATAAACACATTATTATTATTATAATCAAGTACTGAGTGTTTAACTCAGATGCTGACTTTTGTTGAATCTTTTGGACACCACACTCCTATACACATCCTTTATTGTTTCACAAGGCATTAAACCACACATCAATGACTCAGTTTCTTTGACTTGGCAGACCCAAATTTTCGCTTTGATATGTAAATATTATCCCATCTACCACACATGTATATATGTTGATACATGAGAGGCTCACAATGTCATGAGAAAGAAGTTTACCACGCTTAGCATTGGTTATTGTTGATAGCAATGTGTCACGTCTTTATGCTAGTTTAGAGTTGTTCTATCATATTAGTGTTTCTTTTTTGCAGTGACGAAGGTAAGGTCAGGAAGGTTTTGAAGGTAGAACCCCCTTCGGATGGCTCTGGTCACTTCTTTAATCTCAGTAATCATCTCTCTCTCTCTCTCTCCCCCTCTCTCTCTCACACACATACACACACAAAAAAAAAAATTGGCAGTCGAATATGGATAATCATAATTTTCCTGATCTGACATCTGATCTATTTCTGTTTTGAAGGTGTTCAAAACAAGCTTATAAATATGGACGAGAGCATTTATATACCCATTGCGAGGGCAGAGTACACCGTTCTTGTCTCAGCATTTAATGTATGATACAAGCTTCCTTTTACATCTTTATTCTTTGCTTGATCTTCTACTCTTGTTGCATGACATATATGATTAAACTTCTTACTTATGAGATTAAGGGTCATGAGACTAGAGGTACCTTGGATATAAATCTCTTAACATAAATATAAGCCTGTAAGAAAAACAAAGGGGAGAGAATATAGAAAAGGGAAAACGTTGTTAGTTTCTTTTAATAATAAACCAAAACGTATTATTTCATTAGTTATTGCAATTTTTTCCTGGTATGCATCCATCACTTTTGCCTGATATTTGGACTTTTGATTTTATGTAGTTCATCATGCCATACCTTTTAGGTTGGCACACCTTTGCGAACTCAATAAAGCTAGAAGATCCGAGCCGTGCAAACAACACTGATAATCCCCAAGCCGGCATTGACTTTGAGTGGATCAGATAGTTCCGAAGTATTGTATGATTTGCTTGTTGGGGGGTGGGGGTGGGAGGGGGGGGGATGGCTTTTTGATGCTACGGTGGCATCCTCCACCTTGTTGAGATAAATTGGTTTATTTACATGGAAAAGTTCTCCCATAAATTTTGGCATATTTCAGTTGCCGTGTTTTGTAAGAAGTTTGTGAATCCAGATTAAATATCGGAGAGGCCGACTTAGCCTACTTGACACGTGTGATCGTTCAACAGATTCCCATATTTTGCTGTGTTTTTCAAATTTGGTTATGTATCTATTGTCAGCTAGAAAGCTAGAAAATTACAGTACAAGATAGGAAGAAAAAAAATGGTACGTGTCCCAAGTTTCGAGTCTATTTGGTTATTTAACTCAACTCAACAAAGTCTTTTCTCAATTATTTGAGGTTAGTTAACATAAATCTTATATTTCATTATGTTATTTTCAGTGCAATATAAATCACATGATATCATGTCCTTTACCCTTAGCGTTACCAACAATACTAATTAAATCCACTCTTCCTTATGGGGCACCTAATTCGTTATTTTAATGTTATTTGCAAAAATATGAAAGTTTGGAGATTTTTTTGCACCTTTGCTTGTCTTACCAACAGATAGTTTGTGATCTTAGTCAATTTCTGATTAATGCATAGTTTTCTCGTTTAAAATAGTTTTGGTCATGTAGTTTAATTTGTACCATCTGTATTTTTAAAAAAGGTTGGGATCTAAGCATTTGAGTCATTGAATGTCTCTGGAGAAACCCAAAGTATAATATTCCATTACATTTGGCATTTAACTTGAATCTAAAAATATGAAGGATGTAGAATTACTTGTGCAGTGTCTCGATGTCTTTATTACAACTAACATCTTTTAGTGTAAAATGGAAACAAGATAATCAATATCATTACACGAGATAAATAATATAATTACTCAAGATCAAACTTGGATTTGCAGTTGGCTTAGTTAAACACATGCTTTAAGGTCGTTTGCTAGATACACATGCTACGTCTTAATATTTTTGTGAACTTTGATGCACTTGTCCGAGTTTCAGTTGATTTAGGGCTTAGGATTATATTTAGTGCGAAATATGATTAATTTTGACTCAATTTCCACCAGCACTCGCTTCAATCCCCCCAACCCCTCTCTCTCTCTTCAACCATAAAACTTTCCCGCCAATTCCAATAGAGGTTCATTCCCAACGGCCCTTCTTCACCTCCAAGACCAGGTAAATAAAGAAACTAGTCTCTCATTTCATCTTTATCATTTACTTGTTCAAACATTTTCATTATTGGGTTGTTGTTGTTGTTGTGTATGTAGCTACTCCTACTGCGATAGGGTTGGCAGCTAAGGTATTTATTGGACACTCAATTTACAAAGGCAAGGCTGCTCTTACTGTCGAGCCTTGCCCACCCGAGTTCTCCCCTCTAGATGTATGTTCTTTTTATTGCATTCTTGTTTTCAGCTATAGCCTAAAAAAATGTTACAAATTTCACACCTTTAACTAGTGGGAACCCACCTTATTATTTCAATTAATAGTTTTTTTTTTGTTTGGGGCTACTTTGCAGGCTGGGGCATTTAAGATCTCCAAGGAGGGTTTTGTGTTACTTCAATTTGCTCCTGCCGCAGCTGTTCGTCAATATGATTGGAGTAGAAAACAGGTGAACTTAGTTTCTGGAAATGTGTGCAATTTGGTGTTCAGGCAATTCAAATTGTTTTAAGCAACATTTCATTCAAAAATGTTGCATCGACACAAAATTTGGACACAAAAGTGCGACACAATTGACGTGTCACACCCTCATTCACTCATGTCTGGACCCCACTAAGAGTGTATCCTTGTGGAGCCCGGATACGAGCGTATGATAATGCGACACGTCAATTGTGTTGCAGTTTTGTGTCACCGTAGGACTCCATTTTATTTGGTTTGGGGTGCAAGATTATGCTTAGATATGGTGAATCCATATATAAAGATGGTAATTTTGCTTGTTTTGTATATTTCCAAGTATTCTCATTATCGGTGACTGAAATGGGAACCATAATGAGTCTTGGTGCACAGGATTCGTGCGAATTTTTTCACGATCCTTTTAAAGGAATAAGGTATTCCTGCCTTTCATATTTTTAGTTTTATTGAGAAATATCGTGTCCCTTCCACGTTGAAGATGAATAACTTTCAGTGGATAATTTGACATCCATGTTATAAGTAATGAGAATGATACAAATCATTGTTTTTATTATGCTTTTTATGACCCTACTTTTGGCTATGCATGTCTCTGATTGCAGTTTTCAACTACCTATGTGCTTAATCACTAATTATATTACCAAAAAAGAAAGGAAACTTGAAATGATTTAGTCTCAATTGTCAGAATGTCGAATTACGATGGAATTACTGGGAGAATGATTATTTTCTAGACGTGAAACCATAAATTAGACAAATGGGACCTTTTCTTTATTGTGAGAAAAGGTCCCATTTGTACAAATATACTGCTAGTTATATAAAGACACAAACGCCTTAAATTCTTGCAAGATATACACATGTTGACTCAATCACATGGTTTGACTACTTTTCCAACTCATAATTCATTGATTTGGTTTCTGATATAAGTTCGTAAACAAATTCAAATAATTTTTTGGAGCCAAATTTGAAATCAAAATGGAAGTATTTCCATGTGCAATCGAACAAATAGTTGCTTCAGCTCTTCTCCTTTTGTCCACCACTCCACTGTAAAAACATTTCAAATTCACTTCAAAATTTTTATTTCATTTGCTTCTATTCAAATTTTGATTTTGTTTATGAATTTTGTAAAATTACGTTGAAGAGCGTTGATTATGAGAGACTTGTATGTAATTCGAAATCGAGTGATCCTCTTGATCAGTGAAGATAGTTTTTCTCAAATGCGTAGGTTTGAGATGATTACAGTTGTAGCTGATTCTCACCAGCTTAAACTTAAGGTTTGAATTATTTTCATTTGATTGTGTTTTTAAGCTCGCTAATGTTCGATTCAGATCAGATTACAGGTTAATTAGCTTCGATTTGCATGATAGATTCACACGCAGCTCTGTTACACTTTGTTTCTGTAAATTTTAAATATTGTATAGTTAATTGTCAATGTAATTAGTTTTGAACATCACCTAAAGCTACTAAAGCTTTGAATGTTAATATGTTTTACTTTATGTTGGATCTCCATGTCCTATAATTAGAATTGCATATTTTATGTTTTTCATTTTATCTGGTATTCTATAATTAGAATGAGACTGTTTCATTTTGTTTCTGCAAATGTGTTTAATTTTCAATGTGATTAGTTTGCTTTGAATTTGAAACTCCAGTTTTGAAAAATGTCTTAATTGTTTCATAATTCATTCTAGGAAAAAATATTGAATTCATTATGTTACTCTACGTCCATATGATCTTTAACTGCTCGAGTTCAAATATCCATTTATTTTTTGTTTAAGTTATCTTTATATTATTTTTATATCGTAACCTGCTCCAGTTTTGAATTTCCATTTGTTATATATTTAAGTCGATGTTGAATCATCGTAATGGTAAATCATCTATTTGATTATCTATTAACATGTTCATACAATTTAGCTGAATTGTTTTTTTTTTGGTCAGGTAGTGAAGAGGAGCCTGTCAAAGTTCTTCCGAATCTCGGATTGCCGGAAACTAATTTCGAGCGAATCGCTACGCGTTTCGTAGGGAAAAGTGTCAGATACGAGAGAGGTATATTCATGTTTGTCGAGCGGCTCGAGCTCGATTTCGTACACACGAAGCTGCACCACGAGAGCTGTGATGGAGAGGAAGAGGAGGGATAATTGGTGTAAGGATTTTAAAAAGAAGCCGGTAGTGGTGGGCTCGACTATGTTGCGCCGCCGAGCCGAAGCAATATTGGGAGTTTTGTCTGGTGGTTGTACTTTTGAAGTAAGGATCCGTCAAATACTTGGTGATAGCCCGGACACACAAGCAAAGCTTTGAGAATGTAAGTTTAAAAAAAAGGGGGGTTATGTCTTATTATGACTCTATCTCAAGTAGCAAAGTAAAAAAATAATAATAATAAATACAAATAGTTTTCAGTAATTAAAACATTAATACTTGACTAGCGGTCATCAAATTTGGCTCCAAAAAATTATTTGAATTCTAACCTGTACACATCAGGTAACATTGTCATATGAGTTGCCTACTATCATAAGGCTCATAACAGTACATATTGGCTTTTGTGTTTATTCGCTAACAATTCTTTAACTGGCGTGTTATTATAGTGTTGGTTATGAATAAGTGATATGCATTTCGCAAATTAGGACAGTCTTCACTACATATTGGCTATGATAAGTTTATATAATTTGAAGAATAATTTATATATCTACTAATCTATGACAAGAATAACTGGGGTATATGAATAACAGTTATGTGATACCCGGGGTATATGAATAACAATCAGTTGACTGTGTATATTATTGCGTTATTACTTTGAACAGATTTGTGGTGCATTTGCTGTTGCTAAAATTCTGAATGCAACATCCCTCATCTTGAAGTGAGCCTTTTAAGTGGTAGACTTGTTCGAGAGAGGATTGGTTCGGCTATGCTAAGCGTCGTACAAAGTCAGGTATTTAAAACAAAGTTGCTGGAATTTTGAGTCCTCGCTTGGTTCTAGTTCTTATACTATCCTCATTTGGAGCTCCAGGACCTGTACTGATCATGAGGATTATGTTTTCTGACTCTATACAGTAGATAATAGCAGGGTTAATCTGACTAGGTTGGACCCAATAAACCAGTCTACTAAACCTTTCCCTTTTGTCTTTAGAATATGTAATGCAGATTATATGACCTAGGTTGGGCAACTATGTTTTCATATGACTAGTCCTCTGACCAAATTGGTGTTGTAGAAGCATCTTAAAAAATTTCTTTGTATTTTGCGGGTGTCATATCGCTATATAAAAACAAATCACCTCAGTTAAATCTGCCATATTTTTGTAAATCTTTTTTCTATTTTTCCGAGAATGTTTTACATTGTGAAAAGGAAGAAACTTCCTGAAGTGACAACACGTAGTAAACTAACACACTTTTCTATTCTGAGTTGTATGCACATTTGGAATTTGTTGGGTCATTTGGTTTATTCCGTAAGTATGTGAAGCATGATGTTTCTATCTGCGGATTTTTTCTTAATGATTGTGTTCTTTTCCGTAATGACTGCATAAATTTATTTGGTTGCTTTAAGGGATAAACAGCCACTGCCGTGGGAAATGCTTGGGAGAGTTGCATTCCATATTGCACAAGCTCTTGATCACTGCAATACTGAAAATAGGAAAATCTATCATGATTTTAATGCATACAGGATTCCTTTTGATGAGGTACACACTTGAACATGACAAGTTATTTTGTGGTTTTTGTATTAAATTTTTTCATATATGAAGGATTTGTGGAATACTATATGATTTTGTAGGTAACAATTTAATTCTTCTATTAGATATTTAGCACCTTATTATTACCATATCTCATGGAGATGTAATTTTGTCATGTAAAATACTCCTGCAATCAAACTTTGCATATGAAATAATTGATTCATGTAAACTGTAGCAATTAAAATGCTAATACAATGACAATCATACTGTATATGCACAGTGGTAATTCCTGTATCTCAGTCCTGCTGCTCTGAAATGAAGTAAACATCAATGTATTTCTTCAACACATGAGAGTTGTAATGGTGGGGAAAAACTAAGGATATTTCTTAAACAAGCAGGGGTAGAAGCAATCTAAATTTTCAAAAAGAGATATTAGTCTTGATCATAGTGTTGTCTTTTTGGTAGCATATGAAGATTAAAATCAGTTGAACAAAATGTTGCACAGGACATGAGCAGTTCTATTGTGCTCCAAATTTCGACTGAAATTACATGTGGCAGTGTGTTATTGGTAGATTTTTTGGTCCCACTGGCATGGATCCCATAAACCAATCAATAGAAATCCACTCGGGGGTCAAGACGATCAAAAGCAGAGGCCATACTCAATCTCTCCAAGGCACTTGATCGTTCGAAAGTGAAAGATCTACCATCGTAGTAATCATTGGATTTGATTGAAGAAGTTGGCCCTGAGCAATAAGACCTCTCATGCGAAGAGGCTCTTTCACTTCTGGGAGGAGGTGGCGTTATTTCTTTTCTAAGGGATGGAAAGGCGGTAGAATTGACATGTAATGATTGGGCTAATTGTCTCACCGTTCCATTCATTGTCGGTTGCCCTTTGGCAAGGTTAATCAAGATCCCTTGCAAATCTACTCCACTAGGTGGAGTAGAGGGCGCGACAGTATTACCTCCAGACGCAATGCTATTTTCTGGAATATCAGTCATCTTTAAAAGGACTCAATGATTAAAAATGATAGAGAATGATGTATAATAGTCGTTCCTACATATGACACCAATCTGTTGATGTCTAAAATTGGTGTGGACAATTTTATAATCACAAATAAATGTAAATAATGAGTGAACAAATTAAGCACGAAAATCAAGGTTTTTAACGTGTTTCTAGTGAGGAAAATTTCCTACATCAATCGTTATAGTATTGAGGTTGAAGGATGGTTACAATAAGCTCAGAGTAATATTGCTCACTTGTCATCCCTTGAGCTAAGGGAGGTAGTGTATTTATAATGGTTGAGAAACCAAGAGATGTAATACCTTTACATATTTAGACATTTACATCCATGTACAATAAATGCGACTATTGACCTTCGAAAGCACGTGTGGAACAATTGTTGGTAGCCCCATGTTAAGGACCTTTTCATTTCTTGATGATTCACGTTCCTGGCTGTGGTCTAATGGTTGGCTGATCAAGTATTTTTGGAGTCGACCAAGTATATGTGAAGCCCTGAGGTGGATAAGTATAAGGACAGGTCTCCCTATCTCAATGGTCCATGTGGATGAATAATTAACCTAAGACAAGCGTCGAACCACTTAAAGTGGGAGTTAAGAGACACCATGACCACAAGGTGGAGGCTTATAGCTTCCCCATGGTTCTTTGGGAGCTACTCACAAACACCACCCTATTCAAGGGGAGAGACAGCATCATGGTGGCATATGCTGTAACTACGAACCAAAGTCTTTGCCTCCTTGAATCGTGTTGGGAAGAGGACCCAAAAAATCGGCCAACATATTCTTAAATCACGCTCTTCCTAGCAAACTTCCTCCGTGAGCAGACTATGCCACCAAAGCCATTCCAGGTTATATATCCATAAAGCCACGTGATCGACCATGATTCACCACCCACCAACCATCTCATGTACAATTCTAAAAAAATGATAATAAGAAAACTAGGACTACATGCTGTGGCTGTCAGTACGGAACACTCGATTTTAGTTTGGGAAATACTTCCTTGTGAGAAAGTATGTCATCAAGGTGTAGAAGGATATCCCGCTACCTTGTTCCTTATATCTCGTTCCAGTTTGGAACTTCTGAATTTTGTTTACTTTTATATCTCCTTTTGGTGGATTCAAGTTAGTAGTGCGTCTTTGTCGAATTATATTGTGACTAAACATCGATTCTCTCTATAAATGCTTATGAGATTAGTGGTTAGACCCTACAAATTTATATAGTAGTGAGTGCATGCGTATTTATTATTTTCTTGAGTCTTAGTCTTGGTTCCTTGTGAATCTTATGTTTGTGATCGGATTAACTATTTATAGCCCCATCATTTCGAGTCATTAGCATGACAAATATTTGGACTTTTTTTTTTAAGTTGAGAATCTATTTTTTTAAATACAAATCTATTTTTTTCTATTGAAAATTATTTTTTATTAGAAATCTCTTCTTTACTTATTGAAAATATTTTTTATCGAAAATTTGTTTTTCTTTTTACACGGGATTTTTTTATACTAGAAATCTATTTTTTTATTATTCATATTTTTTAAAATATATTTTTATAATATTTCCAGATTTTAAAAAGTTTTTTTCAACATTTTCTAGTATTTTTTCCTGTAATTATTAGTATTTTCAAATATATTTTCTGAATTTTAAGTGTTCAATGTTTTTCCCATATTTTTAATTAATGTTTTTGTAATTTTCCTAATTTAAAATGATTTTCAATAATATTCTTTATTTTTAAATATATTTTCCTTTTACGTTATAACTATTTTTTTTGCCATTTCATTTATTTTTTCCCTGATTTTTGTATATTGTTTTATGATTTTCAATGTTTTTAAAAAAATTGTATTTTCAATGTATTTTCATGTAATTATTAATGTTTTTAATAATATATTATGAATTATTTATTTTAGAATTTCCAAGTTTTCAAATTATATATTCTTATAATTTTTAAATATATATTCATAATTTTCGAATGTATATAAAAAAATTGTAAAACTATTTCAAGGGTTTTGGATATTTTTAATTTTTTTTTAATATTTCTTTAATTTTTAAATGTTTTTGCTAATATTTTAAGATTTCATTTAAAAAAATTATGTTAGGACAAAATTGCCCGCACTTTCATACATGCGCCACACACATGTATATATTTTCCATCCAAAAATTTAGTGGTGTTAGCGTTAGGAGGCTACTTGTTGTTTTAAAAAATTTAAGAGTTAAGTAAAAAAAACTGATATTTCTGGAGAAAAAATGATAGGGGTAAAGTTCAAGGGGCAAGTTCAATTAACCTGTGCATTTATGTTCCATATTCAAGTATTTAATCACAAATTAAAGAAAATTAAAAGATAAAAACGAAATCATAGTGGACCAAATCAATTCAACTTTAAACTGGAAAAGAAAACCATAATGCTTGCACAAATATAGAAACTATAACATTCAGTTTAGATAAAATTACAAAATTATATATTAAGTGATTTTTTAACATTTATGTCTATCAATTAGCTATAAAATAGTTTTCTTGTATTCTAAAATTCTTAGTATGTGCACTTTAGGCAAAGCATTTTATAAAAAAACATGATAAAACACACAAAATGACACGAATTTGACTAAAGTTTGACACGATGTTACGTGTAAATTTTTAACCTAAAGTGATGTTGTGTCGTGATTATGTCGAAATTGTGATTCGTGTAAGCTTTTATTCGTATTTTAGTGTCATTAGATTTAAGTGGGTGTAAAAATTATGAGTCCAATTAATTTTGTTGGGTTAATTAATTCGTGATCGTGTTAAATAAAAAAATACAAAATAGTGTCGAGTTGTGTTCATAATTTAATTGTCTAGTAGTTCTTGTCAAGGCAAAATAAAACTCGAAAACACGACTCATCACCCTAAATTTGACACACACACACACACACACACACACACACTATATATATATATATATATATATATATATATATATATATATAGAGAGAGAGAGAGAGAGAGAGAGAGAGAGGTTCCTCAGTTTGAGGACCCTGAATGAAGTTCATTTTTTTAAAATAGTAAAAAAATATTTTGGAGTTGATTTTTTTCTATAATTTTTAAACATTTCAGTAGGACCATAAAAAAATAATCAGCTTAAATGAATATTTTTACTATTTTAAAAAAATCGGTCAAATATTGTCACTTTTTATCAGCGCAAAAACAACTTAAAAACTGACACAGTTTAACCGATTTTTTTAAAATAGCAAAAAAAATCATTTTGAGTTGATTATTTTTTTATGGTCCTATTGAAATATTTAAAAACCATATAAAAAAATCAACCCAATTTTTTTTTTTTACTATTTTTAAAAAATGGACCTCATTCAGGATCCTCAAACTGGGACCTCACTTGATCCTTTCCCTATATATATATATATATGAATGGAGGAACAAGGTCTCTATTTCTAGCATTGAAGCGAAAGTAAATATTTTTTAACTGCCTAGAAAATTGATTATCCTTAATTAATAGATATGCGTTTCGTAATTTCATTTTAATAACAAAACTTTTGTTTCTTAAGTTTATGAAGGATATCAAAAGACGAAGCTGAATCATCAATATAAGAAATTAAATGGCTACTTAAAGGAAATTAATCCACACTGTAACGGACCAAATCAATTCATATTAAATGTAAAAAGAATCTCATGCGCTTACTCGCATGAACAATGTAATAAATTAGTTTTTGGTTGTTTTTAAACACATGGCATTTTCCTAATCTCACTTTAGTTATAATTATATATATACACACACACGCGCGCGCGCGCGCACACACACACACTCTAGTTTGTAGACCCGCATGATGCGTGAGTGAATGCATAATTTAAATAATAAAGGACAATAAGTCTTCATATGTACTGAAATATTACGTAATCTCCATTTATGTGAAAGCACATATTCGTTTTACATATTTTTAATAGCATCAATCATTAATTGTTTGAGTATATAATTAAAAATTACCCATAGAATTTGTGGAAAAAATTCGTATACATGAAGGTTCACACAAATTTCAAGTCTTTTGTGGAGATGGAGTAAATTCAATTCTAATAAAATCATGGAAGTGAAGGTGCCTTATATTGGAAGATTACACATGCCGTTGGGATTGTTTTAAATACTCGTAGAGACGTTAGCGGTATTTTGAAAGAAAACTATTACACTAAATTGTAAATATTGTTTAATTTTTTAATGATTAACCTATATTGGACATTTTTATGTATTATCTTTTTAAAACATAAAAGGGTATCGTGTATGAAGTTTCGTGAATTATATAAGGGAATACAATATGATTTGTAAATTACGTAATTTAGTATGAGAGTGATAATTTTTAATTAACAAATAAGATTTATATTTGTCCAAATCATTAGAACGTTTAAGAATCATTTGAGATATATTTCACTTGAAAAACATTACTATAATTCATAAAACTACATTTATCCAGGAATTCACATATGACATAATAAACCATGAAGTATAGACAATCTAGAATAAATATTATCATTTTTTTAAAATTCGTAGTATGTGCTCTTTAGACTAGGGTTGCCATGATCCGAAATTTACGTGATAAAATCTTGTTCATATCATGCCTAGCATGTCAATACTATGACTAGTATTAGATTAGTCATGCTTGTGTCAAAACACAGAGTTGTCGTCCATACTTTAGACAACCTTGTAAGCACCCAATATATATTCAGTTATTATTCTATATAGAGGGAGGTTGTATAAGGCACAATAAGTGCATTAACGATTACTTTAATTCTTTGGGGGGTAAACTATTATCACTTACTAAAAAATTCCAATAATTAATTATATTAACTCACTTAAATATGGTTTTGTTATATTAGATAGATTTGAAAAACTTATTTTAGCTATATCACCATTCACAAATATTGAAAATAGTATTATTTATGATATATATTGATTAAAAATTGAATAAATTTGTTTAGTGTAATTTCATATTTCAATTACATTTCTTTATCTTTTGTTTTAAAATTTTAGGCTGAAATAAAAGTTGTTTGTAACCCCAATTTCTGCAATTGAATATGTGAGAGCGTATTTAGACATAGCTATTTTTTTCGTCATTGAATATTAATGTATCACCGCTAAATGAATTAAAGTCTAAAAAATGTATTCAATGACGAAACATTACATTCACAGGTGAATAAAATACCAAAGTCTAAATATATTATACTTGTGACATTAAATACATCCATGACCACCTTAGAACACACACATAATGGAAACTCCTTAGTATGATCTGAACCCGTCCAGGTAGGCATTGGTTACGTTAATCCATTTGTAACTCAAGTATGCGGGAATGCATTAGTTATAAATATATCTGGTCAATAACATTTACTTATATGAATTTGCATATTTACCATTATTTTTCAAAGCAGTACGATATTAAAATCATGAGTGAATAATCTGGACATAGACAAAATATTTTTTTTTATTATCTATCAATGTTTCTCACATAAAGATGGTAAGCTAATGCCGGTATAAATTCAAAGACATGTCTTGATAACATGACACAGTTGATATAAATTGTTGTGTTCATTTCAATTTTTGACAAGAACCACATCGTACCTTGTTCATGTCCAAATTACTACTCGTGTTAGTCGTGCTACTAGTTATGTCGTGTTATTCATGTTATCATCCATGTATTATCGTGTTTAATTAGACGTCAATATTAATCGAGCTAGCTGTGACATATTTTGAAAGAGTCTTTTCATTTTTGGTAAAAAGAAAAGGATTTTGTGTCATGTTGTGTTGTGTGCAAATGATGTATGCCATGTCGTTTCGTGCCGTGTCAAGTCAAAGTGCGACCCAAAATATCAATCGTCACCTCTACGAGAAAACCTCGGGTGAAAGAAAAAACCTGACAAACCTATATGTTGAAACATGATGGGCAAGATCAATTCTGAAATGCACAAATTAAACCAACAAACGGAGTACCCATAGTAAATAGTGTGACAAATATGTTTAACAATGTGTAGTATAGCCAACTATTTGACAACTGTGACTACCAAATTCGCACAAAAGAAAAAAATTACTTTTTTAAGACTAAATGGATCCAAATCAAAATATATCTACACCAAATTTTAGTAAAATTTTAAATTCAATGGGACTGAGTGATTTGAGACTTAATGTTGTGTCTCATTCACATAACATAACTGCATTCCTTTAAGTTTAACTGATAATCAGACCCTAAACATCAAATCAATGCATTTTTCTATGTCATGGGGATTCATGATTGTGACTTATTTTTCATGACTTGTTGATATGTCATAAATGGACTGACTTGAGTTAAACTCATAATCAGTGGATCCAAACACCAATCGATTATTTTTATCGTGTCAGCGAGGGACGCTTGTCCTCGCTTGATTGTAGCTCTCGTAGACTTGCAGAAATTTATTGGAAAAAAGTTTGATGTCTAGACATTAAAAGTTTAATGTCTTCGAGATGTGATTGGTCAATGTCGTTAGTGCGGACTTACATTACTTATGAAAATGGGTTCGCACTAACGACATTGACCGATGAGACATCAATTTTTTTTACTGACTAATTACTGACTTTCACTGTTCTTACCTCCATCACACATAAATCATACAATTATATATGTATGTTAGTAGAGAGAGAGAGAGAGAGAGAGAGAGAGAGAGAGAGCTAATATGTTCTCATAAGAAATTGATGCAATTGCACCATCAAACCACATATGTGTAAAGGATGACGTAAGGATATGATATGATGCATATAAAATAAATAAAAACTTCATGAAGTAATGACATTTGTATATAGGTAGGGATATCCCCACTTCTATAAATTCATCCCTTTTTCTTTTTAAAAAAAGAATCATATACCCTTATATCATTTTTTTCATTTTTTTTTATCTCAATTATAAATATAAATAAAAAGTAAAGTTTACTATTAACTTGAGACACCCACATAAATTTTTTATTATTTTCTGTTTTTTATAAAAAAACACCAATTTTGTTGAAAAACGTTTTTTTATTAAAAATGAAAATAGTCATGTTTTGTTAAAAAAAATTGCTTTAATATAAAAAAAAGAGTTACAAAATTTGTTTTAAAAAAAGTGAAGATGCATATTTTATTTGAAAACAATATTAACTTTTCTTTATACATTTTAAAAAATAAAATTTAAATCCTTATGTTTATATTTATTTTCAATACAAAATATTTGTTTTATATAATAAATATAATTTGTGTTGCATAATCATGACTCGTGTTAGTTGTACATACGTATGATGTTAGTTGTAAAAATTATAACTGATTTAGAGGAACGTGGAGACCTCAACCATTTGTATTGTTCGTCATTCAATACAAACAATATATTCCTTAAGTTTAAATCCCTGTCATAGTTAAAGCTTATTAAGATATAACATTTCCCACCCCTAGGTGCTTCAATACTATGTGTTAAACGTAAATAGATAATTCAAATAAGCGAAAGAGTAAGTATATGTGTTTGGGTGTAGTATATGTAGATACACTTTGCATGGTACCCAAAATTATTCAAATAATAGTTCTCAGCAAACAACGAATCGAAATAGCATTCTAACTCAGCCTACCACTAACGTATCACGTAACATGGAACCTTCTTGGCAATGGAATTTTTTTTTTCCACTAAAAGATTGCGTATGAATTAATTGGAATGAAACTTGTTGTCGTGTAAATAGGGGTGGGAATTCGAGCTAGTGGGTCGTATTTGGGCCGGTGGCGACTTGATATGAATCCATTTTATCCGACATGAACACAACACGAAGTCGTGTTTTCTTTGCCTAACAAGAACAAGATCCGTTAAAAACAGGACACGACATAAATAGAACAATAAATCAATTTCGTGCCATTTGGCACGACTCAACACGATGACCCGTTTATTTTTTGGGACATATACCAAATAGTCCCTCAAACATTTTTTAATACTCATTTAGTCCAAGTCTTTTTATTTTGCCTCAAAAAGTCCTTTGCCACATATTTTGGAAAGGGAGTGCCGCTGGCGCGGACCTCTAAAAATAAGAGAATATTGAGTGCTTGAGGGACTAAATGGGTTAAACTAAAAATATGTGTCCTTTTTAAAAAATATATATTTATAGTAGGGACTATTAAATAATTGACCCTTATTTTTTTTCTATAAATATCATATTTTTCATTTTATATTACATGAAATATATTAATTATAAAGGGGTGGTAATCGGGTCAAATCGGGCTTCTTAATCGTGTTGTTATTGGGCCGAAGCGGGTCAATTTTGTGTCACGAACACGACACGACCTGCTATTGGACCAGAACATCCTGACCCGAACGCGACATACCATGGCAATTTCGTGTTGAGTTTTCGTGTCATGTCGGAAATTGCCACCCCAAGTATGGAGTTGATTTGATTATGCATGTGTCTGTTTGTGTTTGTTTGGCTGTTTATTACTCAAAAATAAATAAGAAAAAAACTTTAATTCTTGAAAACATATTATGTCACAACAGAAATGAAGAACTTAGATGCGTGAGAAGGTGTGATGTTTCATGTCGCTAATATAGTTTTTCAGTTACATATTATAATGGTGGATTATTTAAATTTTAGGTCCACGAACTACACATATTTCTTGTTTGGGTTCGGTTCCGTAGTGTTGTATATTTACACTTTATGGTTCATTTTCACTTTGTCCGATGCTATATAGCAAAAAATTGTCTAAAAAGATTATTTTGAGTTTTTTCTCCGCTTTTATGACCAGTGTTGCAATACACCCTCACTTTTTTAAAAATTTGCAATACACTCTCATTTTGTTATCTTTCCATCCAAACCATTAGTACTATTTACATTTTATGTTTTCCACCCACTTTTATGCCCAGTTTTGCGAAAGCGCCCATTTTTAAAAAAAATCAAAAAAAATATTTATTATAATTTCACATTAATAAACTGTACCCAATATTTATTTATAGAAAACAGTTAAAAAATTAAATATAAATAAAGTTTGATTTTATACCAAACATACATGTTTTATATAAAAAAGTCAAAAATAGTATAAAACAATGTATGTGACTTCAACAAATTGTATTACAATTGAAAAAATGTTTTAACTATTTTCCATATGTATATATATATACAAAAATCGTTAAAAAAAAATTTATCTGGGAAAAACTATTAAAATATTTTTTAAACAATTAAAAAATCGTTAAAACCATTACATTTTTTTTGGGAAATGCTTTGTGTCCCAAACAACTCCTCCAAAGAATAATGCTTTGAGTCCCAAATAACTCCCCCAAATCTCCCCCAAATCCTATGTGGACGCCACGTCATTCTTCCACTTACCTGTCATCTATTGCCATGTGATGGGGGTCCCGCCAGGGTACAAAGCACAAGTCATTTTGGGGGAGATTTGGGGGAATTATTTGGGACTCATAGCACTACTCCTCCTCCAAATCCTTTCCCAAATAGCATTAAGTGTTATACCTTGTGGTATGGGTCCCGTCAGGGCACAACTCATTAATGTTATTTGGGGGAGATTTGGTGGATTTGTTTGGTACCCATAGCATCCCTCTCTTTTTTTTGTTCTTAAAAATAGTTTTTTGTATAGACAAAGCAAATTTTTTTTAATAAAATTGTTTAGAAGTTGTTTTGACTATTCTAAAAGTTGTTTTGACTATTTTAAAAGCTATTTTTTTTTTAAAATAAAAAGTATTTTTAAAATAGTCAAAACAACTTTTAGAATAGTCAAAATAACTTTTAAACAATTTTATTAAAAAAAATCCTTTTTGTCTATAAAAATAACTGTTTTTTTTTTTTAAATATGTTTTCCTTGGAAAACTGTTTTTATATAAAAAAAATTATTTTTATTGCAAACAACTTTACATTGTTAGACTTTTTTTACAAAAAATAAAATTTGTGCTATTAAAAAAAATTATACTTTATTTATTAGTTTAAAAACAGTTTTTCATTTTATAAAACGGCTAACCCAGTATAAAAATTAGATTCTTCTATAAAGAAAAAAAAATTTGTTAAAAAAAACTTCTTTTTATAAGAAACTATTTTTTGAAACTAAAAAAAAATGTAATGATTTTAACGAATTTTTAATCGTTTAAAAAATATTTTAATTGATTTTTCCAAATTTTTATTTATTTTTTCCAATTTTTTTGGACTTTTTTTGATTTTTTTATAATGGGGGTCTTTTGCAAAACTGATAAAAAAAAGTGGGCAGAAAACACAAAATGTAAATAGTACTAACGGTTTGGATGGAAAGTTAATAAAATGGGGATGTATTGCAAATTTTTAAAAAAGTGGGGGTGTATTACAAAATTAATCACAAAAGCGGAAGGAAAACTCAAAATAACCCAAGAATATATATTAAAAATCGTTGCAAAAAGTGAAATTGGAGGCCAAGTTAAAACTGTGAACCCCAACAAAAAATATGCATAAGTACCAGACCCACAGCCATTAATGGACTCAACATAAGAGAGAGGTTATTTTGTGTTTCCTGATAAAAAATTATTTTGTGTTATATTCGGTATTTCATAAGATGAATAACTTAAATATTATGTTTTGTTGCACAATATATATATTAAAAAAAAAAGCTTTATCAAACCCATGGTGGGTTGGGTATTGTTGGAATAGGCTCCAACGTTTTCATTGAATAATTTGTTAATATCTGATATGATGCAGAGCAATGCAGCGAAAGACCTAAACACCCTCCCAATTAACATCCATCATCAGCTAACTCCAAAAGAGAGAATATAATACAAAGCTCAAGTTCCAAAGACTTGTGCCCAAGATAACTTAAATGGACTAAATAGAAAAATAGCCTTCAACTCATTGGAGAGCAATCAAACGAATATTCCCTTATTCCACTAACATTAAACCTTAAAATAAAATTACTCTTCAATTTTGGACCCCACTGCACAGATATCTAGGACCCATTTTTGCATAATGATATCTTGTTTGTAGAATTTATGTAATAATAATTTTACGCTCCCATTTTTGACAAGAAAACGCATTGTGCTGCACTTTGGCCTTTTGTGTATACAACATTTAGGATTTATTTGGGTCCAATTATAATTTTGTTTTCTGTATTTAAATATAATTATAATAAAAATTCGTGTTTAACAATCTGTTTTTAAACACTGAATTATAATATTTCTGTGTTATAATTAAATTTTTCAGAAAATAGCAAAAACGTGTTTTATAACTTTTATTTTTTACTTTTTAACTCAAAATTATTCATTCTTAATATTTTAATGCATTTATACCTTAATATATAATATATATACATAATGTATTAATATATATGCAATTCTTATAAATAAAAAATATATATGTATACATACACAAAATTATGTATATTTATATTATTAAATTATATAATATACTAAGATCCATATGTTAAATAATAATATGAATAGGTACATGATACTTACATATAGTTTTATGTTAAATAATAATATGAATAGATACATGATACTTATATATAGTTTTATACATGTATTATTAATGTATTGAATAATATAAAATATACATATACTACATATGTATTAAAAAATATTATCAATTCATGTATGTATATAATTTTATTGTGAAGTATACATGCAGTATCATTATAACACACACACACACACACACGCACAGTGTGTGTGTATAGTTACTCCCTAACGTATCTCATTAAATATACATAAAAATACATGATATTAAATGTACATGTATATAAAAATACATGATATTAAATGTATATATATATATAGTCATGCTCTTGTGCGGATCTGTCCGCATTTTAAGAGTGTGGACCGGACATGTGTCACATGGCGGTGAGCCCAAAAGAGAGAGAGAGTGCGCCTATAATTTAGGCGATAATTTCTAGGCGCACCATTATGTGACACATGTCCGATTCGCACTCTTAAAAAATACGGACTAGTCGGCATAAGAGCATTATTTTTATTTATATATATATATATACACACACACACACACGTTCATGTATCATGTATGTATGAAGGTTTTATATATGTGTTTATATATATACACATATATGTATAATATAAATATACTTGTTTGTCAATTTTGTCAAATTTTCAAACAACTATATTTAAAAACAAGTTTACCAAACGCACACCAATAATTATAAACACAAAAAATTGAATTTTAAAACTGTATTTAAAAACAGCGTTTAAATCGAGTTTTCAGAGTAGAGAACCAAACAAGACCTTAGTATTTTTAAGTGCATTTTTACGTAACAAAGAAAGTTGAGAGTTGATGATTTGTAGACCACGGGTTGTGATAGGACGCGATAGAGCAAACTCGGTTGTTGCTGCCTATATTGGGTTAAAACCTCCCAAATTTTACTCAACCTGTTCAATAATTGGTTTCACAAATCACCCATATGGCATAATTTTGAGAATGAGTCTATCCGGAGGAGAGACAATATTTCAGTTGGTCGAATTCCCATGGATGACAAGCTTGTTTACTGGCTTATAGCAATTGAATGGGCTACTACTACTACTACTCCTCTAGGTAAGTAAGGTGCATTAGTCTGAGCTAACATGCATTTCATCCATTACCCATTAAGTTATGTCGAGGGTGACAAGGGAGCACCAACATAAAATTAACTAATAATTTACGTTTTGTCTCCGTAATGGTGTGTCTAAACCCATCAAACAAAATTTGTAGTTAGGTGACAAAACACATAAAAAGAATTTGACGGTTAAGTGGTGAGTTTGTAGGATAGAAATTATTGAAATATTTGTTCCGACTTGATGACATGATGTGCTGTTGAAAACCTAAGAAAAACAGACACATACACGGTGTCATGTTTAACGCGATGCGGAGATGCCGACACGATAAATCTTTCAAATTTTCGTGGAGAACCATTCTAGTGCGATTATGGTATAGCGTAGTCTTTGTGAATGATGCCTAAAGTGATGTCACAAATTTAACTTATATAGTTATATACTTGTATATTCAGTATACACACGTGAAAACAAGTTTTCGACACGTGAAATAAATATTCGACACATTGAAATAAGTCTCTGACACACTAATTTTGTATTTAAATTATGAACATGTGAAAAGAAGTCTTGAGAGAGTGTCAGTGTTTGACATGTGTCAGATACGGATACATTGCCTTCTTAGAAATGTCCATAATTCGTACCGAAAAACAATCAAAGGAGCTCTCGACAGTTGGGTGTGAAAACTTATCAAAGGAACTCAAGAGTTAGGTAGCGAAAACGGTTAGGTACCGAGTTTGTATTATAATAATTCTTAAAAAGCATTGTTTTAACTTGGTGAAGCATGATAAATCCCTTGAAGGGAACTCGTCCATGTGTCGCCGAATCGTTAAATTCACGATTTTTCAACCGTTTAAACAATAATTTTTTTAGTATAAAACTAATACATTGCAATGTTAATGGCCAAGTGAGAAGGTGGAAGGGATTTATAAGTTTAAATGAATTTGAATCATTAATTCATTCTCAAATGCATCTCAACCATTATTTTAGTGAGATACTTCAAAATATGCTCTTACATATTATATAATAATTAATTAATTGGCTAGTTTATGACTATACGAACTCGACACATGATATGAGATGCGATATGACTACATGAGATGAGATTTTTTCAAAAGTTAGGATAAGATACGCTAGGTTACGTATAGTATGTATGTTATTAAATATATATTAATGGAATAAAACATAAATTATTTAATAGAATGCATACTTAGCATAAAATTCAATCAAATCAAATACAACAACAATACAAATTTAAAAAATAAATAGATAAAATTCAATAAATTTGAAAAATATAATGGATATGGTCTGCAAAAGCGAGGATATGTTTTGAACTTTTGGGTCAAAATTGTTCTTCTTGTAAATGAAGACGGTGTCTTATTTTATATTTTATATTTTACAATCAATGTTTTAAGTTATTAAACATTTGATCTCATTTAAAATTTTAAAATACTATTAAACTACCTCAACGTGTTCAAAAAATAGGTCCCCAAACGTGTCCCCAGCGTGTCCGAGTTGGTCCCGTGTTCGACATGTGTCAAACAAGAGTGTCCGTGCTTCGTAAATAGAAAAAGAAGAAAAAAAAAACACATCTTGAAGATTTCTAGTTCTCCTTTAAGGGCCACCAAAAAAATTACTTTCAATTTATCCACAAAAGTGAGTCTATTTTTTTTCACTTTGATATTACAAGAAGAATCAACCTATATGATTAGTCAAATATGTTAATTTTATGCTTTAGTGGAGGAAATTTATAGACCCATCTCTAATATAACCTACAGTAGCAACTGAAAACCACGCTTTATGGTTCAGATAGTCGTTTTAGATTTAATTACACTTTTGACCCTGTAGTTTGGAGCCAGTCTCACTTTATTCCCTAGTGTTCCAATTTGGTCACATTAAATCTTAACATCTTCTTATCATAAATCTAGTATATTTTCTTATATATTTTTTTACATCTCTCATGAGCCTACATGCCACTATGAACATATTCAAATGCAACTAAAAATATGGAGGACATTAAACAATTGGTCGTGAAATTTGTGGAAGGTTTCCCAACTAAAATTATGGAGATGGTTGAGAAATGTGATCTTAATTCTTTTGTATTTGCGCGGTTACGATATCGTCCCCCGTGGGACATTTTATTTGGCGGGTGTGGAAAAGGTAGTGTTTATGTAAGCGGAGATGCAATGGATGTAATGGGTCCCTTTCTTGCACTAGGTGGATCCGTCGAGCTAAAAGACATCGTTGTGCTTGCTAGATGCTTGTTAGAACATAAAGAACGTAAAAAGAGATTGATATTGTGGTCAACTCAAATTCATGTTATCGAGCTGCTATCAGAGCCATCACCGTCAGTGTTAGTTCGATTGGTTTCCGTGGATTTGGTAATTATTTTCTTCCGACGCTCACTTGGTCATACTTTTTATGATTTTGGTTGTAACGCCCCGACCCGGATTTATGGGTGTGGTGATAATTATTATGAAACACAAATAGATAAGAGAAACGCAATCACCAATCAAGAATAAGGAATGCAAAATGCCAATCACACAACAAATGATGTACGTGGTTCAGCAAAGAGGCGCCTACGTCCACGGTGGTGCAGTCAGTATTATTTCTATATATACTTCGAGGAGTGATTACAGAGAATACGATATATCCCTTGCCCCGGACCTAGGGTTTATTATATATATGTTTATTTCAGTAAGTGGGGGTGTTGGACTCCCCCACGTTTTCCATCTCTTCCTAGAACCTCTCTTAATGGGAACATGGGAAGAGACTAAATCATAATCGGTTAAGATATGGAGGGTCTGGACTTTGGGCCGCCACAATTGGGCTACTCGTCCAGGCCCATCATTCTAATTTCGGGTCCCCATAATTGCCCCTAAGTTTGTTGGGCCATGCTTTGGTCTCAATAAATTTAAATGATTTATCATAATGGCTCCTTTGTACATCGTGCAACTCTTTCCAAAGTTTGAGGACTGATTTTGGCGGCACCCGCTTCGTGGTCTGTGCACTATGATTAGTAACACTTTAAAGGTTTTATTCAGAGCAGTCGTCGTTTCAAGCTTCCCAGTACTCTCCTATTTTCTGTGAACTCTAGCGATTTACGCTCTCTTCTCTCAGTCTCCATTCTTATTGCTTCCTTGTTATCTGGGCTCGTGATTCATCATCGTTCGAGTCGAACTTTCATCTTGTAAGTCTCCTGTGTCTTCTCTTCGTATTTTCTCTTTGAATTTGTAGTTTTTCTAGGCTTTCCCAATGGCAAAGATTGGTAATAGGTCGGTGTATGAATTTAGGAAGTTTTATAATATCCCAGAGTGGGTAGAGATTGAGTGTGTTACTCCCCCTAGAAATGTTAGAGAGATAGAGGGTGCCCATTGGATCCATGTCTTGATGCTTTCCTTAGGGGGAATTACTTTTCCTCCCAACGACCTGTTCTTGCACTTTTTTGGTTACTTCAATATTGTTCCTGCACAGTGTTCGCCTAATGTGTGGAAGATAATCAATGGTGTCCATAGAATAAATCAGTTATATGGTACCAAGTTAGGGATTGCCGAGGTCTGTTTTTGCTACTCTTTTTCTCGAACTAGTTCTGGTGTTCTCTATCTCAAAGCCAGGAGCCCTGACAGGGTATTGGTAGTAAACCTACCTGATTCCCATAAGGACTATTAGCAAGAGGGCTTCCTTGCTAGAAATTGGCAGGTTTCTCCCCAGTCTGAGGGGTCGAGGTCCGATAGGTTTTCAGTTCCCTTTTATGGGGAAGAATACATAGGTAGACTTTTCTCTGTCCTTTCAATTTCTTTACTGATTTGTGATCTTCTGACTTTTCCTGTCTTTTCTTCAGCGAGGTCGAAGAACTTGGAACCTGCTCTCAGCGAGGTTCGTCTTTCTGAACTGGTTAAGGCCTGGAATATCAGGGAGCCTTTAGCCGACGGTGAGCATCCTCGGTCTGCTGCTTTCTTGCTCAAATACAAAAACGTTGGTTCTAGCTTTATAGCGAGGCCGGTAGATAGTATCCCTGAATTTGATACCTCTGAAGAGAGTGTTGCTGATCTTATTCAGTTGGATGAGGAGGAGAGTAGCTCAGAGAGTGATATCGTAGGTGGTATCGAAGGCAATTTTGGTGAGGGGATATCCAGTGGTGGTAGCTCTTTTGGTTCGAAGGAAGTTTCTAAAGCCCGAGATTCTTCGAGCACGTCCAGCAGTTCAAGCGAGGAGATGGTTCCTCCTAGGAAAAACTTGATCCGGGACGAGGATGATGATGATCACGTGCTCCTCGCTTAGAGGTCAAAGAAGTAGAAATCTAGTACCGGGGCTGTAGCTACTGGCTCTCGATCTTCTGCTCAGGAGCAGGAGAGGGAGAGGAAAGAGGAAGAACAGTTGAGAGAGAGAGAGAGAAAGAAGAAAAAGGAGAGAAATAAGACGGAGGAGAAGAAGAGAATGGAGGAGAAGAAGAGAATAGAGAAGGAGAAATAGGAGGAGAGAAGGAAGATGGAATCACGGATGAAGGCTGGGCAGGCCTTGGTTCCTGTGTCCACATTGACCGAGGAGGCCTCAGTTGCTATTTCTCCTCAATTGGCCCCTGCATTGCTCGAGAGGGAAGTTCTTCCTGCAGATCGCCAAAGGGCGTTTGGGTCTGATCAATTGGACCTACAAGCTAGTCAGAGGCTAGCTTTGGTAAGATATTTTCCCTTATATAATGTTTTAATAAATTTCATCACTTCCTTCTTTTGATGTCTTCTTTTTCTTGCAGTTTGTGACCGACTTCGCCGTGCTCTATCATTCTCATGATGAGATGGTGAAGAAAAATGGTGAGCTGGAGAAGCAAAATGCTGCCTTGAGATTGAGGGGTACAGAACTGGAGGCTAGTTTCAAGGCCGTTGATGCTGCTCGGATATCATCCGATTTGGATATTGCTAATGCCGATCGGGAGAGGGATGCAGCAGTTAAAGAATTGAACGAGCTGCGATAAGCCTACGACCTGGTTTGCTCTAGAAAGCTGGCTATTGTGGAAGAGAACAGAGTGCTATCCAAGGAGTTGAAGAAGAAGGAGTCTGAGGCAGTTACTACCAAGGAAGACTCATATAATTTTGGTTGGGCTGCCACATACGAGGACGTCGAGGTTCAGATAGGCTACATTAGTCGTCTGAACTTCAAGATGGGGTGGAATAAGGCCCTCTTAGCCGCCGGAGTGGATGTTGCATCTCCTCTGTTCGATGAGCACGAACCAGGCCCGAGGCCAATTATGGATAAAGTCCCTGCCCCAGCCATCGAAGGTGCTGACCCTGTCTCCCAGACAATTTTTGCTGACGTTCACCCTATTCTGACAACAGAGGTTATCCCTGTTGAGAGGGGTGCTCCTGCTGATGCTGATAAAGGGAAGCAGCCATCAACTTTTGGGCAGCCTCAGGTTGCTAGTTAATTTTTACTTCTAGGACTACCTTGTACCTTTGCTTCTTCTGTTTATAATTTTTCCTTTTGACTCGTCGATGTATTCTAACTCTCTTCGTTTTAATAAAACGAGAAGGTTTTTCACTCTTTAGTGTACTGAATGATTTTGTTCTTCATTGCTCTTTTATTTCTAGTAGTTGATTGATGTTGATGATTATATACATGCCACTTCTCAATAGGGAAGAATACTTCGGCCTGATGTAAGCTCTGAAGTTCGTCATACTTTTGTGAGGATTTGCAAATCTCTACGATTGAGGAACAAGCGCTTTATAGAGCAAACTGAGCTCATCGTTAAGCTGAAGGACAAGCTCCAGGAGATGGAAGAAGTTGGTGCTTTAGTGCAAGAGGAGGTGAATACACTGTGAGCAAAGCTTCTAGATGCTTCTAAGATCAACCAAGTTGGGGAAATAGTTCAACAAGAAAATGAATCTTTAAGGAGAGAGGTCTTGCGTCTTAGGGAGCATGCGCCGAGCATCGCTCATGCGGTATTAAAAAGTTCCTCCTCGTCACGAGCTGGAGCTGGCCCGAGCGATATTCCTTCGGCGCTGTGAGGCTTTTCACCTTCGACTGCTTTGCGAGCTGGTACTCGAGCAAGGAGTCCAGCTAGGAAAATGGAAGAGCTTCGAGGTGATGTCCAACGAGCGTATGTGATTGCTGCTGGTCTTCAAAGGGTCATCACTTGGCTGAGGCACCTGTTTAGGAGAGGTCCTCGACAAGTATGGGCTGATGGTTATAATCAGGGTTGGCTAGATGCTCCAACAAGGTTGATAGAGTTTGAAGAGATTACCTTCATCAGGGGGTGGTTGAGTGCCTTGAGAGAGATGCAAGTTCCAAGGAACTCAATACTCTGGTATCGCCATGAAATATCTCCTTCCATTCGGATGCCTAACCCCTTCCGGAGAGATGATCAGTGGATACCCATTGATGCCATCCCTCAGCAGCTATTGGATTCGGATGCTAACGAAGTCAAGGAAGAGTTAGTTCCCCCTCCCGATGATGGTCGAAGAGCTCAAGTGGCTGATTATCTCGTTCAGAGGCCTCACCCTCACTAAGATTTTGCCACTAGTAACACTGTGTATTTTGTATTGAAGTGATGTTATGTTAATGTTTTGGGCGAGCTCGCCCACTAAACATGTATTGTATTTGCTGTAAATGTGCTGAATTAATATAAAATTTATGTTTTGGGCAAATTTTCCAACTAAACAATTGTCTTATATTTTTCACCCCTTTGCTTAAAAATCTTGAGCCCGTCTTGGCTGACTAGATTTGTATGTTCGCATTATCAAGTAAATGTCCTTCCAGTCCAGTATGCTAGCGAGATACCATTCTGCCCCCACTTTACCTTTTAGGTTGTGTCGTCACACTCCCTTAGGCCTAAGTGTGGCAATTGGCGAGGACACACCTGGTGTTGGATGTTTCATCCGATCAGGATTTTATCGACCAAACATGGTTTGGCAGCCTGTCGAACTGGCCATATTGCCTAAGGATTTTCTGTAGGGCTTCATGTATTGCCAAGGGCAATGCTAAGAGGTCTTTTATGTTTCATACTGAAAACCTGAGGAGGGTCATTTCCCTGCTATAGTGTAATGATCAGTATGCCTGTTACTTGGAAAAGGTGTGTGGATTATAAAGTTTATTCATTGATAGCTTGAAAAATGCAAATTAGTTGACTGATAGTTCGTAGAATGCAACTACCAAACGAATTTTTATTAATGATAAGGGAATGAACTTGCTGTTTCACAATAAAAAATGAAAAGAAGAATCTAGAAATAGAATTTCTTAAGGTTGGTTGCATTCCACGGTTGGGGTATCTCTCTGCCTTCCATCGTTTCCAAGTGATAGGCTCCTTGCAGGTCGTCTCTAGTTATCTTGAATGGTCCTTCCCAGTTTGGCCCTAGCTT
Source organism: Sambucus nigra (assembly GCA_949130495.1). NCBI lineage: Eukaryota > Viridiplantae > Streptophyta > Magnoliopsida > Dipsacales > Adoxaceae > Sambucus > Sambucus nigra. The sequence goes on from OX422216.1 coordinate 641,378,830, forward strand.
ACTATCTGATGGTTTTACTGTGCTGCCCAGGACTTTCCTTAGGACATAGTCCCCAACTTGGAATGCCCTTGGGTTTACCCTTTTGTAATAATGCCTTGTGAACTGTTGCTGATAGCTCGCTAGTTTTACTAGGGCTAGCTCTCGGTGCTTGTCGGCTAGGTCGATCTCAGCGAGCAATGCTGCATCATTATGGCTCTGGTTGACAAGGCTGGACCTCATTGTTGGCAAGCCTGCTTTTAATGGGATGACAACTTCCATTCCGTATCTCAGTGAAAATGAGGTTTCCCCCGGTGCTCGTCGTGGAGTGGTTCAGTAGGTCCATAGAATATGTGGTAATTCATTTACCCATGCACCTTTGGCTCGCTCTAATCGTTTATTTAATCCTTCGATCACTGTCTTGTTGGAAGCCTTAGTTTGGCCATTGCTCTGAGGATAGGCCACCGAGTTAAAATGGTGTTTGATTCCATGCTCGTCATAGAAACTCCGAAAGGAGTCACTCTCGAACTGCGTTCCATTGTCAGTGATGATGGTTCTGGGGATGCCAAAACGGGTGATTATATTTCTCCATATGAACCTTATCATATTTGCATCTCGGATGTTCGCTAGGGGTTGTGCCTCGATCCATTTAGTGAAGTAGTCAGTTGCGACCAATAGATATTTATGATTACCGATGGCAGTAAGAAGTGGTCCTACGATGTCCATTCCCCATTGGACGAATGGCCATGGGCCGGATAGTGATTTTAGGTCGCTAGCAGGTTGGTGGACCATGGGAGCTTGAAGTTGGCATTTCAGGAACTTGCGGACATACATCGTAGAGTTCCTTTGTATATATGGCCACCAATAGCCTTCCTTCATTGCTCAAAAAGCTAGAGACCTTCCTTCGATATGGCTTCCACAGATTCCTTCGTGAAGCTCATGTAAAACTTGACCGACATTCCTTGGGTGAACGCATTGAAGGTAGGGACCGAAAAAGGATATCTTATATAGGTTGCCCTCTGGAGATAAGTGAAAGCGAGCAACTTTGACTCTTATCTGGTGGGCGGTCTTCTTATCATCCGAGAGCGTGCCATCCTTCAAATAGTTCCTTAAAGGGTCCATCCAGTTGGGAGCTGATCCTACCTGGAGTACCTGTTCCACATCTGATGGCTTGCTATTACGGTTGATGCTCAGATGAGCAAGGAAATTGATGGGGATTGTTCTTTTTAAGTCAGAATTGACTGCTGAACTCAGGGCTGCTAGGGCATCAACATGGTTGTTCTGCCCTCTGGGAAACTTCTGAACATTGATCTCTTCGAAGCTCGACATTAGCCTTTTCACTAAGGCGAGGTAAGCTGCCATTCTTTCATCTTTTGCATTGTAATCTCCACTTATCTGATTGGAGACTAATTGAGAATTGTCAAACACTTGTAAATGCTTTGCTCCCAAAGTGTGTGACTTCTGGAGGCCGGCTATTAAAGCTTCGTATTCTGCTTCGTTGTTGGAGGCTACAAATCCAAGCCTGATTCCTTGTTCAAGGATTGTATCCTCTGGAGTAATGAGGACAATGCCTACACCTGCCCCGTTTGAGTTGGAGGCTCCATCAACGAGCAATTTCCAGGTTTCCTTCGTTGCGTCGTTCCCCTTTTGTCTTGCTGGTGGAGGTTGGTTGAAAGGTTGCTCGCCTGTAAATTCAGTTATGAAATCAGCAAGGATCTACCCCTTCATTGTGTTCCTTGGTTGAAATTGGATGTCAAATCATCCGATCTTGATTGACCATTTAGACAGTCTGCCCGATAAATCCGCCTTCCTCAGGATTGCTTTAAGGGGGTGTGGTGTAAGGATGATTATAGTGTGGGCTTAGAAATAGTGCTTCAGCTTCCTCGAAGCCACTACTAGTGAAAAGGCGAGCTTCTCCAATGGTAGGTACCTCTGCTCGGCGTCTAGTAGGGTCTTGCTCACATAATAAACGGGGTGTTGGATTCCTGCAACTTCGCACATTAATGCAGAACTGACAGTGTGGTTGGAAACGAAAAGGTACAAGTATAAGGAATTTGTTTCCTGTGGTATGACGAGCAGTGGTGGGGAACTGAGGTAAGCCTTGAGCTCGTCCAATGCCCATGAGCAATCCTGGTTCCATTCTACCATTTTGTTTCCCTTTAGAAGCTGGAAGAAAGGTTTGCATTTCTCGAAGGATTTAGAGATAAAGCGGTTTAAGGCAGTGAGCATACCGGTGAGCTTTTGTACATCCCGAATTGTACGAGGAAGTTGTACCTTATTTATTGCATCGATCTGGTCTGGGTTAGCCTCGATGCCTCTCTTACTGACCAAGTACCCAAGAAATTTTCCCGACTGGACACCGAAAGAACACTTGCTCGCGTTAAGTTTCATTTGGTACTTCCTGAGGATTTTGAAGGAACTTGATGGGTCTAAGATGTGGTCTTCTTTCTTCTTTCTTTTAATGAGCATGTCATCGATGTAGACCTCCATGGTGTCTCCCATCTGGTCCTTGAACATCTTGGTGACCAGCCGCTGGTAGGTTGCCCCTGCATTTTTTAGCCCGAAGGGCATGACCTTGTAGCAGTATAACCCAACTATGGTGATGAATGCTATTTTGTCTTGGTCTGGGGTATTCAAAGGGATCTGATGATACCCTGAGTATGCATCCAGAAAACTCATTCTCTCGTGAGCTGCAGTGACGTCTACCAGTTGATCAATTTTTAGGAGGGGGAAACTGTCTTTATGGCACGCTCTGTTGAGGTCAGTGAAGTCGATGCAAACTCTCCACTTCCTGTTGCTTTTTGTAACTACTACTGGGTTGGATAACCACTTGGGGAATTGTACTTCCCGTATGGATCTTGCATCCAGTAGTTTTTCAACTTCTTTTTCCACGACTTTTGCTTTCTCGAGTGCAGTTCGCCGTGCCTTCTGCGCGATTAGTTTGAAGATGGGATCGACGTGCAGTTGATGACAAACCATACTAGGATCAATTCCAGGCATCTCGTACGGTTCCCATGCGAAGACGTCTATATTGTTCCTCAATAAGGCCGTCAATTCCTTCTTCTCTTGATCTGTGAGAGAAGCTCCAATCAAGAAAATCCTGCTATCGTCATTATCTACAACTGCAACTTCCTCTAGGTCCTCGATGACCCGTTCAGAGGGGGGAGCCTGGTCTCGTCTACTCCGGGTCTTCTGTACTTTAATTGCTATTTCGAAGGTATCAGACCTTCTTGTTCTTTAACTCTTTAGCTGGACTTGTCGGCCTTCTTTTTTGGTTTTGGGCGGATGGCCGTTATGAAGCATCTTCTTGCCATCGCTTGATCGCCATGGATCTCCATTACTCCTCGCTCGATCACATACTTGAGCTTCTGGTGGTAGGTCAAGGAAACTGCCTTCATTGCACGTAGCCATCCTCGACCGAGGATAGCCTGGTATGGCGAGTCAATGTCGACTACCAGAAATTCGATCATTTTAGAAACATTTTCTACCCTTACTGGCAACACGATCTTTCCCAAGGGCATAGTCATCTTTCCAGCGAAGCCAACTAAAGGGATGGTATCTTCCTTTAGGTCGGCGATGCTTAATTTTAATTTTCTGAACAGGTCAAGATACATCACCTCGGATGAGCTTCCTTGGTCGAGGAGCAATTTCTCAACGTCATAGTTCGCTATTCTTAGAGTAATGATCAAAGCATCGTGATGTGGGGTTCTCACTCCTACCAGATCTTCATTTGTAAACAGGATATGCTTACTATAGTCGACGTCATCTGCTCGCCGACGCTTTCCTGATTGTGTTTTTGCTGGATCAATCTGAAAATCTTACATCACTGCTGTAAGCTTTTTTACATCCATACGGGCTGAATTGCCTTGAATCTGTTTCGCATCGGATCCCCCATAAATTACTGTGAATTCATGGCCGGCATCGTCTTCGAGTACGTTATCAGGCCTTGCTTCTCTATGGGCAGTAACTTTCTCTGCCTTTTTCTCCACGAATTCATTCAGGTGCCCGAACTGGGCCAGCTCTTCGAGGTGGGACTTAGGAGCTTTGCAATGCTCGGTCTTATGTCCTCCCTCTTTGTAAAAATCGCATCTCAGTGCATTGTTCCTCTTTGAGGGATCTCCTCTCATCTTCCTGGGCCACTTGATGAATGGCTCGTCTTTAATTTTTGCGAGAATTTTGTAAATTAGTTCTTTGAAGATGGTGTTAACCGCCTGAAATGCTTTCGACACATATTTGTTGCCTCCATTTTTGGAGCCATTTTTGCCCCCATTCTTTCCTCCTTTCTTCTGGTTCTCAATCTTGTCATTGCCCTTGGCAGCGAGTTTAGTTCGACCGTTTTCCCCTGTGCTGAGGCGGGTCACATCTTCCACCTTGGCATACTTCTCGATGCGGGCCATTAGGTCATCGATGGTCATGGCCTCTTTCTTTGTCAGGGATTGGTACAGAAGGTAAGAGCTGGGTAGCCCAATTTTGAAAGAGGCCACTGCCACTTGCTCCAAACAGTCCTCAACCTCGTTGAACAATTCCCGTTACCTCTTCGCGTAGTCTCGGAGGGTCTCTTGGGGCATTTTTTTCATTGTCAGCAGAGCATCCATCCTTTTGGGATGGGAGCTACTAGTAATGAATCGGGTCGTAAAGAGATCGGCTAGAGATTTGAAACTCCTGATGGACCGATGGGGGAGCCTTTCGAACCATTTTTGTGCCCCGTCATGCAGGCTCGAGGGGAAAATTCGACACATTAGTGCGTCTCAATGGTTCCAGAGGGTCATAGCCTGCTGATATTACCTGACGTGATCAATGGGATCAGTCTTACCATCATAAATTTTAAACCTTGGAATGGCAAACTTCTTGGGGGCTTCTTCTTCTTTAATTCCTTCGAGAAAGGTGATTTCATCTGCGTTTTGAGAGCTCGTCTAGCGAGTTCTTGGGTCGATCTAGTACCGTGATGGGCATGGTATTCGTCCATCTCCCTTTCGACCAGACTTAGTATGTTCTCGTTGCTGCGAGCTAGTCACAGTTGCTCGAGCAGGTCATCTTCTGACTCGTTTCCCTCAACTCTCTGGGATCCGCGCCTGGGCTCCTTCCTCGGCTGCGAGGCTTGCTCGCCTGAGGGCTAGGATTGCGGTACGGACGTTTCTTGGTACTACGATGGAGTTCTCTCTCCATTCTTTCTAATCTTCTTTTGAGGTGAGCGTTCTCAGCCTCGTGTCTGCGAGAAGACTCCCTTTGTTCCTGGAGCCTTGCCTCCAATGCATCAATCAACCTGGAGATTTGTGTGGACCTCGCTGGTCCTTGGCTCTCCTCTGAGGCTGGACTTTCCAGGCGAGACCTCTGATTTGAACGCCAAACTTCAGATCTGATCCTTCGAGGAGTAGGTTGTTCTTGTATATCTCCTGCCTGAGGAGCATTACTACTGTGACCAGACATTTTAGAGTTCTTTATTGGTATGGGCTTTCTTAGGAAAGATAAACGCTTCCCACAGACGGCGCCAATTGTGGTGACAATTATTATGCAACACAAATAGATAAGAGAAACTCAATCATCAAGCAAGAATAAGGAATGCAAAATGCCAATCACACAACAAAGGATGTACGTGGTTCAGCAAAGAGGTGCCTACGTCCACGGTGGTGCAGTCAGTATTATTTCTATATACTTTGAGGAGTGATTACAGAGAATACGATATGCCCCTTGCCCCGGACCTAGGGTTTATTATATACATGTTTATTTCAGTAAGTGGGGGTGTTGGACTCCCCCACGTTTTCCATCTCTTCCTAGAACCTCTCTTAATGGGAACATGGGAATAGACTAAATCATAATCAATTATGATATGGAGGGTCTGGACTTTGGGCCGCCATAATTGGGCTACTCGTCCAGGCCCATCATTCTAATTTCGGGTACCTATAATGGGTTACCCATGAGCCAACCCGGTTCGACTCGAGCGTTAGGTGTGAAGTGCAATGGAACAACTTATATAATATTTCTAGCCCAGTTTTATTTTAGTTAATATTTCACTTGTTAACATGCAATTCTAGTTTCAAGATAAACTACGTGAGGGATCCATGGGGAGCACCCCGAAGTACATGTAAACATAGCTACTATGCAATACAATTAAAATATACTTACCTATAAAATTCCCTCAAAGTACGGGACCGCTCACAAGATGCCGTAACAAAGTGGGGATGTGAGCTTATGCCCAGAGTGACTTATACAAACAGTGTAGAAATGAACGGTAGAAAGGAATATTCACACGCTACAAATACATGTATACGAAAATATATATTTATTTACATATGTATTCCTTGAAAATACACTTTCAATTTAGCGGATATCATTCGTGAGGCCATAGCGTCCGGTTTGGAGATGGGGAGACAAAGAGGGGTGACTTTAGAAGCGCAGCAGCGGGGTACACCCGTCTGAACTTGGGATAGGGTGAGAACCAGTTTCTTTAAGGGAAATCCTACCACCTTTGAAGGGGGATCTCACCCTACGGTTTCTCACCAGTGGAGGAGAGATATGGAGAGGCATTTGAGGATGTTGGACTGCATGGATGTGCAGAAACAGATGTTAACAACATTTAAGATGACAGGGGACGCATTGCAATGGTGGGATAGTGCCACCACATCAGAGGAGAGAGATCAGTTGGGTTATGCAGAGTTTCTGATAAAGTTTAACAACAAGTACTTTTCGTATGCGATTAGGAATGCAAAGAATAGAGAATTTATGGTCTTGGAGCAAGGTTCAAAGTCGATTGTCGAGTATGAATAGGAGTTCACCAATTTATCTATGTTCATACCAAATGAGGTCAGCACTGAGATAAAGAGGATGGAGAGTTTCATTAAGGGACTGTCTTGGTCAATTAGGCAGATGGTGTTAGGAAATCTGACAAACACTACTTATGCTCAGGTAGTGGATGTCGCAATGTTGCTATGGGAAGAGAAGGCCTGTTATCAAAAGAAGTTGGGAAAGAGATAAGAGTTTAATGGACGAGCAGGTGAGAATAAAGGTCGCAATGATCAAACATGGAAGGGGCAGAGGACCAATCATGAGCAACAAGGTCAAGGAGAGGATCAAGCCAATGCTAGGCGTTTCGGACCTTTTAGGGGTGAATGCTTTGTATGTGGAAAAATAGGACATCCAGCGGCAAAGTGTTACAAGAGAGCAGGCTAGCAAAACTAAGGAGAACTAGCCCAACAAGGTCAAGGTACACAAGGACAACAAGGGCAAGGAGTTCAGGAGCAGTTGGGACTGAGGCATCCAATCTTAACAACGGTTAGCGTTCAGGGGGAGCCAACAGTACCGGCAGCGCCAGGTGCGCAGGGGGTGGTCACTGCACAAACCAATGTCACTTATGGGAGGTGCTATGTGCCACAGGTTCAGTCAGAGCAGGATATGTTGCGTGGCTAGTGGATTATCGTGGTACTTAATAGCTTCTTAGATACCTATATATGTAGGCTTTATATATTGTATTTTTGTTAAGGATTACGTTTGGGTAGATTAGGTGTATGGGCGCCTAATTGTGTTATTTTACTGGGTAGGCATATGTGAGCCTTATTTTCTTTTGCGAGATTTACGCGTTGATGAGTATGCTTCGTCTAATTTTGAGGACGAAATTCTTTGCTAGTGGGGAAGTATGTAACACCCCGTGTTTTTATTTGTTATTTTAATTAATTAATTGGAATTTTTGAGAAAAATAAAATTTTGAATTTAATAATTTTTATTGGCTAATTATCTTGGTTATGAATTTAGAAGAATAAAACTTCAAGCGGAATTAAAATCGGAGTTAAAATGGATTTTATATTGATTTTACAATTTTGTCCCTTATAAAATTTTTTTAGGCGAACTGCCAGATTTTAGGCATGATCGATCGATCGATGACTGGGGGTCAATCGATCGACCCTCCCAGAAAATGTGAGCAGCAAGCCTGTTTTGAGTATTTGTGTAGGATTAGGACTTGTAATCACTTTATAACCTTGTTAATCCGTAGGGGGACTTCTCATAATCACTTTTTCTCCAGTTTTTCACCAGAAAACACTTCCAAATATTTTTCCTCTCACTCATAATCATCAACCTTCTTCATAATCAAGTTTTTGTTACAAGTTTTGGGAGGCTTAATTGAGGTTTAATCAAGTTTGTTCAAGAACACTCTTTTGCTAATTTTTCGAGAGGAATCCAGATTTCTAATCAAATTTTTCAACACGATCTTCACAGGCATGAATACTCTATTTTTTCCCTTTAGTATTATGCGTTTTAAGAGTCTCCTAAACACTTAATTACATGTTTTTCTTAAAAATAATTAGTAACTTAATTAGAAAAGTGGACACTAATTATGGGTCTATTTTTATAAAATCTTTTAATCTGAATAATATTCATAACCCTTTGGGTACGTAGGACTCATGAGTGATTTTGGAATTTATTAGTGTAGGTTGCATGTAGAAAAACCCTAGTTTTAAAATAAATGATTTTTGGGTGCGTATAACTCATGTAATACATGTAGAGATAATAAAATTTTCTTTTTGATGAATATATAATGAAAACTTGGTATATTTAATTGAAAATATTTAAATGAGATTATTTGGGTATTTTGGACGTTGTGTTAATTTAATTAAATTGGACTATCATGCGTAGTTTGGAACATTGATTTATTATGCACATTTATGTGACTTGTTGGTATTATTAAATATCATTGTGACAATGGGTTGTTGGGTATTATTGCTCTCCCTATATTTTAGAATGTCTCCTAGGAATGGGACTAGTGATGGAAAATTATCACGATTTTATTCATGTCGGGGGTGGGTTGATTTTTATTACTTTATTATCGTTACGCTAGTCTAGGTACGAGACTAGGTTGAGATTTATGTTAGAAAATCCTCCTATACATAGGTTAGGGCGTATTGATAACCCGGGTACCCTTAGTTATGGGACTAAGGGGTATTTTGAGAATCTCACATCGATTAAAAGGGCGGGGTGATTATAAATTGAGAAATTGAGAATTAATGCTTAAGATAAAAACGGGTATTAAAATTTATGGTGACATAATGAGTCGGGGACGACAGTTTAAACGGGCCAGAGGCGCGATTTATGTCGTGTCGTGTGTGGAACCTTGTCATGTGTCGGGCTGACAGTTTAAACGGGTCAGAGGGCGATTAACAAGGGGAAGTGTGACACTTTAATAAAAAGTGAGAACTATAATAAAAACTGGTTAACTTAATTAAATTAACATCGTGGGACTTCGGAATTTAAAATCATATTGGTGTGCCTTTATAAATGGGAGTTTTTGCGGCCAGTTAGTGGTTTATATCTATCGCGTTTAATTATCTCGTCTAATTTAAAATACTCTATTGTGATATTTATTGCGTATAATGCTATTGTCTGGATTCAAGGATCCTATTCGAGGGGAGTAGTGTGTATTCTTTCTCGGGGCTTTGGCTCTGACCCATGCGTTGACTAATTTTTTCAGAATTAGAATTGGAGAAGCTGCATAAGTTTATCGAAATTATCATTTGAAGGTGCAGCTGGAGTTATTCTTTTATGGCATAGTTTAGTTAGACTTTCCTTTTTAGTCGTATTTAATTATGAGACTTTTTTTAAGTTTTATTGGGCCATTCGGTTCCAAAGTTGTTTCGAGAATTTATTTTGGGATTATTTCAGATTTTATTTAATCATTATTGGAGAATGGATTTTTGGAGTTAGCATGTGATGGATCTTTTATCGCTTAGTTGTTTATGATCATTTGAGTTTGATTCAATTATGTATCTTGGACTGGTTTATTTATGTCTCATATCTGTCTTATGCTAAGAATGGTATTTATTTAGTTCACTCCCGACATAGTTTGACGGCGGTGGCTGGCCACCCCATCTGTCGCATTTTGCGAGGTGTGACACTGGGCTGAAAACTGGGCGATCGATCGATCGATCCATGAAGCTCGATCGATTGACTGATCGATCGATCGACCCCTGACCCTCTATCGATCGACCTTCCCAGAATTGATGAACTTTTTTCTTTTTAATCCTGGTTGTAATTCCAAAACGTTTAGGAATTTTTAATTACTATTATTTAAACATAATGGTATTTTTGGAAGGGTAGTAGACCATAGCTAAAACCCGAAATTATGTTATTATGTTTGGGATTTAAATTGTAGAGAATTATGTAAATAAATCGAATGAATTACGATTGTTAAAATCATGTTTTGGGTTGTGAATCGTTTTTATGGAGATTAAGGATAGGACCAGTAGGGTGGGGATCTTTTTAATCACCTGGAAATCCTAGGTCAATATGTGATTAAATCTAAGTGAAAGAATAAGTGGTTATGGGGGAATTCGTTTTATCGAATTTAATTCTAATTAAAGATAAGATTAATACACGATAAATTCGGGGAGTATGATGACACGGAACAATAGGGTATACTGAATTTATATATGAAGAAAAACTTATTTAATCTACGAGAAGTGAGATAGGATCGGGAATGATGAATTAAGGAATAAAGTTAAAATATTTAATACGTAGGACTTGAGAGATGAATAATACTACGTATGGGAATTATCTTATGGGAATTTAGTTGACTGTGAGTATAAGAGATTGAATTTAATTAAGTAAAAGAATACTTAATCCTAATGGTTATGAAAAGTCATATTCATATTAAAGCGAATAGAATGTGAATACACTACACCAAATATGTCGGATTGTCACGGTCATTGACCTTGACAAGTTGGACTTGTCAAGGTTATTGACCGTGACAATTTTTGGGGTGACAACATTTATTGTCACGGAATTGTCACTGTCATTGATCATGACAAGTTCATTAGACTTGTCACGGTCATGTCACGGTCCTTGACCTTGACAAGTTTTGTCACGGTTAAGGTCCATGACAAACCCGTGATTTTTAATAAAAAATTATCACGATAAATGATCGTGACACGTCCGTGACAAGTTTCCTTTGTCACGGACTTGTCACGGTTAATGACCGTGATAATTCTGAGCAGAATTGAAAAAACAATCTGCTGGGCAGTATGGCTACTACCACTGCCCAACAGTATATTTGTACCTGTTATAGCAACATTGTAGCTGTTCAAACATCATATATGCAAATGAAATAGAGATAATGAAAATATACAGTCAAAATAATATGCATCACGATATAATCCAAATATGATTCAAATGTAACAACTTAAAACAATTCAATCAAATAATGTCACTACATGTCTAGGGTAGGGGTAGCTTTGAGGAGGTTAATAGGCCACACGATATACGAATTGACGCACCCAGCAATACATCGTGCCGCATTATTCGTGCAACCATAATGGGGATTTCTCCTTCCTGGGCATTACATGGGTGATGAGCACCATGGATTCGATGTCTTGAAGCAAACATCTATGAACTCGCATACCCTGGACGGTATTCGGATCCCTCAACCCCCACCCTATCTGATGGCCATCAAATATGTCCAGTACGAACACGCTCGGCCAACCAAGTGTCGACATCGGTCTGTCTAAGGGAGCCATATAGGGGATTGGATCATCAAAGTCCGCACGTGTCGGCGATGAAGCAGTGAGGTTGACATCCTCGTCCTCCTGCACCTCCTCCTCCACCACCTTCTCCTTCCCTTTCCCCTTACGATTTCTTCCCAACGAGCTCTTCATGAATGAGAACATATCTTGGACCGTCGCCTCCAAAAGGGACAGCTTCTCGTCATGCGAGTCCACCATTCGATCCAACTCGGTGTCGGTCGTCTTTAATCCGACGATCTTAGATTTGGCCACCCCCGAGCTCACGCCCCTTATCCTCCCCTTGCGATCAGTGCCAAGCACTTGGCTGAGTGCGTCTATGGACAAAGATGCCTTGTCAGCATCAGACTGCGACTCATGCACTTCCTTAAGCTTTGCCTGAAACGATAAAAAGCGCATGATTAGTTAAATAAGTAAATAAAAAAATTATAAAGTAATTAACAAAAAGTAAACTATCGGATTACTTACAATCGTGGCTGTGACGCTAGGGGACACCTCCTTATCCTTCCTCTTCTTCGTTCGAATAGCCACATAAGTATCGAGCCTATGTGGCCTACCCAGGGCCAATCCCTGTCCCCTGAAATAAAATAATGCAAAAATAGTATCGGCCCCGTAAAGTAAAATAATACAGAATAATATATTTTTGTACCATAATCCTATGCTCCACCTCGACGTAAGACGTCCGATCGGAGTAGTGCACGTTCGTCTTTTTTTCCCGATTTTCCCTCCCCGATTGGCGTGATGCCAATTGTCGCTCCTCGATCTTATTGTCAATGAACTTTTACCATTGTACCAATGAGATTGTCTCTTTCGGTAGGACGAATTCACGCATTCGGATAACGAACTCTCGGGTCTTACCAAAGAACTGAGCCCACATATTTTTCTTCCTCGTCTTGTGTTGCTCCCTCAACTGCTCCAAGACAGAATCGCGTAGATCGAGTCTGAATTGTTCAAGTCCAACAAATACAATGTTAGTTGCGAATAAATATAAATATAAATATAAATATAAATTGAAATCTAAATCGAAATCGAAATTGAAATTGAAATTGAAATATTAATATTCATATTCATATTCATATAAATATGAATATAAATATAAATATAAATACATTACCTATAGTGCCACCCAAACAGCTAACTTGAGCTCATTTGGCACGTCTCTCCAACTAGTGTACCCCGGGCCGATGATCGTCTTTACCAGCTCGAGGGATCTCGCTAATAGACCCTTCTTGTTCTCGATGGACATCCCTTATTTTCCATATTTGGGGAGCCTAGGGGCTGAGGAGCCCTTGTCTCCTCTGCTACCCCCGAGCCCAGACAACATCATCATAATCAGTATCATCATCCTTGCCTTAATACCTCAAGGAGACATTTTCTGTAAAAAAATGTTGTTAGTAGTACAAATCAAAATGAATTAGAAGAAGACATGCAAATATGTACAATTACTACAAATCAAAATTAATTGTTACTGTTTAACACCTCAATTATGAATTCCAAAAGAACAACATCTAGCTCATAATATGTACAATTATTAAAAAACTGAAACATCCCCACCCCCACCCCTAATGCCCACACAAATGCACACTACACAAGAGTGAAAATGATAAAGTAGAAATCAATTAAAAGCATTAAAAAGGGATTGATAAAGTACAAATTGGAATATTTATTACAAATTGAAAAATTGTTTCAAATTCGGGTTATCATAAAAAATGGATTAATATTCGGTAGGAGTAGCCAAGTCATCCACACTACTATTTAGACGCTTTGGCGTGTGTAGAACAATTGACCACGACTCGTTGTTGATATACTCCGAGTAAAACACTTAGTTAACCTTTTGAAATGCACAAACAAATGGCTCATCGCTCACGTGGTCATTGCTCTTCAACTTGGACAAGTCAACCCTGATCAAATTGGTGATAGGGTCAACTTTACAAGCATTTTTTTCGTCAACTCTTACCCAGTCATAGTAAAATACAACCTCTTTGAAGCTTATATAATCCAATTCAAGTATATTTCGAATTACACCATAGTAAGTAATTTCAGCTTCAACGAGGTTTTTATCTGTTGTGCTCGCTAGAAAAAAAGTAAGAGCCTTGTATGAAATGCCCGAGTTCTGTACATTTGTACTTTCCTCTTACACTTTTGCACCGAATACGTAACCGTTCAATCGATATTTTTTATACTCTTATGCCACGAACAAGGGTCCAGTGGCTAGATGATCAAGCCTTGATGTCGCATTACCTATCTTTAAGATCTGAGAATATAGATAAATTAATTAAATTAGTTGTAAAGTTTAAGTGTAATGTAACGTTATATAACGATTGTTTTCATTATAATTACCTCTTGTGACAACCACAACCTAAATTCCCTGTCTGATTGTACCATTGTTTTTCGTCTTTTATTGTTCTCACAGACTTCATATTTTCTACATATTACAAAATTAATCATGTATAAGATAATCAAAATATTCTAAAATAATGTAAAACTTAAAATAATTTAAGCTTACTTTTTCCATTCTTTGACATCTTCATGTGTGTCAAATAGAGAACGAGCTACTTGTTCATGTTGCAAACTCGTTAATTTCACTCGTTTTCCCATCACATGACCACCATCATCGACGAACTCATCAGTTTCATCAATGCTGGTCAAGTCAGGCATATATTCCCGAGTATATATTGATTACTCCACAATGATGTATTCCTTTGCAATTGATCCTACAACGTAATCTTTAAAAACTTTCATCAATCTTTCAAACGATATCTAACTGGGCCATAAAGAAGTGCCTCGTCGCATAGGTGTACCAACAAGTGAACACTTATGTCAAAGAATGCTGGGGGAAAGTACTTCTCTAACACACAAATTGCTTCGGTCACCGCCAATTTTACAGCCACTATGCATTTTCGATCGACTACCTTCTCACACAAGAGTGAGAAGGTTATACTAATTTGCATAATATCCCTTCGCAAATCCTTGTGCTTGGAGAAACAGTGCTTAAATAATAGAGGAACCAATTGTATGATCACATGCCAATCGTGGGACATACACTTATGTAAATCATGAGTAGCATAATTCACAATCCTTTGCAAGTTGGACGAAAAATTATATGGGCCCTTCAAATTATATATTGCATCTAAAACCACCTTCCTTTCTCCACTCGTCAAAGTAAACACACCAGGGGGAATTATTGTCCTTCCATTACTATCCTCTTTTAACCATAGTTTTGGCTTAAGTTTCAATGATTTAAGGTCTTTTCGTGCATTTTCTCCATCCTTCGAATGACTCCCCCTAAGGCAAGTGCCCACAATATGTTCAACGAGGTTCTTCTCTGCATGCATCACATCCTATACATGGCACACCTGGTTATTCTTCCAATAAGGCAAGTCAAATAAAATCGACCTCCTAGACCATGCCTTTCTTATCTCAGTTTCATTCCCAGTTGGGGTCTTCTTATGTTTGACATTATTAAATTTGGGATTCTTACCTGGCATATTAGGGCCACATTCAGAAGATTTACTTTTAATTTCTGAAACTGAAAGTTGTCTCGATGGTAGCTTATGTTCAACCCCGCCCAATAAAAAATTGGAACCTTTCTCAAATTTAAACTATGAGCCGGGGGTAAAAACCTCCTATGGCAATGTTATATATTTTTTGAGCTAACGGATAGATGAAGAGAGTCAGTCTCCTCTCCACAAATAGGACACCTCAAATAACCATGTACTACCCAACCGGATAATGTCCCATAAGCTAGAAAATACTGAATTGCCCACATTAACATAGCTTTCAGCGTAAACTCTTCTTTTCTAAAAGAGTCAAATGATTGCGCACCCTCTTCCCACAACTCATTTAATTCTTCTACCAAAGGAGCCAGGTAGACATCTATGTCATCACTTGGTGCGTTTAGCCCAGGTATCAACAAAGACATCATCAAAAATTCAGGTCTCATACAGTGTGAAGGAGGGAGGTTGAGTGGGTCCAGGATCACTAGCCATACACTCTGATTGGTGCTTATATTTACAAATGGATTGAAACCATCCGTTGATATAGCCAAACAAATGTTGCGCTGTTCTCGAGCAAAATAGAGATACTCATAATTCATCCACCTCCAAGCTGTAGAATCAATAAGATGACGCATAAGATTACCCCTACTTCTTCCCTAGCATGCCAAGTCATGGCCTCCGCTATCCATGGTACTAAATCGCTTTAATATAGGCCCAACGGGATAATATTTCAACACTTTTTGAGGTAGTTTTGATCTTGTTCCTTCCTTACTAGTTGATTGGACATATCTAGGTTCATCGCATACCGGACAACGATCGAGATTTTCATACTCCTTTTGGTATAGTATACAGTCATAAACACAAGCATGAATCGATTTATACTTCATTACCAAACCTTTCAAACTGTTCTTCATAACATGATAGCTATTTGGAAGCGTATTCTCATTAGGTAGTAAACCCTTCACCCAATTTAGAATTCCTATCACACTATTGCCAAACAAACCGTACTGCGTCTTTAAACTATGTAAACCAACCATGGAATGTAAAATTATTTGATCTTTCTCACAGCCAGAGTATAATGGGTTGGTCGCCTTAAATTTTAAACTGTGGTAGTCATGGTCAAGGTTTATCGTGATATCTTCACGAGAACTTGAACCTTGTACATCATCATTAAACTCATTTTCCTCCGCTTCATAAACTCTGTATGCATCATCAACTAAATCATCTAACATATTATAATCTACGTCGTCCCCTTCTACATCTATCCTACTTGTTGAAGGTTGTTGTGAAAGTTGTTTGGGGACAAAATGAACTTTCAATTCACCGTGAGAACTCCAAAATCGATAAATATCTTGCGTACCCCATCTTAAAAAATGTAGTTCAATTGTTTTTTACTCAAACACCTTACCATTCTTACACCTAGCACACAGACACGAAAACTCTTCATCATTATGACAACTCTTTCCGTATTTCACAAATTCATTAGCACCTCTGCAAAACACATCCCCCATTTTATTTTTCTCACCCATCCACTCTTTATATTTCGGATATCCCATCATAGCTACCACAACTAATCACCTATTAAAGGTAAGAAGCGTATATTTAGATTTATAGTATGTTTCATTTAATTATGTCTTATTTATATTCAATTTTTAAATTTCAAATTCAAATTCAATTTATAATAGAAAATCCTATTTCCTCCATCTCCTCTAAAGGTGAGTGGTCCTATCCCATTCCAGACTGCAAATTTCTGTAATATACTTAACAGCTCATGCACATTGTTACGATTTGAGAAAAATTCGGCAGCATAACCCCGTAGTTCTCCAAGTACGTGACGTAGATTGGCAAGTGTGAGTGTTATTTCAATTGATCAATTGAAATAACAGTCACACTTGTCAATATAGTATGTACCCAGAGAACATTAGGATATGACTGCAAAACTTCCTTCAAAAGTAACAACTTTAAGCCACTAAGAATATTATTATACATAAATTATGTAGTCCGAAACTGTCCAAACAGGACAATTCGAGAGATCTCATTACAGGGGTAATGACTCTCGAACGGGCTAAGGGCTATTGAATGAGTACGCATAAGAACTAGAAGGCAAGTATCTATGCGCACTATAAGTAATTTGAAGTATGTTTCATTTAATTATCATACTATATATATATATATTGTTCGTTATATAAAGTAATTTTAAAAAAAAAATTATAAAATCCCACCCCCATATGGACAATAATCCAATGGTCATGCCACTTTTAAAATTAACCAACCCAACATCGATCCACTATAATCCAACCGAAATGGCAACAACAAATGTGTATCCCGTACTCCTTCTAATTCATCTACTCAATTAATTCTTTTCATCAATTAAACTAACAATTAAAGTATACAATTATTAATTTACTAATTTACAATGAGGGGAAATCCTACTTGCATATGAAAGGGGCACTAATTATTAATTTACAAAAAAAATTAAAAACCAATCAATATTAAATCAATCAATTCTTTTACAAGGGGCACTACAATATGAGGAGCAATATCTAACAAACCAATACAAATTTAATTAAAAAAACCACACACACGCACATATACACACACACTGCCCCACACCCCCTCCCCCCTCCCCCCACTGTCACTTCTCACCACACACGCACACACACACACACACACACACACACACACACATATATATATAGACACACACACACACACACACACACACACACACACATATACATACACACATGCACATACACCCCCTCCCCTCCCTCTAGCCCTGCCCCCTCCCACTCCCCCCACATGCACATTTACACACACATATATACACACACACATATACATACACATATACATAAATGGAGGATATAGAGAGAGAGAAAACATACCAAAGTCCTAGAGAGAGAGTGCAGTCACTAGAGAGAGAGAGAGAAATGGAGGGAATTAGAATCGGTGGGAAAGAAGAAGAGGGATGGCTTTTTTACTGACAGAATTGTCACGGACATGTCACGGTCCTTGACCGTGACAAGCCCTTGTCACAGCCTTGTCACGATCAATGATCCTAATAAAAAATGCATGTTTTTTTATCAAGGCCAATGACCGTGACAAGGCTGGCCAGTTGAAGGGTGCCAATTTGATTATTTTGGTGTAGTGATAATTATATTGCGTATGGTATGGGACATGCGGGGTTATTATATGGGATAGAATAATGTTGTGGGAACTAATTAAAAAGGAAATTACTCAGATACGTTAGACATGCACTCTAGGTGAGAGGTGAGAATATCAAGTGAGAGTCTGGAATCTAACATGTACATAATAAATGCTTTATTGCACTTGTTAAACACTTGCTATTTTAAAATTATTTACACTCGGACTCTGACTCATGTTCTTGCATATTCTCTCATGTACTATATTTATATTAGCAGGTGCCCAGCACCAGGGACGTGCATCTTAGGATATGGATGTCTGATCATGAGTTGATGTTCATGGAGATGCAGACTTGTGTAGATGGTTCATTTCTTCTATTATTATGTCTTTGTACTTTCCTCATTTAGGGCGTGTTGCCCAGGATTCTAGTTATTCCATTTACCTTTCAGATATTGTATTGGGTTTATGTTGATACTTTCATTTCAGTTTGTTGGATTAATGTTGGATGTTTTAAACAGAAAAGTTTTAACCAGTTATGTGACAGCCCGAATATATAAATCATGTTTAAATCATGATTATCTTATGTGATATGAATAATATGTTCTTATTATATAAATAATGTAAGTAATTATGTTTAGTTTAATCCTACCTTCATAATGCTTGAAATATCGAATTAGTTACAAATGTGAAATTTTAACATTTTCGGTAGGAATGTTCCTATTGGAGGCTAGTTTTGACCTTTATGACATAACAATGAACTTGAGGTGTAAACTATATATTTGTATATATATGAGTTAGGTTTATAACAAAACAAATGGTTCATCGAACGGACATCCGAGTGGGAAGATATTGTCTTTTTACGAACTGGGGGTAAAGTAGTCATTTAGCCTTAAATGATATTTTGTTTTATGTAATGGCACTTGTTATATTTTGATAGGACCAAGAGGGGGTGGCCTTATGCCGACTTAAAACCATTTAATTAATCTCTTCCTTCATCATATTTCATCCATGGAAGAGTTTTAACCTAAGGAAAGAGAGTTTTGAAGTTTAGGAAGAAAGTGTGAGGAGAAATTGAAGAAAAATTCATAGAAAAATTACGTAAAAGCCCCTAACGTATTTCCATCAATACTTATATTGTTTATTTTTTTGTATTAATTATTTAAATGATTGAAATAATCATTTTTTTTACTGAATTTTCATGTCTTGATGTGTACTTATGGATAGATGCAAGTTTAAGCAAACTTGAATGTGTAAACCCATGAAATTATTTTGTTTAGGAACCTTGTTTATTCAAACTTACATATATTTTTGTATACTTACTGGAATTGATTGATGCCAATTGTAGATTAACTTGAACTCATATATGTATGACATATCAACAAATTATGGGAAAATACCAAGAATTGAGTCTTTGGTGAGAGTTTGAAGTTCGGGTATGAAATCTACCCTAAGGGTGAAAGTATGCCCGCCATGTGTTCGATGATTTGCTTGACATAGAAAATTAACTCTGAAAATTATGAAATTTTAATATTGTATTTTTAAATATGTTTACTGATGTTGGTTTAAATATCATATAAATTTATGATGTAGAAAAATTATGGAAATTCCTAGAAGTTGAATGAACGATAAAAGAGCCTATAGGGTAGATTTGCTATGTGGTAAAGAAATGGACATATCTTACTCTAGGAGACTTCAAATGATGTACCGTCTTTTGTATTGGAATACTAATAAGACCAGGATTGAATTACCAAGAATAAATGAATTTATATTTGGTCTATGATTTGGATATGTTAAATATATTAACATGGATTTGGATGGAACTTCACTTGTGATAAATGATTTGAATGGAATCATGTGATGATTATGGATAGAATTATGGTTAAATCATTCTTTGGATTATTGATATTCTTATGACGATAATAATATTGTAAGAATGATAGGAAGGGAAGAAGAGTTGATTGAACAAGTACCGGAAAAAGATAAGGGAAAAGCCAGTTAAACTATCAAGGTGAGTGTACTTATGATTTGTTTCATATATAACTATGAATATAGCTCTAAGAGCGGATTTGTTTGAATACTTCGGTATTCAGGATTTATTTGGTTATTAAAATATCCAGGATTCGTTGGGTCTTATGATCCAGGATTGGAATTCGACAAAGATCCAATGATTTGTTGGAACTTATGTTCCACGATTTGTTATTGCCAATGGGCAGAATTATTTGGAACTTATGTTCCAGGATTTGTTATTGCCAATGGGAAGAATTATTTAGATCTTATGATCCAGGATTTGTTATTGCCAATGGGAAGGATTGTTCGGATTTTATATCCACATATTCGATATAGAATTGCTATTTCATTGCAGGGAACGAGTACCTCACTAAGCTTAATGCTTACGGTTTACATTTTAACAATTTCAGGTTTGTATGCTGCCAGCTAGAATACCATATGACCGGTAACTTTGAGAGTTGCACCGTTGGAAAGAGCTAGGGTTTAAATATGGGGATTTTATCATTATCACGCTGAAGATTTTAATATACTCACACATTGTATATTTTGCATTAGTATGGATTGAGTTGATGATTGTGAAATTTTATCATAGTTAATCATAGTATTGTATGTCCGGTTAATTATAACTCTGATATTGTTTTCATTATGGTATAGTAATAATAATATTATGTTCATTATACACAGTGTGTAGAAAAATATGGATAAATGAAGTATATTTTCCAATGGGCTCTAGATTATGATCCAATTATTTTAATAACAAATGATTAGTTTGGATATTGGGTTTGGGGTGTGACAATTAGTGGTATCAGAGCGTGGTTATTAATTCTGGATGTGTGTGATGATTAAATGGAAATATTTAGTTGATTTGATATTTATGAATTATTTATGTACTAACCAATAGTTCAGTTGTATAAACTGTTTATATTGGTTGTTAGAACTTTGTTGTATTACAAATAATTCCTGATGGAACCTGGGAATGGACAACATAGAGAAGAGGGAGTAATTTCTCGTGCAGACAATATTGAAGTAGAGCAGAGCATTGCTGGAAAGGCTAGAGAGCAGGAGTAGCCTACAGAGATGCAAATAGTAGCACAGGCAATATTGAGGATGGCAGAACAACAAGAAAGAAATATGGCGCAAATGGCAGAACAATAGGCTAGATTTCTAGAATCAAAGACTGTGGCCAGGATTGAGAAAGAGGCAAGGAAGGAAATGAAAGATTCCATGCATGAGAAGTTTTTGAAGTTGAATCCTCCTGAATATTCAGGGTCAGTTGAACCTACAGAAGCTTAGATGTGGGCCAGAGATCTAGAAACTATCTTTGTAGTTATGAAGGTTCCAGATAACCAGAAAGTGAATCTAGCTGTGTTTAAGATCAAAGGAGAGGCGAAATATTGGTGGGAAGCCAGCAACCATTTGGTGCCCAGGATGGAAGGTACTGATGTTATTACTTGGGATGAATTTATTAAAGTTTTGTATGTTAAGTATTTCCCTAAGGTTTATAGGAGGGAGAAGCTGAGGGAGTTTATAAATTTAACCCAATGGAACATGTCTGTGAGGGAGTATGATGCTAAATTTACTGCTTTGTCTAGATTTCCTACTAAGTATGTGCAGGATGAAGAAGATAAATGTAGTAAGTTTCAAGATGGACTGATTTGGCCTATTCAAAATAGGGTGGCCACTTATGAGTTAGAAGATTATGCTTCTCTGGTAAACAAAGCCACGATAACAGAAAGGCAAATGAACCAAGGGGTGGCGAGCAGAGAGAGTTTTAAGAAAAGTAGATTCGACGCATCTCACTTTAAGGGAGGTGAGGGTGGAAGTGTTACGATGGAACCTCATAAATTTCAGAAAGGTGGTGGAGATAGTGGTAGAGGTCAGGGGAGATTTGGTAGAGATACCAGGGGTGGAGGATCTTTTGGTTCAGCCAGAAAGTCAGGGAAAGGTGAGGCCCCAATAGGAGGTGTTACATGTTTCTTTTGTAAAGAGGAAGGGCATTATAAATCTGGGTGTCCTAAGCTTAAGGTATTGGAATGCTACCATTGTCATCAAGTGGGCATGTTAAGAAGAATTGTTCGCAATTAGCAGAGACTCCAACAGCACCTAGTGAAGTAGCAAGCAGAGTGTTACCTCCAGGCAGTGGAACGAAAAGTATGGGTAGAGGACAAGCTAGTGGTTCCAGGACAGGTGGACGAGTCTTTACGATGAAAAAAGCTCAGATTACTCCGGATGTGGTGATAGGTACACTTTCTGTTACTGATAGAAGTGCTTATGTTTTGATTGATCCTGGTTCCACACATTCTTTTGTGTCCTATGCTTTTGCTATATACCTGAATAGACCATGTACTCATTTAGATGTGGGGTTGGGTATTTATATGCCTATGGGGGATATGGTTGTAGCTGAATATGCTTTTCGTGATTGTGTTTTGACTGTGGGGTCTAGAGATACAGTTATAGATTTACTTCCATTTGATATTTCTAATTTTGATATAATTCTGGGAATGGATTGGTTATCTAAATATCATGCATCTATGGATTGTTTATGTAAGGAAGTTATTTTTAATATGCCTGGTGAGCCTGAATTTAAATTTGTGGGGGAAAGGAAAATTGTTCCCAGTTGCACCATTTCTGCTATTTAGACGAGGAAATTATTGAGTAAGGGTTGTGAGGGTTTTATTGCATATGTTCTTGACACTAGGAAGGGGTCTTTACAATTAGTCGATGTTCCTATTGTACGGGATTTTCCTGAAGTGTTTCCTAGTGAGTTGCCAGGGTTACCTCCAGAAAGAGAAGTTGAATTTAGTATTGAATTAGCACCGGGGACAACACCTATTTCTATGGCAGCGTATAGAATGGCACCTGCTGAGTTGAAAGAACTCAAGATTCAATTACATGATTTACTTGATAGGGTGTTCATACAGCCTAGTCTATCTCCATGGGGTGCACCAGTTTTATTTGTGAAGAAGAAAGATGGTACCATGCGTTTGTGTATTGATTATAGGCAACTGAATAAAGCTACAATTAAGAACAAATACCCTTTACCTCATATAGATGATTTGTTTGATCAGTTACAGGGTGCTAAAGTGTTTTCAAAAATAGATTTACGATCAGGTTATCATCAGTTGAGGGTCAAGGAGAGTGATATTTCTAAAATTGCGTTTCGTACTCGGTATGGTCATTTTGAATTTCTCGTGATGCCTTTTGGGGTGACTAATGCTCCAGCTGTTTTATGGATCTTATGAACCGGGTACTGCATCCTTTTGTTGATTCATTTGTGATAGTTTTTATTGATGACATTCTGATTTATTCATGTGATATGGTTGAACATGAAAGCATCTCCGAACTATTTTGAATGTGTTGAAAGATAAGCAATTGTATGCTAATTTAGCAAATGTGAATTTTGGCTATCAAAAGTTGTATTTTTAGGCCATGTTATTTCTGGAGATGCTATATGTGTTGATCCCAAGAAGGTGGAAGATATTATAAATTGGGAGAGGCCCAATAATGTGACTGAGGTGAAGAGTTTTATGGGTTTAGCTAGGTATTATAGAAGGTTTATTAAGGGATTTTCTTCAATAGCCTTGCTGATGACAAAATTAACTCGAAAAGATGTTAAGTTTGAATGGAATTATGATTGCAAAAATTGTTTTGATGAATTGAAAAAGAGGTTGGTAACTGCACCTGTTCTTACTATTCCACACGGTGGAGATGGTTTTGTTATTTATAGCAATGCTTCACATCAGGGGTTGGGTTGTGTTTTTATGCAGCATGGTAAAGTTATTGCTTATGCTTCTAGGCAGTTGCGCACACATAAACGTAATTATCCTACACATGATTTCGAACTAGCTGCTATTGTGTTTGCCTTGAAATTATGGCGTCATTATTTATATGGTGAGGTATGTGAAATTTTTACTGACCATCAAAGTCTTAAGTATTTATTTACTCAAAAGGAGTTGAATTTGAGGCAGAGGCGATGGATGGAGTTAATTAAAGACTATGATTGTATAATTCACTACCACCCAGGGAAGGCAAATGTAGTTGCAGATGCTCTGAGTAGAAAGGCTTCGGGTAGGTTATCTTGTATTCAGTGTGCTAGAGTTTACCACATCATGAAGTTGAGATTGATGGGAGTAGAATTGAAGCTAGCCGATGGGGACAGGTTCTTTGCTCATGTAAGCGTGAGGCCTTTGTTATCTACCCGTATTCGTGAATTGCAAAGTCAAGATCCTTTTCTTGAGAAGAAACGACAAGATGTCCGAGATGGTAAGTCTGAAGATTTTTGTATTGTGAATGATGTCACTTTATTATATAAGCAGCGATTATGCGTGCCTAATGTGTGTGGATTGAAAGAGGAAATTTTAGATGAGGCTCATAATTCCATTTATACTATGCATCCTGGTAGTACTAAAATGTATAGGGATTTAAAGGAGCATTATTAGTGGAATAATATGAAAAAGGAAATAGCTGATTTTGTTGCTAGGTGCCTTATATGTCAGCAAGTGAAAGTGGAGCATCAGAAGCCTACTGGTCTGCTTCAACCATTTCCAATACCGGAATGAAAATGGGATCATGTAACGATGGATTTTGTGGTTGGGCTTCCTCGATCTCAGAAGGGGTCAGATTCGATTTGGGTAGTGGTGGATAGATTGATGAAGTCCACTCATTTTCTAGCAGTTAAGACTATGTATACAGTTGATAGGTATGCTAGATTGTATGTTAATGAAATTATTCGATTGCATGGATCACCGATATCTATTGTTTCAGATAGAGACCCTACTTTTACATCCAAATTTTGGGATAGCTTACATTGTTCTATGGGTACTAACTTGAAGTTTAGTACGTCTTTTCATCCTCAGACAGATGGGCAGTCTGAAAGGACAATACAGATTTTAGAAGATATGCTTAGAGCTTGTGTGCTTGATTTCAAAGGTAATTGGGATGAATATTTGACTTTGATAGAATTTGCATATAAGAATAGTTTTCAGTCTACTATTGGTATGGCTCCATATGAAGCATTGTACGGTAGACGATGTCGTACACCGATATGTTGGGGGGAAGTTAGTGAAAGGAAGATAGAGGGTCCAGAATTGATTGAAGTCACCACTAAAAAAATAAAGATTATTCAAGATAGAATGAGAACAACTCAAAGCAGACAAAAAAGTTATGCGGATAAACGACGAAAATATTTGGAATTCCAGAAATGGGATTATGTGTTTCTTCGGATATGTCCATGGAAAGGAGTTATGAGGTTTGTAAAGAAAAGGAAATTAAGTCCACGCTACATTGGACCTTATGAAATCCTTGAGAAAGTCGGGATAGTTGCCTACAAGTTAGCGTTACCACCAGAGTTATCTCAGTTACATGATGTTTTCCACGTTTCTATGTTAAGAAAGTATGTAGTGGATCCTTAACATGTGTTGGTGGAACAAACTATTGAGTTAAAGGAAAACTTGAGTTATGTGGAAGAATCACTTGCAATCGTCGATAGGAAAGAACAAATATTGAGATCAAAAGTGATCCCACTTGTGAAGGTTATGTGGATAAGGCATTCCATGGAAGAAGATACATGGGAGAGTGAGGATATCATGAATATGCATTATCCGTATTTGTTTGATTCAGACAACCAAGGTATGTCAATTTCGGGGATGAAATTTCCTAACGGGGGGAGAATTGTGACAACCCGAATATAATTATGATAAATCATGTTTAAATCATGATTAGCTTATGTGATATGAATAATTTGTTATTAGTATATATATAATGTAAGTAATTATGTTTAGTTTAATACTACCTTCATAATGCTTGAAATATCGAATTAGTTACAAATGTGAAATTTTAACGTTTTCGGTAGGAATGTTCCTATTGGAGGCTAGTTTTGACCTTTATGACATAGCAATGAACTTGAGGTGTAATATATATTTGTATATATATGAGTTAGGTTTATAACAAAACAAACGTTTCATCGAACGGACATCCGAGTGGGAAGATATTGTCTTTTTACGAACCGGGGGTAAAGTAGTCATTTAGCCTTAAATGATATTTTGTTTTATGTAATGCCACATGTTATATTTTGATTGGACCAAGAGGGGGTGGCCTTATTCCGACTTAAAAACCTTTAATTAAGCTCTTCCTTCATCATATTTAAGCCATAGAAGAGTTTTAACCTAAGGAAAGAGATTTTTGAAGTTTAGGAAGAAAGTGTGAGGAGAAATTGAAGAAAAATTCATAGAAAAATTACGTAAAAGCCCCTAACGTATTTCCATCAATAAATATTGTTTATTTTTTTGTATTAATTATTTAAATGATTGAAATAATCATTTCTTTACTGAATTTTCATGTCTTGATGTGTACTTATGGATAGATGCAAGTTTAAGCAAACTTGAATGTGTAAACCCTTGAAATTATTTTGTTTAGGAACCTTGTTTATTCAAACTTACATATATTTTTGTATACTTACTTGAATTGATTGATTCCAATTGTAGATTAACCTGGACTCATATATGTATGACATATCCAAAAATAATGGGAAAATACCAAGAAATGAGTCTTTGGTGAGAGTTTGAAGTTCGGGTATGAAATCTGCCCTAAGGGTGAAAGTATGCCCGCCATGTGTTCGATGATTTGCTTGACATAGAAAATTAACTCTGAAAATTATGAAATTTTAATATTGTATTGTTAAATATGTTTAATGATGTTTGTTTAAATATCATATAAATTTATGTTGTAGAAAAATTATGGAAATTCCTGGAAGTTGAATGAACAATAAAAGAGCCTATAGGGTAGATTTGCTATGTGGTAAAGAAATGGGGATATCTTACTCTAGGAGACTTGAAATGATGTACCATCTTTTGTATTGGAATAATAATAAGACAAGTATTAAATTACCAAGAATAAATGAATTTATATTTGGTCTATGATTTGGATATGTTAAATATATTAACATGGATTTGGATGGAACTTCACTTGTGATAAATGATTTGAATGGAAGCATGTGATTCTTATGGACTGAATTATGGTTAAATCATTCTTTGGATTATTGATATTCTTATGAAGATACTAATATTGTAAGAATGACAGGAAGGGAAGAAGAGTTGATTGAACAAGTACTGGATAAAGGCAAGGGAAAAGCCAGTTAAACTATCAAGGTGAGTGTACTTATGATTTGTTTCATATATAAATATGAATATAACTCTAAGAGTGGATTTGTTTGAATACTTCGGTATTCAGGATTTGTTTGGTTATTAAAATATCCAGTATTGGTTGGGTCTTATGATCCAGGATTGGAATTGGACAAAGATCCAATGATTTGTTGGAACTTATGTTCCACGATTTGTTATTGCCAATGGGCAGAATTATTTGGAACTTATGTTCCAGGATTTGTTATTGCCAATGGGCAGAATTATTTAGATCTTATGATCCAGGATTTTTTATTGCCAATGAGCAGGATTGTTAGGATTTATATCCACATATTCGATATAGAATTGTTATTTCATTGCAGGGAAGGAGTACCTTACTAAGCTTAATGCTTACGGTTTATATTTTAACAATTTCAGGTTTGTATGCTGCCAGCTAGAACACCATATGACCGGTAACTTTGAGAGTTGCACCGTTGGAAAGAGCTGGGGTTTAAATATGGGGATTCTATCATTATCACACTGAAGATTTTAATATACTCACACATTGTATATATTGCATTAGTATGGATTGTGTTGATGATTGTGAAATTTTATCATAGTTAATCATAGTATTGTATGTCCGGTTAATTATGACTCTGATATTGATTTCATTATGGTATAATAATAATAATATTATGTTCATTATACACAGTGTGTAGAAAAATATGGATAAATGAAGTATATTTTCCAATGGGCTCGAGATTATGATCCAATTATTTTAATAACAAATGATTAGTATGGATATTGGGTTTGGGGTGTGACAAGTTACATTTAATATTGTTATTCATTATTCAGTTGTGCTTATAAGCTTTCTCTATTGTGTGTTAATGGTTTTAAATTACTGTTAATCATGGAAAAGTATTTTAACACTTAACTTAATTAAGTATTGGGTGAGTTGTTTCAAAAAAAGAAAAAAAAAATGTTTTCGACAGTGATGTTGAGAATGAACCAACTGTATAGTCTATTTAATTCAATAAATGAGTATCTACCCGGTATTTTATTAGGTGGGGTGTTATAGGTGGTATCAGAGCATCAGGTTCTAGAGTCCTTATGATCTGTGCGTCTTACTTATGTTTTTTCTTAGCAATCTTTGATATAGGGCCCTATCATTAGTATTATTGAAAATCATATTTGCACTTTTATGACTTCAGCTATTTATGTAGTATTTTAAAATGCTGATTATGATGTATCTCGTTTCAGATGCCTCCACGACGTGCACAAAGAGACCCAGGTGCCGCACTGCCAGCACCACAGCCCGCTCCAGCATAGGGCACTATGAATGCGGCAGAAGTTGCTGCCATTGTTGCTCAAGCAGTAAATGCTTCCTTGGTAGATGCCCAACAAGCTCCTCTACCATCACAGGCAGTGACACCAGCACTAGCGCAAAGGTTTCCCACTGCTTGGGATTGTGTTAGGGAGGCCTTCCAAAAGGCACATCCACCAGAGTTCAAAGGGGGTTCCGACGTCGTAACTGCTAGCCAATGGAAGAAAGACATCCAGCGACATCTACGTATGTATGAGTGTATGGAGGTTCATAAACAAATGCTAACTACGTTCAAGTTGGTTGGTGCAACTCTACAGTGGTGGGTGTCCACTACCACAGTGGAGGAGTGGGATACTTTTTCTATTCAGGAATTCTGGGTGCGGTTCGATCGCAAATACTTTCCTTCTATAGTTTAGACTGAGATGCGGGGGAAACTCTTAGACCTCACCCAGGAAGGGAAATTAGTCACTGAATATGAAGAAGAATTTACTATGATGACCAATTTGGTTCCAGGAGAGCTACCTACTGAGGGGAAGAAGATTCAGCTCTTTAGGGATGTACTTACATGGAGGATTCGCCAGCATCTATTGGGAAATCTCTCCTTACAGACCTACGATGATGTATTAAATGTTGCCTTACTTCACTGTCAGGATCATCGTCTTCATGTCAAAGGAATTAAAAGGGGATCTGAGTCCAGTCAACAAGGCCATGCTGGAGGAAATAAGGGAAGTGGATCATCTTCAGCTCAGGGACAACCGAAATAGGGTGATAAGAATTTGAAACTGGGGGATTATGCAAAACATCTGATATCGGGAGGATTTTGTTATGGGCAGGGTGGTAATAAGCAAGGCCACCAAGGCCAATAGCACAATCAGCAAAGCCATTAGGTCCAAGGAAGAGGTGGAAATGGTCAAGCAGGTCGTGGCCAATAGGGTCGTAATGGGGGGAAATTTACAGGTAGATGATTCACATGTGGCAAAGCTGGTGACAAGAAACCGGATTGCTCAGATAAGGGCAAGATGCCCCAGCAGCAGGGTACACATCGAGAGCCTCAGAGGCCTATGTTTCCAGCTTCTCTTCCAGTACTGGTCCAAATGCCATCCTTATCAGCCATTCTAGTAGCTTCGCTACAGCAGGGGCAGCAATAATATGGACATGTGTACAACATTCATCAGACGGCACTTCAGTAGCCACCACCAGCGATTGAGGGTATGTTTTCTATCTCTCGAGTTATGGGACGTATTTTGTTTGATACGGGAGCCTCACATTCTTTCATATCCACTAGTTTTACTCGGGCCACAGGGTTGTTAGACATAGCCAATAGTACTATTACTTATGTAGATTCACATATGGTTCACGGCACACCTATATTCTTTGTATGCCGTAGGGTGAGTATAGAGATTAGGAGTTTGATTTTACTAACTGATATGCTTGTATTAGAGATGTTCGATTATGATGCTATTATTGGGATGGACTGGTTAGTCACTTATAGAGCCACGATCGACTACTTTTATAGGAGTATTATATTTGCTATTCCTAGTCAGCAGATGTTAATTTTAGCGATGCCTCGGCCCGAGGGAGTATCGTCCATTCATTTATATTACTTAGAGGAGGAGACCTCTACGGGAGTTGTAATTTCCTTTGATTCAATTCCAGTTGTTAAAGAATTCGCCGATGTATTTCAAGATATACCTGGATTATCGCCTACTAGAGAAATTGAGTTTGTGATTGACTTATGAAGGCCCGATTTTTTTTTTGTATAAATCAAGATGCGGAAGCGTAAAGAAGTGTGATGGTTCAATAAACAATTTTAATTTCAATTTCAAATAAAACTTAAGTGAAAATTAAATAAACACTCACAAGTCTTAAATTTCACTTAAACCAATTGATTCAAGTCCTCGAATTTGCTTAAGTCATATTTTTCATTTAAACAAAATAGGCAAAACTAATTTTAACGCATCACTTGAATTAAATAAACAATTACCCAATATTTATTTTAGCACCAAAATAAATAAATAGTGATTAAACCAATTTTATCTTTTTAACCTAAGCATGCATTCTAAGTGAGTGCGAAAGATAAAATAAAAATAATAAATCACTATGCCGCGATGTACGAGGAAAAACCCAAGACGGGAAACAACCTCGGACGGCCCTAGCCACAAATCCACTAGATACGGATTTACAGATACAAGACAGAAAGGCTTACAACACACGACTCGATCCCTCTCAAGCCTTGACGCTTCTTCTTGTAGATACCTCTTCCTAGAGGATAACCTTGGAGCTCCACCGCAGTCTCGAAATCCACCGATCGGACTTTATATGGTCACCGTCACCAGAACTAGGAGCCTTTCTCCGTGTGGGTAAATCAACATAAAACAACTTCTTCTTTGTGGGATTTAGAAGCAAACCCAAACACTCTCTTCAATTTGGTGTAGAGATAAACCCGGTGCCAAACTCCAAGCAAGATGTATATATATGAGCTTGGATACATAAAACTATGGGTGGAAACTAGAGTGGTAATTGATTTTCTCTTTGATAAAACACTCAAAAACCAAGAACATTTTCCTTAAACAATTTTGCTCTCAAACTCTCTCTAAGAGATGAAATAGAATGGAAACGTTAAGTTGGAAAATGTTATTCCCGCACATAATAAAGTCTGAAAAAAGTTGGTTAAGAACCAAGTGGGGAAGTGGGTGAAAAACTGCTTAAAACTGCCAAAAACTATTCCCGTCTGGCATCTCGTTCGAACGACATTTCGTTCGAACGACATTTCGTTCGAACGACATTCTCGTTCGAACGAGTCTTCTAACGAAGTTCCAGTATGAACTCGTTAGAAACTCGTTGGAAATCTCGTTAGAACGACAATCTCGTTCGAACGACATTTCGAACGAAGTTCCAGTATGCCTTAATGGGAAGTCGTTGGTAATCTCGTTCGAATGACATATGGTTCGAACGACAATCTTGTTCGAACGACATATCGAACGAACTTCCAGAAAGTTTGGAAAATTCGATTTTAGCCCAGAAAACTTTATAAACTTATTTTAAAGTTCTAATTAATTCTTTCTGAAAATAAAACACAATTTTTATTAAACCTAACACCCAATAAAAAATTGTTCCAAGCTCCTATGTATATAATATTGCATTCATACCTTGGGAGCATGGAACCATAGTTGATGACGTAGAAACGAGGCAAGCAAATCGGCATATTGATGAAGCTTTATACTCTTTGCCTCTACGTCTTCAACAAACACTTCATAGGCTTGAGAATATTACAATTAAATACAATCCTATGAATAAATGTTTTTGTCCGGAATTGAGCCAAAACTATACATGGACTTAATTGGAAATTTGTGTCCTTACAAATCTCCCCCTTTGGCTATTCCGGGACAAAAACCAAACAAAAATCCTAAAGGGCTGTCAAGCTCACTAGACTCAAAACATAACCCACCCAAACTTGACTCAACCCAAGGATCAAACGCTTTGCCATTGAAAGATGCCGCTTTAGAAAAATTCCTGCACACTTAAGCAAACTCATCAAATGCATAGGGAATATCAAAGTATTTAAGATAATGATAGGATAAGATTCCATTTCTCCCCCTATCATTCTCCCCTTTTTTGTTCAGGAATAGGCAAAGGATAAAGAACAAATATAAAAGCATAACTAATCCATGACAGATACCAAAACTAAAGTATACGCAGAGAAGGGCTAGAAAGCAAGGCAAAGGAAAAATAAAGTATCATATATATATATGTACTAGAAATAAGTTTGCACACTCGTATGGAAAAAATGTGTCATATGGAAACGAAAGTGTAGGGGTGTGAACTAGTAACGATTAAATTTAGACCCAAACACTTAATAAACGTTCACGGAGTTCTCATTTGATTGCAAACTTCATCACATTTAAGTGTAACCTCATGTGACAAAATAGATTGAACTCAATGAACAAACGTACACAATGCATACAAGCCTAGCATATTGATGATTCTACAAACCAATAGAGTCATGACATGAAATACGCAACTAGGATAAATGGACATTGTGCAAACCGTTGATTTACCATCCAATCTCCCTCAATAAGCATTTATGTTTACTTTGAATGAATATATCAATCAAACATAGGGCTTGGCAATTTGTTTTTCATTTAATGCCATATTTTCTGTTTTTAGGCCTTTGGACCACGTATTTATTTTAGGTCCATTCAAAACGGTGGCTTACAATCGCAAAGGATCACTTAGTCCTTTCGGAGCCCTTCCTCGTGCACATTTATATATATCATGTTTTCATTTTTCACACAAATCTCACGTGCAACAGATTTTGACATGCACTAGTCCTCCTAAGTCACACATATGTAGATGACAAGATTGGAAGGAGAACACCTCACATAGCTCAAATATACATTTGAGTTAAAATTTCAAAAGAGCTCGTGCATGTGTGAATAGAGTCATATAAAAATAGAATCCATTTAACCAACACAAAATCCAACTACTCCATAAAAATATGGTAAAGAACATTTTAAGGATTGACAATCTAAACCAAAAGTTCTAGCCACATGGGAGAGTTAAAGAGGGATTCAAACATAAGTATATGCCACTTAAAGTGTGTCAAACTAAAATACACACAAAATAAATCTTTTTGAGTTTTTAAAATTTTTAACCAAAAAATAAAAAAATATATATACTCAAAAGACAAACAAAAATCATTTGAATTTTTCATTAAGCTTAAATTACCAAGAGATAAAATCCAAATCATAAACAAAAATCTTTTTGTATTTTTCATTTAATGTAAACAAAATGAAGGAAATATAATACAAAAGATAAACAAAAATCATAATTCTAGCATGTGATAAGCATGGAGCATAGAATAGAAAATTATTAACCAAGCATACATTTAGCATGTGAATATAGCATGAAGTACAAAAGCTAAAGTATGCAAACAAGTAACACATTTATCCTTTAGATTTAGCAAGGGAGGAAGCATGTGATGGTAAATGAGAATCAAAAACCCTATTATGCAAAGCAACCAAATCGGATTTTCTAACACAAATTAATGAAGAATGACTATCTTGGGGTGTAGGAATTTTAAATACATTTGTTGCATTGCGTTGGGATTTTCTAGGAATGCGTTTAAGATCAAAACAAAATTTCCTAAGATGACCTTTTCGACCACAATGTGTACAAGTAAAAACATGTCGAAAAGATTTACCTAAGGAGTGATCTCGAAATACATTCCTCGTAGATTCTCCTAAAACGTTGGTCTTGGCTTTATGAGTAGATTCATTACAAGTATTGAAGCCTAATCCGCAAGTGTCATTTTTAATTTGGACCGTTCTTAATATTTTATCTAATTTTTCCGAACGACACTCCAAATCAAATTTGACATTACTAGAGTCTTTTAATTTATTTTGTAATTCTAAAATGTTAGACTCTAATAAAACATTTCGCTCTTCAAAAGTAAGAAGCTCCTTTTTCAAAGATTCCATTAAACCTCTAAGGCTATCTCTCTCATCTTCTATATATTCAAGCTTCTCTAGAAGAGCTTTCTCTCGTGCCCTAAGGTCTTCAACCAACATACTATTATCAACGACCTTGACACTTTCATTCAAACTAGCTTCTAACTTCAAATTAGCTCTTTTCAATTTAATAGATTCTTTATAAAGTTCTTGAAAAGCATTTTGAAGTTCACTCACATTAACCTCTTCTTCATTTTCACTCTCTCTTTCTTCTCCACTCTCACTATCATAAAAAACAAGAGAATCATAAACAATGACCTTGGAAGTGTCATGTGTTAACGCTTCATCAATCGATGAGTTTTCACTATCACTCACATGACTAGCCATAAAAGCCACAAAATTTGGCTTAGTGGGGGAATCGGGTCCCTCTTCCTTATCACTATCACTAAGGGTCGCATTATAGGCAATGGGTCATTTACCTTCTTTCCTTAGTTTAGTGGGGCACTCAGAAGCCCTATGGCCATAACCCTCACAACCAAAACACCTATTAGACTCGTCCCTATTTAAATTTTCATTAATAGGTTTAGGGACCTTCTCGACTTTAGAGATCTTCTCGGTTTTAGGGATCTTTTCGCCTTTGTCATGCTTAGAAGTTTCAAATTTTTTGAAATCATTTTTAAATTTATCTTTGTTAAATTTAAGAAATTTTTTAAATTTACGAGCAAACAAAGCCATATCTTCCGAGTCACTATCACTCTCACTCTCTACTACTTGTTTGACCTTTTTTCGGGCTTTTAAAGAAACGCCCTTTTCGATTTTCTTTTCAGTTTTAGAGGGAAACATATCTAGTTCATAGGTTTGTAAATCACCTACGAGATCTTCTAATTTTGTAGAGGCTAAAATTGGTAATGAATTTAAAACGGTCACTTTTGGGATAAATCTATTGGGTAGGGACCTTAAAACGGTCACTTTTGGGATAAATCTATTGATTGGTCATACTGCATAATAAAATCTTTGTTTTTCTTTTTTTCCCATTTCGTTGTTCAATAATTTTAGTACCGAAGCTGATTGATAGTCCTTACAGGATACTCATGTAAGGATTTCTTATCTACATGCTCATGTATATACTATGTATTTAAAATAGTAAAAAAATAAATTTTTTGATGAAACTTCTTAGATATGATCTCCACAGTGAGGAGATCATCTCTAAATTTTTTCATCAAAAAGAGGATAAGATGAGGTGATATGCAAAAATGGTGTAAATATATATTTTCGGATAATGAAACCTTTGGCGATCATCACACCCATTTTTTTTATTGATTTTTTTATGAAAAAAATTGGAGATGATCTCCTCACTATGGAGATCATATGCAATATGCTTCATAAAGTAAATTAACTTTTTTACTATTTAAAAAATAGTCTGCACCTGAGAATTTCTCTCTCTCTCTCTCTCTCTCTCTCTCTCTATCTATCTATCTACCTATCTATCTATCTATCTATATATATATATATATAAGGCAGAATTAAATGCGGACCAACGTAAGGACCGCTCCATGCAGATAATTTTTTTAAAAGTAGTATTTGTAGTTGATTTTGTTTATCGTGTATTTAAGCAATTCGTGCTATCCCTAAAAAAATTCAACTCAAAATGAATTTTTTTGACTATTTTTAAAAAATCGGTCAAAAATATGTTTATTTTTAAGTAGTTTAAAAATTGGCATATTTTGATCGATTTTTTAAAAATAGTAAAAAAATTCATTTTATGAAACCGTGTTTAGGTACAACTTGAATTGGCAGTGGGAGAAACCAATTTAACTTGGCCTTTTTTATGAATGCACAATATTTGAGATTAAAATATTAAATACACGGTTTAGTATTTTCTTATTAAAATATTAAACACTGGGCTTAATGTGTTCCCCTTAGCAGTGAATGGGTGGATTTCCAAGTTATACTTTGAAGCGTGTGAACAAATTTGAAATTGCAGAGTTTCATAAACTTAAATAAATAAGATGGACAACACAAGTCGAGTAATGCCCCATTTATTTTGGGGTGTCGATAACATGTGATCAAATGTTACACACTTAGAACCTAAAAATAGTTAGTATAGACTTTCGATATATAATTAATAGGACATAAATATTCATGTGGAGCTGTCATACTAACTATTTTAAAGATCAAACATGTGTCCCGAGGGTCCATGTTCACAGTTTATTTTATTAGCCCAAATGGGGTTACGAAACTGTCAAACTTGAACCCTGCACACACCTATATGAGGGGTTGGTAATCATACCATGTGAGTTATCGCTCATTGGTATTACTACGTACTCCTTATAATACAATACAAATGTGGAGAAACAACACAACGAAATGAAAGCCATGGGATTACTACGTGCTCCTTATAATAATTTCGTAACAACTCTTCCCCAGCCAGATGCCTGCATGATTTTGTCATAAACCTATATATTATTAAGCTTAGATTGGATAATAATACAACATATTATTATAAAGGCGTTGCAAGCATTACCTCGATCTTTTGAATATCTACTAGCCTTTCAAACGCCCCCTCAAATTGAGGGGTATTTTGGTAACTACAAAGTTTGTGGGGAAATGATTGAATAATAATCACGAATTATAATATGTGAATCTATTTTAAGAGTCATATTGACTAGTCAACCATTAATTAAGTACTATTTTTAAATTTTAAATTTTTTTCTTCCCTATTCCTATATTTCCTTCAAATTTAAATTGACAGTTTCTCTTTTCCTCTTTGGAACTTTAAAGAACTGTAACTTTCAATAACAAATCCAAAATTTTTGAATTTAATATTTTTAAAATCTATTAGTCGAGCCCTATAAAATAAGATCCATATACAATAGAAAATAGTTTAAAAAAAGTAAAATAATGCATTTCCTTCATTTTTTTATGCTGACAGTAAATATATAGTTCTTGTCTAATACTATCACATAAATATTTATTGTCTGTGAAAACGTCTCAAGTATAAAACAATTTCATTTTGTTGTGTAATACAGTAAATATATATTTTTTAATATCTTTCATTATAACTTTGTAGTGTTCATGAATTTTGTTTGATAGATCTCGGTGAGTAATTTTAAAAATAACAATTTTGCGAAAAATAAATTCATAAATCAAAAGTTATGGTCTTTTAATTATTAAAAAATAAGAAAAATAAAAAGTTGTAGACAAGCATCGGAGGATCAAAGTTTTTGAGGTTGGGAATTTATTCATGGCATATTTGCACAAGAACATATTTCCAGTAGGTACTTATAGTATACTGAAAAATAAAAAGTATCGCCATTTCATATCTCTTAGAAGATTAACGACAATGAATATGTGATGAAACTACTAAATAACATGAATATTTCATCCCCTTCAATGTTGTTGAACTATTTGAGTATCACCCTCGAGATGAGCATCTTTACCCCAACTTGAAAAGGACTATTGTCCAAGTAGAGGGGACAGATATGGAACAACAACACTGTTAATATGAATAGTAATTGATGGTGTTGTTTATATGAATAGGAACAATATCTTTATTCTCTCACTTTGGATTGGAATAAATCATCAAATCAAGAGCCTCTTGCACTATCATTAGTGGTAGACATCAATATGCACTATGTGAAGTGATAAGCCGTGAAAACAACTTCTATAATTTTTAAAGATTTATTTCTTTAGATGTTGTGAGTTTTAAATTCATCTCCTCCATTGTTTTCTCTGGTAGGTTAGGTGTTTATTATTTTAATATTTTACTTCCTTTTTGCTTGTCTATATATAGGCAAGAGGTGTAATCATATCATTCTTTCTATCAATATAAATTAGAGATAATTCACTCTTTTGTGGTCTGGTGAGGCTTTTATCTTATGGATTCAAGGGTGTAGTGTTTGATCCCTTTATTTCGTCACATTTTTCTATGTCAAATAGTCAACCACATAAGTCTCAAGAAAATATTCAATAGTTTGAAAATGGAAAAGGAAAAAATTTCCCTGACAAATGGTCAACCTTAAATAAATTTAAGGGGGAGATGGGATCTCATTTCTCATCTCGAGAAGATAATTGGTAAGACATGTTAAGTGGGTGGGACAATAATGGGGGATTGGATAGGATTCAATTGAAGATCCTAACTAGGAATCAATCGCGACGTAGACCATCTTTCATGATGAATACCCTTTTTAGTCAAGCACAGATTCTGAAACTAATGCTAATGTATTATATCCTCATCGTAACTAGGAAACGCTAGCTCTAGGGAGTCTACAAGTCCTGTAAAAATTGATAAATCTAGGGAAGTGATTGAGAGTCAAAGAGCAAAGGAGTGTGGAATAACCATCATCCTCAATCAAACATTATGAATTCTATTGAAATAGATTACAATAAGGAAGATAGATGTAATTAATCAATGATAACATAAAGCCGCATGGGAGGGGAGTTAATAACAGTTTCGGTTCCACCCCCTTGGCGGAGTTTATTTAATGAAATTTTATGCTCATAAAAAATGAACATATTTATAAAATAGAAAAAGTGGCTCGTATAGAAGTTAGCTTAAGGGAAAATGAAGTTATTATACGCATCAAATGTGGACCAATAAGTTTCCCGTAAAGATGAGTGATTTAGCTAAAAGAACAAAATTGAAGAATAAGATTCATGCAGCTGACCCCATATAAATATGGAAAAGGATTTGTTGAGTTGAATTATATCTTTTTATAGAATTTGGTTGAAAATTTTGATATTTTCTTATCATTCGGATATGGTACGGTGATTAAGGCTGAAAAGTTGAGTGTGTCAAAATGGTGATCATTGTTTCTTATTCACCTCCTTAATACAAAAACCTAAACTTATGACTACACTCAACAGGTGAGTATAGCGGCCAAGTCCGGGTATCGAAAATCCACAGAGACGAGTTGTTAGAATTTAATTGGTTTAATACTTCTAAATAAAAGTGTAAAAGGTATTTTGTTAACTAAAAAGAAATAAAATATAAACTAGGCATTGTGATCACCCCGTGATCCGAAATAAGGGGTGGCCAGCCCAATACTCCAATATAACGGAATCATAGATGGAATCATTCTCAACATCACAATAAAATATAGGGTATCCAGGATAACCACCCAATATTTCAGAAAAACGGGTTGCCAAAAATTTTGAATTTAAAGTAAATAAAGTAAAACAAACAACCCAATTCCTGAAAGATAAGGGAAACCCCAAGACATATATAAATAATACAACAAGAATACAATAGAAAGACCGAATAGGTTACCGGTCATCAAACTTTATAATAGCATTTAAACAAACTCATTAATTTATATAATACATTTCATTATACATTTACAAAAGCTTGGGCACCTCGCCCGAATAAAAGACTTGATCTTAACTAGAATAAAAAGAAAACGTCTATACCAATTGTGTCCCGTAATACCCGCAATGCATCACGGCTCGCCGAGGACATCGGAATAGGAATTCAAATCAGGCATCCATGCGGAGGAGTACCTGAGCGGAGACAAGATGCATATTCAACAAGGAAAGTAAACCGGTCAGGGCCGGGTTCTATATGATCACAAGAAGAATAAAAAGTATGATAGTTATGAATGATGAATCATGATGAGAGATATATCTATCTAACTACACAATTTAAAACATAAACTAAGTAGGAAGATAAAACAATTAACATTAATCTGAAAACTTATCATGTGTACCAATTTCCTCATATCTTTTTCCTTAACAGGAAATATATGTAAAATCACAATGTTATGCTCTTTATGGCATTATTATCTCACTTTTACATTTTGTAAAAATCCTTTCCTTATCAGGAAAATAATCATTTTCAAATGCTCTTTGTGGCATTTATATGTGCTCTTTGTGGCACTTCACCATACTCTTTGTGGCATATCAAATCCATCAAGTCCCACTTGATAATGAACTGTTATCTTTATATACATATAACGATTCTAAGATCGCCCCTCCGAGTTTCCCCACTGGGCGCGCCCCTAAATGACCATCATCTTCCAGGGCCTATCTATACAAGACAACCTGGGATCATAACGCAACGTCGGGAAGCGGCCATATGCCTGCGGGAAAGTCAGGACCACCCCCAGAATCCCCTAACCAGCGCAGAAAAATATACGAAACCCCGCATATGGCCTAGGACTATATCCACCCTGCATTCACTAGCCAGGGGGCATCACCAAGCGCGCGAACTTCCCTTATGATGTCATTTAGAGAGGTGTGTTTAAACCATTTTTTTTTTACCATTTTAAAAAATCAAGTAAATTATCATTTACCGTTTCAAGATTAAGTAAATTATCATTTACAAAAATCAATAGCATTTCCATTTCATTTCAATTCCATGTATATGTTTCATTTTATCCGAAACCATTACCATTTACTTTTTGTAAATAATATCACTATTATTATCCGGAGCCATACGATAATTTATATCGTTACTAAAACCTCAAAGGAGTAAATAAACTCTTCATTATCTCCAAGCATTTTAGGGTATTATTTTAAAACCCCAAGATTTACGTCTTTCAAAGGAATGAATGAACTTTTAATTTATTCTCCAAACTCACCTTTACGGTGTTATTATGAACCACCAAGGTTAACATAGTTCAATTGAGCTTCCAAAATCTCCCAACCTTCTTTTGGGGATGATAATTTAAACCATCAAAACTAATATATCTCAATTGAACTTCTAAAGTCTCCCAAACATAATACTACACCTCCTAGTTTTATAATAATTAACTAGAAGAAAAGAATGCCCTAACCTTAATAGGCATAACCCCAGAAAAATCCCCACATAACCCATTCCTAGTGTAGGGAAAGTAACTAACTCAATTAAAACTCTAGGACACTTAGTTTACTTCATTGAAGAAGGTTCCTAGGTCCTATTCCTAAAGAAAAAAAGTAAAAATTGAGTTATAAAAACAACTCAAAAACAGCAGGAAAACGAATGGATTCGCCCTAGGGCCGAATCGATTCGCCCCAGCGAATCGAATCGCCCAAAAAGCGAATCGGTTCGGACGACAAAATAAACCTTCTGTAATTGGCCGAATCGGTTCGGCCTTCCCCCGAATCTATTCGGGTTATGCAGACCTGGAAACTACCCCTTACCGAATCGATTCGCCATAGGGCCGAATCGATTCGGACCTGCAAATTTGCCAAAAATGGCTACGAAGGGTTATGAACCCTAATTTCTCCAAACCCCAAATCTCTTCCATTTCACACACAACCAACAATATTTATCTACCCCAAATTCATCCTACATGATTTATAACAACTACAACCCAAAATTTCATCATCTAAACTAAGATTAGGGTTTAAATCCCATAAATTTCGATTTTGATCTCCAAATGAATATACATAAATATCATACCATTTATTCAACTTAAATCACATTTTAGCAAGTAGAAAACTTGCCTTAGGGTTGATATCTCAGATTTGTTTGAGTAGGAGCATCAATCCATCTTCAATCTTCACTTTCTCTTCTTTCTCCATTCTTTCTCTTCCTCTCTCTTTCTCTCCTTTTCTCTCTATGTTTTAAGGCATAAAATGAGGGAAGGAAATAAGGGGCAAGACCAAAAATCGTGGCTTAACATAATTTCTCCCAACTTAAGTGGTTAATACCACATTAAAATGACTCGCAAATACGCATATAAGCTAAAACCAGGTAAAAGTGCCCGAAATACAAAAATACCATATGGCACTTATTTTGACTGTCTCGCACCTTTCGAGACTAATTACACCCTCTAAACTGGCATCCAGAAACTTTATAAATCATTTCGAGTTCCAATCTTATTTAAACCTAAATGTCATTTTAAATACATGACAGTATAAACATACAACTTGGTGATATTTACTTTCATATAGAGTAAATATACATCAATCTGGTAAATATTAACTTTCAATTCCTTCAATTAATATTTACTCCAGTACCCACATTTTATATAATTACCTTATGTGGTAAAATGAATATAAAATGAGCCTCCCAAAATCGAGGGTTGTTACATACTCCCCCCCTTAAGAGGGAATTTTGCCCCCAAAATTCGGGCATACCCAATTCTCATACAGGGTACACTATTTTAAACTAGGATTCTACCACCCTAAATAAACCCCTCATTAACAACACTTCCCAAATAGACCCAAATGAAGGTCGACCCTATCGATCTCCGTTTACATCAGTGTTGCTTTAGCGTAGCACAAAGCGTCACTCACTTACTATCAATTCTAACTTCCTACGGCAGAAGACGATGCCTACATGACTCGGCACAAATTGCCTAACATCCAAAACCATGTTACATCTCACCTCGGGGCACCCATACCAACTCTAAGTGGCTTAACCCCAACGCTACTCAACGTTCCCCCACATCGACGTATCTCATCGAGGTGTATGGCTCAAAATCCAAATCTCTAAAGAAATATT
Organism: Sambucus nigra; assembly: GCA_949130495.1. NCBI lineage: Eukaryota > Viridiplantae > Streptophyta > Magnoliopsida > Dipsacales > Adoxaceae > Sambucus > Sambucus nigra. Next base: position 641,421,275 of record OX422216.1, read on the forward strand.
CCGAGACCACTCCAAGTCCAAGGAACATATTGCCCATTGGTTCCATCCAACGAGTATACGAATTACTCAACCGACCACGCTAGGCCACTCACGATACCATGCCTTAGGAAATGATCCATAAGACCACTTCAAAACCTAATGGTTGCACGGGAATCGCTATCCATATAATCACTACTCCTACCTACCATGTATACTAAGGCGCCCGTTCGAGATATGCCTTTCGGCATAAGTCAACTTCCTCCATTCATCCATCCACTTTAGAGTGGTAAGGTATACTCCATTTCCATACGGCTCCCATTACTTCATGGAAACTTGTACCACACCTCCGAAACGAATATCTAGTCTCGGTCCACCCTATTTTAATAGGCACCTCCTACGGTTCTACCATTCCTCCATCGAGAATGGGGCGTACTCTTCTACATGTAGTCCGTCCATAATGGCCGGAAATGCAACGGTCTGGTCAAACGATCAACCATTTTCTCAAATAGGATCATGACCAAAATGGTCCCGGCACTTAAATGCAAACGTCTATGAATATACCCTTCTTCACTTCACCGCTACTCTTCTTCACACGAGTAGGTGAAATGGTCAATCACAGACCGGAATGCTCTCGCTACAGAGTCTTTCGAGTCATGCTCGTTTCATTTGGCTTTCCATGCCAACAAAAATATCTCCGACGAGTTCCTTACTCGACGCATCTACTACCCCAATCGCCTTTTCTTAGCGAATGAGAAAATACCCAGTCACTAGTTCTTCTGAAATCCGAGCACTAACTTGATTTCTCCCCGAAAGTGAAGTTACCAACGTAACACTATTCTTAAGAAAGGCCTCATCTATTTCGGCCAAACCTACCAAACCTCTCGAGACCCCAAAATCTCGTTCCTAGGGATCTAATCCCAACCCACAACTTGTTCATGGTCAACTCCCTACCACCTTCCTGAAGTAACATCACAAATCCTAAAGATCTAACGTCCTGATAATCCTAAAGTCTATATATATATATATCCTACCTAAATCGTAAGCATATAATACTAAATATATCCCTAGTGCCCAAGACCTATCTCAACTTCCAACATTCGCTCGGTTTCATGCGTGGGACGTCTCGCCGAAGCGAAATCCAGACAAAGAACCCTCCCGTTACACTACTACCTCGCATTGTCGGTCATTAAGATGTGACGGTCTAAGACACATGATCAGGATCGGTACAAATCTAATTTACAATTCTACTTACCATAGCATCTTTTAAAGATCTTAACTGATCAGACATTCACTTCATGTGAAGTCTTTCAGATACATATCCCCCTTATAAAAACATGGCCTTCTTATTAAGGCACAATCCCGAAGTCTCAATCCGACTTCGTATCACAGTCTCCCTCACATCGATCAGGGGAGAGAACTATATACAGTTCTTCTATCTCGCACTTTAATAGCCCTTAATCACTCTACTACGTGATTCTCGGCTAAACCTTTCAATCCAACTTCCAGCAACAGAAAAATAAAAGAAAGAGAAAGTGTAGCGCCTCTCCACTCACAACATCGTTAAGTGTTCATGCGGCGGAGTGTCTCGCCGAAGTGAAATCCAAACAAGGAACCCCTCCGACACATGCCTACTTAACTAGTTGATCATGGAGATAAGCGTAGCATGCATACACAGGACAAGTAAACAATAGAACACTCAAACCAAGTAACACATATGACACATATACATTTAGAATATCATCACTCATTTCCTAACGAGTGAAGAAAAGATAGAACTTCCATACCAAGGAAGTCATATCGTTACCCTTCTATAATAGCGTAAATATTACTACAAGCTCAATGTACACACCCGAATCTACCGTAGACACAATATTACTAAATTTTATCCTAAGGAATACACCACCCACCTATAAGGTGGAATTCCCACCACAATTTGCCAAGCACTCCAGGTCAATACTAATGGTTCTCAGACTCTATATTCGAGCCTTACGTGAAACAACATTATTTCCACCTACTCCCCAACCAAGCATTTTACTCTTGCTCATGCTCTCCACTCAACGAAGTTTAAAATGAGTGGTTATACACTCCACATCATAGCCATATTCCGACTCTGGCTGACATCAATTGCCCACGCAGTCCCTCTTACTCTCTCAGTAAAAGAGGACACGTTCTCGGCCATATCTTTCTCAGTTCAATGAAATCTCCCCAGGCGGATGTCCACCAATGGGGTTTCACGATTCTTACTCCATCAGAAGTGTTAACAACACCTATTTTGGAGCCTATCACTTCATGGTGCACAATCTCCCTAATCGTACAGCACCTTATTCACCATTGGTCTTTAACCGAACATTTCGTGAACATTCGAGAATCCACCTTCTCCTCAGTTCAGTTATCCCAGAGAAACTCGCCATTGCAAGTATCCACCCGGCTTCTCTATGAGCCAAACTTCCGGCACCAATGAATATGGTGACCATATTTTCACCACCTCAACACTACTCCTACGGGTGAAGGATTATCCTCCATCCTACTTCAGGGCACTTCTCTACCTCAATTTAATATCGCTTGAATTCTCAAGCTTAGTACCACATTCTACTTCTAGCGGTACATGGGAAAACTACATCAACTGTAATTAGTAGTCGTAGTAGCAAGACAAGGAAGTGCTACAAAAGGGGAGCGACCTCCAAAGCGGTCCTCATCCCCGACCACAATTTACAGTCCTTAGTAGTTCCTTCTCATGACGCCCTTCTCCAATCAACCTACTGTTCTCACACGAACGCGCGGAAGATTTTATAGATTCTACCTCATGGCAGAAGAATGAAACCTCACAAGAGAAACCAACGATCTTAATCCTAAGGCTTTATGTCAAATCAAGAGCAACGCTGAAACTTAAGGCGTCCACACAGATTCCTAAGGACTCTAGAACCTTATGCTCTGATACCATCTGTGACACCCCGTGATCCGAAATAAGGGGTGGCCAGCCCAATACTCCAATATAAGGGAATCATAGATGGAATCATTCTCAACATCACAATAAAATATAGGGTATCCAGGATAACAACCCAATATTTCAGAAAAACGAGTTGCCAAAAATTTTGAATTTAAAGTAAATAAAGTAAAACAAACAACCCAATTCCTGAAAGATAAAGGAAACCCCAAGACATATATAAATAATACAACAAGAATACAATAGAAAGACCGAATAGGTTACCGGTCATCAAACTTTATAATAGCATTTAAACAAACTCATTAATTTATATAATACATTTCATTATACATTTACAAAAGCTTGGGCACCTCGCCCGAATAAAAGACTTGATCTTAACTAGAATAAAAAGAAAACGTCTATACCAATTGTGTCCCGTAATACCCGCAATGCATCACGGCTCGCCGAGGACATCGAAATAGGAATTCAAATCAGGCATCCATGCGGAGTAGTACCTGAGCGGAGACAAGATGCATATGCAACAAGGAAAGTAAACCGGTCAGGGCCGGGTTCTATATGATCACAAGAAGAATAAAAAGTATGATAGTTATGAATGATGAATCATGATGAGAGATATATCTATCTAACTACACAATTTAAAACATAAACTAAGCAGGAAGATAAAACAATTAACATTAATCTGAAAACTTATCATGTGTACCAATTTCCTCATATCTTTTTCCTTAACAGGAAATATATGTAAAATCACAATGTTATGCTCTTTATGGCATTATTATCTCACTTTTACATTTTGTAAAAATCCTTTCCTTATCAGGAAAATAATCATTTTCAAATGCTCTTTGTGGCATTTATATGTGCTCTTTGTGGCACTTCACCATGCTCTTTGTGGCATATTAAATCCATCAGGTCCCACTTGATAATGAACTGTTATCTTTATATACATATAACGATTCTAAGACCGCCCCTTCGAGTTTCACCACTGGGCGCGCCCCTAAATGACCATCATCTTCCAGGGCCTATCTATAAAAGACAACCTGGGATCATAACGCAACGTCGGGAAGCGGCCATATGCCTGCGGGAAAGTCAGGACCACACCCGGAATCCCCTAACTAGCGCAAAAAAATATACGAAACCCCACATATGGCCTAGTACTATATCCACCATGCATTCACTAGCCAGGGGGCATCACCAATCGTGCGAACTTCCCTTATGATGTCATTTAGAGAGGTGTGTTTAAACCATTTTTTTTTTACCATTTTAAAAAATCAAGTAAATTATCATTTACCGTTTCAAGATTAAGTAAATTATCATTTACAAAAATCAATAGCATTTCCATTTCATTTCAATTCCATGTATATGTTTCATTTTATCCGAAACCATTACCATTTACTTTTTGTAAATAATATCACTATTATTATCCGGAGCCATACGATAATTTATATCGTTACTAAAACCTCAAAGGAGTAAATAAACTCTTCATTATCTCCAAGCATTTTAGGGTATTATTTTAAAACCCCAAGATTTACATCTTTCAAAGGAATGAATGAACTTTCAATTTATTCTCCAAACTCACCTTTACGGTGTTATTATGAACCACCAAGGTTAACATAGTTCAATTGAGCTTCCAAAATCTCCCAACCTTCTTTTGGGGATGATAATTTAAACCATCAAAACTAATATAGCTCAAATGAACTTCTAAAGTCTCCCAAACATAATACTACACCTCCTAGTTTTATAATAATTAACTAGAAGAAAAGAATGCCCTAACCTTAATAGGCATAACCCCGGAAAAATCCCCACATAACCCATTCCTAGTGTAGGGAAAGTAACTAACTCAATTAAAACTCTAGGATACTTTGTTTACTTCATTCAAGAAGGTTCCTAGGTCCTATCCCTAAAGAAAAAAAGTAAAAATTGAGTTATAAAAACAACTCAAAAACAGCAGGAAAACGAATCGATTCGCCCTAGGGCCGAATCGATTCGCCCCAGCGAATCGATTCGCCCAAAAAGCGAATCGGTTCGGACGACAAAATAAACCTTCTGCAATTGGCCGAATCGGTTCGGCCTTCCCCCGAATCGATTCGGGTTATGCAGACCTGGAAACTACCGCTTACCGAATCGATTCGCCATAGGGCCGAATCGATTCGGACCTACAAATTTGCAAAAAATGGCTACGAAGGGTTATGAACCCTAATTTCTCCAAACCCCAAATCTCTTCCATTTCACACACAACCAACAATATTTATCTACCCCAAATTCATCCTACATGATTTATAACAACTACAACCCAAAATTTCATCATCTAAACTAAGATTAGGGTTTAAATCCCATAAATTTCCATTTTGATCTCCAAATGAATATACATAAATATCATACCATTTATTCAACTTAAATCACATTTTAGCAAGTAGAAAACTTGCCTTAGGGTTGATATCTCAGATTTGTTTGAGTAGGAGCATCAATCCATCTTCAATCTTCACTTTCTCTTCTTTCTCCATTCTTTCTCTTCCTCTCTCTTTCTCTCCTTTTCTCTCTATGTTTTAAGACATAAAATGAGGGAAGGAAATAAGGGGCAAGACCAAAAATCGTGGCTTAACATAATTTCTCCCAACTTAAGTGGTTAATACCACATTAAAATGACTCGCAAATACGCATATAAGCTAAAACCAGGTAAAAGTGCCCGAAATACAAAAATACCATATGGCACTTATTTTGACTGTCTCGCACCTTCCGAGACTAATTACACCCTCTAAACTGGCATCCGAAAACTTTATAAATCATTTCGAGTTCCAATCTTATTTAAACCTAAATGTCATTTTAAATACATGACAGTATAAACATACAACTTGGTGATATTTACTTTCATATAGAGTAAATATATATCAATCTGGTAAATATTAACTTTCAATTCCTTCAATTAATATTTACTCCAGTACCCACATTTTATATAATTACCTTATGTGGTAAAATGAATATAAAATGAGCCTCCCAAAATCGAGGGTTGTTACAGGCATGAGTGTATTTAAACTAAATTAACAAAATGAATAAAAACTATAGGTTGCGTCGAATATCCGTCACTCGAGTTAATTAGTATAAAATGGTTACATGGGTTGACGAATTATTAAGATCACGTCTCATTTCGTCAATTAATTAAATTAAGAGTTGTCACACCCCGAAATTCGCATAAAGGACTAATATGAATTTGGTATCAACAAATACCCGGGAAATTACGCACGCAAGGTCGTAAATATGGAGCATACGTGATATACGCCGTTAAATTTTCTAGGCGTAATAACTAGGACAACGCACTCGAAATAGACCCGTAAAACTCTATCACCAAAGCAAAGCAACCAAATCAACCCTAGGTGAGTTCAATCCGACACAACCTAATTTAAATTAGCCCCTAAGCATATTAAATTACATTAAATAAATTAACTAATTAATTAAAGCACAACTAATTAAATTAACTACACAATTAATCTAGGCAAGAAATAATAAAGCATGAAATAAATAAAGAACAAAGCTTAAAGTAGAGGAAGATGATAATGAATAGTAAACTTACATTAATGATGGGTCTTACACAACAAAAATGAGGAGAGGGGAACACTCCACAAAAATCCCCAATATTTCTCAAACCCTAACCTAAAAACTAAGTAAAATGAAGAGAGTTACCAAAATAAACAAAGTGTTCTTTTTATACTAAGTTGGAATAAAGAAAGAAAAGAAAAAGAAAAAAGAAAAGAAAAAGGATTAAGTTACAATATAAGGGAAAAAGAAAAAGAAATAAAGAAATAAAGAAATAAAAAAGGAAAAAGAGGTGTCAACAGGTCTCGGAAAAAAATAGGCCCGATCGATCGGCGGCCAAATCGCGGTCGACCAGTGAAATAGGGAGATGCTACTGTCAACAACCCACGGCAGAAAACGATTCGCCGATCGACCGACGAATTGGGCGCGGTTGACCGCGGCAGCAGTAACAACCCACAATCAACAGCTATGGACCACCAAGTGTAATACCCACGTCACAGCATTCAAAACCAAGCCTGCATAACCCCAAATCGCTGCTACATGCTCATATACGGGTCACCCATGGCAATTCGAAACCCACAAAAGATTTCCATATGCGTGGCCAAATAACAATCGCTGTAAGGGCAAACAAAAAAAAACCGAGACCTCCACATATGTGCCAAAAACCTCCATAGCCAAATACCTCCATTGATGAACAAAACTCAAAATGGGTATACCCCGAAACGCAAATCCGTGTCCCAAAACAATATACATGCAAAATCCATGCTCAATTTCGGACGAAAGTTCTAAATTTTTGACGAAACCAAAACTCGAGCCAAACTCGGGCCAAGAACCAAAATCGCCCATGGAGTTTGCTCCTAAAGTCGTGTTAGGGACATGGATGTCATTTATGAATTTGTTAATAAAGAAGAAAAGGGACACAAGGGGAATTATGTAAATTGTTAATGAATCTCTTATAATTCTTTCCAATTACAGGTCCGTGTTTCCTTCGTTCGGACTCCGATTCTTGCACCGTTCATGGCCACACGAAGCTTGGCTCGAGGGCTACAACTTCCGTGAGGACTTTGGGTAAAAATCCCAAAGTTTAAAATTACGAAAATGCCCCTGAACGGGCGAATCGCGACGAAACTTTTTCGGAACGCACCCAAACTTCATACTAAGCACTTTAATACCTATAAAAGCTAAATTATACCTAAAATAACATTTAGCATATGAAACGGAGGTTGTCTGATTAACGAGCATAATTATAGGCATTAAAGTACCCGAGGGGACTAAAACGCATAAGTTCGAGGGTAATTAAATGCATAATTCGATACGAATCAAACCCCCTAACTTACACATTGCTAGTCCCTAATAATTAAATTCAAAGCAAGAAGAACTATAAGAAAAACACAACATGTATATATGCATCAAAATATAAATGCCACTTCTGTAGGGAACACGATTGCATTTAGCATATGCAATAAGTCGTTAAACCCGTAGGTTACCCTAGTGGACGAGTGGTGTCTCGTGAGAGTTTTGAGGGATGAAACCCACAAACATCTTATGGTTTCCTAAAATATGCCCAAACCAACTAGCGACAAGTCCAACAATACGAACAAGATTTCAATATGTTATTAGCACAATGAACAAATTCAAACAAAGGTTTAAATCATTAACATTATAGAATGCACCTCATAGAATTGAAACCTTAAAATATGAGAGGGGTGCGAGCACATGCAAAGTGTGATTTGGCAAAAACTTATACAAACCGGATAACAATTAAAGCAAGCATATATTCAATACTCACGGGAATTACACATGAAGTGATTTTACTCGAAACAGGAGTTAATACACGGGACATGTGGGCATAAAGAGTAAATGTAAATGGAAACTAGGCCACGCACATGTCACAAATGAAGAACGTTATATATAAATGAAAAATATAATCTCAATGAAAGATACCTCACATTAAAGGAGGCGAAAAGAATTTTCACAGATTATCAAAACTATTATGACTTTTAAATTAAATACACTTTAAGATCACATAGGACTTTATAGGGTTGTAATGTAGGCTAGACTTGGGTGCGAAACGAATGACATGTATGTACGGTTTCAAAGTGTTCGGAATAAAAAACTTGGAATAATGGAAAATAGTGCGTGCAATATCAAAATTTGGAAAACAAGTTCCGAACGAGCATTAGATATAACAATTGGAGAGTAATCAAAGCTTATTGAACTATATACAACGTTTACAACTTTCTCTTTCTTTTCTTTCCTTCTTTTTATCATGTTTTCTTTTCTTTTCTTTTGTTTTTTTCTTTCTCTTTTTCATCTCTTTTCTTTTCTTTTCTCACTCTCATATGCCTAAATTGCAACCACAATACACAACATCATTCAATTTAGAGTTGTGTTTCGGTCGGATCGGATCGGATCGGAAAATGCCTCTTCAGAAAAAATTATGATTTTTTCCAAAATAAAATAACTATTCCGATTTCCGATTCGATTTTTTTGAAAAATTAAAAAAAAATCCGAATTCAGAAAAATCGGCAAAAATCGGAAAAAATTGGAAATTCACAATATATATTCAGAATCCAGAAATTTCAAAAATTCCAAAATGTCAAAAAAATCAATTATGGATTTTCGATTACTGGAAATTCTCATTTTAAAGAAACTAAGAAAATGGCTTAAACCAACATGTAAATACATGAGTATTTAGCCCATTTTTTCATTTATGTAGAAGTTAGGAGGATACTCTCCTTTTATAGAGCATATTTTGGAGCCCTCTCCCTCTCCCAACCGATGTGGGATATGGGAAACTTTCAAAAAATCGAAAAAGAAATCAAAAAAATCAGAAATCGGAAAATAATTCGGAAAAATATCGGAAAAATTGGATCAACATAGTTTCGAAAAAATCGAATCGGAAAAATAAAAAATTTAGAATTATTTCCTATTTCCGACCCGATTTTTTTTTGAAAAATTGGAAATCGAAAAATTGGAAATCGGCAAACTAAAATTTCATTCCAAATTTGGAAAAAATTGGAAAGTTCGGAAAAAAACACAGCCCTAATTCAATCCCAAGTACCATTCCAAACTAAGGTATGTAAGGTAATATGTATGGTATATAACTCCAATTTGGAGTTGGTTATGGGATTTTGGGTGATGAAATGAAAGGCTAATATTTAGGCCCAAAGGGGTTGATGAGGGTAAACATATAAGGTGAGGTCAAGGCTAATATGGGTGATATAACAAAGATGACCTATGATCATTTCAAAAAGTTTACGCAATTCTCGAGTCAATAATATATGAAAATCATGCTCAAGTAACACATTTCAAGTATGAACTCAATTAATGAACGATCAAATGAAAGAATAGAGAGATTACCGACGAATTCAACATTTTCAAAAAGGAAAGAATAGTGTATAACACTAACAAACGACGAAAGGTACAAAGCTTACTCGGTGTAAGTATATACAATGCAACAAAAGATTACCGAATTATAAAAATCTTAAACCAAATCAATAGAACAATAAAAGTGCATGTGCTCACGGGATTAAAGTTTAATTCATGAAGTTATTCATAATATCAATGATCGAGGACTAAATTCTAATAACTTCTAAAATCGAGAACATGCATCATTGAGTTGTCAATTGTATATGGAAATTATTGAAATTAGTCATCGGAAACAAAGGCAAAATGCCCAAAAAAGGAGAAAAAAGAAAGAAAATCTTTTTGAATTTTTTAAAATTTTCTAGGAAAAGCATACTAAGTAACTAACATGGGAGAAAAAACATGGACTAATAAAGAAATGGACAGAATACCCCACACCCCCTAAATTAAAACTTGACATTGTCCTCAATGTGAATTAAGAACCAAGTTAAAGAGAGGAAATGAGCAATATTACCCAAAATTGGAGCGATCCCCATAAAAAAGTCCAAAGAATCTACAAGACAAGTTAGTACCGAGCATAGCAAAAACAAATAACAAAAGTTAACTAATTGCACTAGACTAAATTAAAAAGGAAATAAAAGATAAAAAGAGAGAAAATATAAAAACCTAACTATATATAACCTATTATTTAGGCTTCACACTAACTATACACTAGAAGTCTAAATAGGTGAGGGTCCACCATGAAAATGATTTAACTTTGGAGGATAACTGGTGTACCCTCACTCTCGAGCAGGCCTTTCGAAAAATATGAATTTCGTTTGAACAACGGAAGGAATGCGTAAGGTGGAAGAAATGAACCATCGTCAATTAAAAGTTTTGGAGGGACGATGGGGGATTTGGATTGAACGGGTGACAAAAACAAGTGGGGACCGAGAAAAGTCGAATAGCCACCCAAGGATTTAGCAAGCGAAATGGGAGGTGGCGCACACGAGGGCAAAGATGCCTTCATGGAAAGGAACTCGAGAAAGTACTCCTCGTCGGTGAAAGGGTTGAACGTTTTAAAGTTCGGTACCGATTCATCGGGTACTTGGGACAGTGAGATAACAAAAAATAAAAATGGAGAGGAAAGAAATTTAAAATCTAGAGATGTGTTATCATCACTCAAAGTTGGAATTTCAAAAAAGATAGCATCATTTTCAATGAAACTCTCTTCTTTGTGATCCAAAGAAGGAATCATCTCATTGCAAATGGATACTACATCTGTTTCATCCTCACTTTCATTTTCTATTAAAAGATGGGCCAAGTGACGAGTGATTTGTTCCAATTTAGGCACAAAGTCCTCAATTGGTTCAAAACGTTCCTCGACTTCAAAAGTCTCGAAAGAGAAATCATCGTCATATTCGAATAACAAATCCAGATCTTTCACCCAACAACGATTTTCCACCCGATAACGTTCTTCATACCTCTCGATCTCAAGCATGAGCAAACCCTTGCCGAAATCATAGGCCGAGGTGCGGATTCTTGAAAATGAGGAGTTTGAAAATCGTTATCGGCACTAAAGTTAAAATCATTATTATAGGAATTTTGAAAACTATTGCAATTCATTTTAAAATTCATATTATAAGGAATTAGAGGCCCAAAATCATTATCCTCCTCCTCAAAATACATGCACTCCAAAGGTTGACTTTTGTAATACTCGCCCAAAGTCATTTTAGATGTTGCAATTTTTTGGGATTCTAAGTATTGTATTGACCAAAAGTCAAAGGTGTACGGGGATTTTGAGAATTGTAACAATAATTACCGAAAGAATTGGAATAAGACATGCTTACCCCGAAAATGGCTCGAAGTGGAGAATTCCACAAAGTAGGTGCGCACAGGAAATTCAAGCGTTTCTTTGTGCTCAAATGTAAAAGTCCTGCAAAAAGGTTAGCTAAAAAATACAAATAGAAAAAAAATATTACGAAATACTAAATCAAATAAATTCAAAAACAAACTCATCCCCGACAACGGTGCCATTTTGATAAAGGGTGAAAAGTAGCGCATGTCAAAACGCTGATCGTTGTTTTCTGTTCACCGCCATAATACAAAAACCTAAACTTACGACTTCACTCAACATGGGAGTATAGCGGCCAAGTCCGGGTAACAAAAATCCACAGAGACGACTTGTTAGAATTTAATTGGTTTAATACTTCTAAATAAAAGTGTAAAAGGTATTTTGTTAACTAAAAAGAAATAAGAGATAAACTAGGCATGAGTATATTTAAACTAAATTAACAAAATGAATAAAAACTATATGTTGCGTCAAATATCCCTCACCCGAGTTAATTAGTATACAATGGTTACATGGGTTGACGAATTATTAAGATCGTGTCTCGTTTCGTCAGTTAATTAAATTAAGAGTTGTCACACCCCTAAATTCGCATAAAGGACTAATATGATTTTGGTGTCAACAAACACCTTGTAAATTACGCACGCAAGGTCGTAAATATGGAGCATACGTGATATACCCCGTTAAATTTTCTAGGCGTAATAACTAGGACAGCGCACTCGTAATACTCCTTCACCAAAGCAAAGCAACCAAATCAACCCTAGGTGAGCTCAATCCGACACAACCTAATTTAAATTAGCCCCTAAGCATATTAAATGACATTAAATAAATTAGCTAATTAATTAAAGCACAACTAATTAATTTAACACTAATTAAATTAACTACACAATTAATCTAGGCAAGAAATAATAAAGCATGAAATAAATAAAGAACAAAGCATAAAGTAGAGGAAGATGACAATGAATAGTAGACTTACATTAAAGATGGATCTTACACAACAAAAATGAGGAGAGGGGAACACTCCACAAAAATCTCCAATATATCTCAAACCCTAACCTAAAAACTAAGTAAAATGAAGAGAGTTACAAAAATAAACAAACTGTTCCTTTTATACTAAGTTGGAATAAAGAAAGAAAAGAAAAAGAGAAAAGAAAAGAAAAAGGATTAAGTTACAATTTAAGGGAAAAAGAAAAAGAAATAAAAAAGGAAAAAGAGGTGTCAATAGGTCTCGGACAAAAATAGGCCCACGACCGGTGGACAAATCGTGGTCGATCGGTGAATAGGGGAGATGCTACTGTCAATAACCCACGACAAAAACTGATTCGCCGGTCGATGACGAATTGAGCACGGTCGACCGCGGCAGCAGTAACAGCCCACACTCAACAGCTATAGACCAACAACGCATCAATGGTATTGGTGTTCAAACTGAAACCAGCAAGTGTAATACCCACATCGCAGAATTCAAAACCAAGCCTACTGTGACACCCCGCCTAATAAGATATCGGGCGATCACTCCAATATTAAATTAAAGCAGGAGTCTCATATGGATCATTCTTAGCATCACTGTCAAAAATCCATTTAATTACTAACAACCTATTAGGCCGGTGTCAAAATTTTAACTTTACTACTCTTTTTAACAATTACTAAATTAAAACATCCACACGGTTTTGCGAAAATGAAATAAAATAACCGAACTCTCGGTCAAAAATATACAACCATATCGAATGCTGTACTAAAAGAATAATTAAATACTGTTGGGTTATTAACCCGAATGTTTATACAATACCTCCTATCTAGAGTACAAGGATAGAAGCGTCTATCGAGAACCTGCATGCATCCACAGCTGCTGCAGCTGACGTCTGAATCGAAAGAAGTGTCATCCAGGCGTCCCTGTGTCTGGACACCTATATAATATATATATATATATATATATGTATATATATATATATATATATATATATATATACCAAGAAAGGAAAAGTAGATAAACGGGTTAGAGCCCGATTTGTGAAAATATTTAGCAAGTGCATAAATGATTTATTTTTGATGTAAGGACATTTTGTCCAACATACTTGTATATGTCATTAGCCGTAACACCGTTGAAGAAATTCAAGTCCATATCGTCATCAACGAAATTCGAGTATCGAAATAAGGAAGGAATCAGAAATCCAGTCAGCCGGACCGGTCCGCCTCAATGAAAAAGGAACCGATCCGCTGACAAGACCGGACCGGTCCGCCAAGAAATTAAAAGAACCGATCCACTTCCGGACCGATCCGCCTCCCTGCCGGACCGGTCCCCCTTGCATGAGTCCAGAGAGCACCGGACCGAATGCGAACCGAATCGGCTTCAAATTAAAAGAACCGATCCGCCATCGGACCGATCCGCCTAAGGCCCGGACCGGTCCGCCCTGGATATCTTCTGCCAGATCGTGTTGCAGATTTTTTAGGGTTCTGACTCCTTATTTAAACCACGATCAGTAGTTGGTTTTCTTAAGACTTTCCCACGATTTTCAGAGCATATCAACCCTGAAGTCTTCACCTATTGAGTCCCATGATTCTAGGTTTTTAGATTCACACATCTTCTATATCCATGTGAATCAAGTTTGGTAACTCAAGAACACCATTGCTGTTGTTCAACCCTTGTGAAGTGGACCGCTTCTTCCTCTTCATTGCAGCCCTACTGGAAAGGGATAATTCCAACCGCGACTACAAAATCCGATACCCGAGGGTAATTCTTACTCAAAAACTTGTATTTCAGTGTAATCCGATTGTAAGCCGTTTCTCTTACAAATTATAGTGATATACAAATGGTTTTGCCCCTGTGGGGGATTTTTCCTTAGCTTTGTGTGTTGAATAATTCTTGCATGATTTCATATTGTTTCAATCACACCTAGTTGCATGCTTAGGGTTAATTTGGGTTAAAAAGGTGTTTATTATATAATTTCTTAATTGAACGCAAGCGCCAACTCTTTCAAATTGGTATCAGAGCAGGTTATGCTAATCTATCGCGTATTCCTATTTTTCGCAAAATTTTTCTAAGATATCAATTTTCTGAAAAAATTGATTTTTGAAAAAGTGCGTGTTCAAATGGAGAAGTCATATTATAAAAAACCTATTTTTGACGGAACAAATTATGCTTATTGGAAAGCCCGTATGAGGTCGGCTTTAAAAGCCATTGATGAACGTGTCTGGATTTTGGTTGAACGAGGGTGGACTCCTCCAACCGTGACTGTTGATAATGTGACCAACTTGAAACCTGACATTTCTTGGACTGATGAAGAATTTAAATGGTCATCTTTTAATTCTAAGGGTCTAAGTGCTATTTCTGGGTCTGTCACACCTGATGAGTTCAAACGCATAATGACGTGCACCACGTCAAAAGAGGCATGGGATGTTTTGCAACTTACCCATGAAGGAACAAATGCTGTTAAAGAGTCAAAATTGCAAAATTTAACAACTCAATTTGAAACCATCACCATGCATGAAAATGAATGTTTTGATGAATTTTATGCTAGGCTTTCTGACATTGTTAATACTAGCTATAACCTTGGTGAACATATTCCAAATGCTAGAGTTGTTAAAAAGATTCTTCGTTCCCTTCCTAAGCGTTTTATACCTAAAGTCACTGTGCTAAATTCCTTGGGTAATTTAAATACACTAAAATTGGAAGAACTGGTAGGAGATTTACAAACTTATGAAATAGACATGTTTCCTAAATCTGCCAAGCCAAAAGATAAGGGAATTTCCCTTAAAGCCCAAGAGAGAAAAAGTGAGGGGTCGGCAAGAAAGAAAGTCGAGTCATCTAGAAAGAGAGAGACTGACACGTCAGATTCTGAGTGCGATTTTGACTTAGATGATTTGGCTCTTTTCGCAAAAAACTTCAAGAGGATTCTCAAATTTAAGAAAAATGGCAATTTTAAAGATAAAAAGAAATTTGAGAAAAATACTTTTGAAAAGAAAAATGAGAAAGAGTTCAAAGAAGATTTCAAAGAACCTCCTAAAAGGGACAGTGAGAAATGTTTTGAATGTGATGGTAAGGGTCATAGAGCGTTTGAGTGTGCCAATCGTCTGAATAGAGAGAAAGGGAAAGCTTTCCTAAATGCTACCCTTAGTGACGACAGTGAGGTCGAGTCGGTGGACTCGGGAGATGAGTCACCGCATGAGCGTAACTTCACCGCGTTCATGGCTTGTCATGTGAGTACTCCTAGTGCATCTCACGACGATGAGGATGCTACTTCACAGGGACACCTCGACAACGAGAGCGAAGAGAGTGAGGGAGAGGATGAGGAAAGTAAGAGCGAGTGTGATCTTCAACACCCCTACGCTGAGTTGTATTCTGAGTCATTTGAAACCAAGAAGCGTAATAATGCTTTAGCTCTTAGGATCACCGCCTTAGAGAGAGATTTAATATTGTTTGGAGAAAGAGAGAGTTGTGATGAGAGTGGAAAAGAAAGAAAGAAAGATCTTGAGAAGATAAGATGTTTTGAGTGCGATGGGATAGGGCACAAGAAATTTGAGTGTCCCACTAGACTTAAGAGAGAGGGCAAGAAAGTTTCTATGCCCACTTCTCTAAGTGATAGTCAGGGTGATAATGGTGATGATAGGTTGATCCAAAATGCCTTTAGAAAGTTGTTTATCGAGACCATGGAAACAAAAAGGTCAAATAGGATCCTAGGTCTACGTATTCGTGAGTTAAAGGTAGAAAGTGATGAGCTTAAAAGGGAAAAAGGTGACTTGACCAACACGGTGTCTAGTCTGACGACACATGTGTCCCATCTTGAGGATGACCTCAAACAAGCACGGGAAGTTCAAGTCACATTAGATAATTCTCCCGAGCCTATGTCCACCATTGTGAGTGAGTCCGATGGGTGTCCGTCTAGGAATATTCATCCCAAAATTGTTGATAAATTACTTCCTAGACCGGTTTATGTTTGCTCCCACTGCAAGAAACGAGGACATCTTAGGGAATTTTGTTCTAAGTTGGGTTTTGTGCCATATCATGCCACTTCACATATTCATACACATGCACCCACTCATAATACTTTGCCTGCTCATTTTGATAGAGAGTTTGCACATATTCGCGAGCAGAGAAGTTTTTGATCAAGACTACACATGATCTAGTGGAGTTGGTTCAAAAGATGCCACCATCTTTAGAAAACTCCACCGTTACTCCCGGTTGAGATCTAGTCTTGATTGCTAGCATAGGTTGTTTATCATGTCATTTTTAAACCTATTGCTAGCATGTATCATTAGTTAGTTTTTCATTTTTTTTTTTTAAAAAAAAAAAAAATACAAAAAGATTTTCCTTTAAGAAATTTTTTAGAAAAACACAAAAAGATTTTATTTTGATAAAATTTTTGAAAAATTCAAAAAGAGATTTGCCCTTTATGGATGAGCATTTAAGATAGCCAAGTCACAACTTCATTCCATTTATCCATGTGACTGTTTTATAGTGATTTGAGAGGCTACATCATTTCATCCATGTGCTTAACATTGATTGGAGTCCTTGAGATGTAATTAGTGATATCTTCCTACATGTTTGACTCCTATATCCTTTAATGCACACTTGCACGGCTATATTTGATTATTGCACTTGCCAATCTCATGTTGGCTTGAGTGTTTCCATCTCAATCCTGTCTATACAATGTATAAAATGCGATAAAACTTGACAAGATTGGATTGCATGTAAAAACCATTTTGGTGAGACTGTGTGTATATTTTCTTAACGGGGAGGGGCTGGGAGAGTTGATTCTTATCCTTTGCGCAAAAGCCACCGTTAAAAGGACCTAAAAAATGGAGGAATTTTAATATCCGAGGTCCTAAGAGGTTAAAAGAGCCCCAAAAAAAAAAAAATATTGAAAAGGCAATAAAAAGCAATTCATGCCACATATGGGCCACTTAGGTTTCACCATCAATTCTCCAAAGTTTGAGAATTTAGAATTCCTCTATTCAAAATATAAATCTGAGGGAGTTTGGTTGGAGATTGAAAAACGGGTTTGCACTTCCTTGAAAGTCCTGAAAAAGCATGAAAAACATTTTGGACGTTATTAGTGTAGAAATCATTTTGAGATTTGATTTGTAGATTTTATATAGTCAATGTCTTATATTTCCAATCTTTTACACCAAAGGAAGCATTTGAGTTCATTCGTTAGGAATATCCAATATTCATCGTGCACATATGTCATGATTGTATGCTTTGATTTTCCTATCGAATTTTGATCACACCCATTCTTTTACGCTATCACCGACTTGGTTGTTTTATGTTCATTCATGGTGTGATTTCATGCCTTGTGTCACCCCGGTACTTGATTGCTTGATTTATTTCTCTCATTTGTCTATTTGGGGACATCATAAAAAGGGGGAGAATGAATTATCTGATTATGGGGGAGTTTTGAAATTCTGAGAATATCATCTTAAATTGATATATATGCTTATGTTTATCTTATTTCAAACTCGATACGTCACTTGGTATTTGCTTTGTCTCATGTGTGTAGGTACATCTTTTGATAATCCCATGATGCACACCCTGATGAGAAAAGCGTTGAGATTTCTGATCTGAAGATTTGCAGAACAAACGATGCAGCCTTTATCATTTGTACCTCTTTCAGTTTTGGGTTCATGGAAGGGTAGATTTGTATAGGCATTTTTGATTCTAGATAATTCGGATTTTTTTATGTATGTTCCGGCATAGACATAGGGGGAGATTTGTAAGGACATTTTGTCCAACATACTTGTATATGTCATTAGCCGTAACACCGTTGAAGAAATTCAAGTCCATATCGTCATCAACGGAATCCGAGTATCGAATCAAGGAAGGAATCAGAAATCCAGTCAGCCGGATCGGTCCGCCTCAATGAAAAAGGAACCGATCCGCTGACAAGACCGGACCGGTCCGCCAAGAAATTAAAAGAACCGATTCGCTTCCGGACCGATCCGCCTCCCTGCCGGACCGGTCCGCCTTGCATGAGTCCAGAGAGCACCAGACCGAATGCGAACCGAATCGGCTTCAAATTAAAAGAATTGATCCGCCATCGGACCGATCCGCCTAAGGCCCGGATCGGTACGCCCTGGATATCTTCTGGCTGATCGTGTTACAGATTTTTTAGGGTTTTGACTCCTTATTTAAACCACGATCAGTAGTTGGTTTTCTTAAGACTTTCCCACGATTTTCAGAGCATATGAACCCTAAAGTCTTCACCTATTGAGTCCTATTATTCTAGGTTTTTAGATTCACACATCTTCCATATCCATGTGAATAAAGTTTGGTAACCCAAGAACACCATTGCTGTTGTTCAACCCTTGTGAAGTGGACCGCTTCTTCCTCTTCAATGTAGCCCTACTAGAAAGGGATAATTCCAGCCGCGACTACAGAATCCGATACCCGAGGGTAATTCTTAGTCAAAAACTTGTATTTCAGTGTAATCCGATTGTATGCCATTTCTCTTACAAATTATAGTGATATACAAATGGTTTTGCCCCTGTGGGGGATTTTTCCTTAGCTTTGTGTGTTGAATAATTCTTGCATGATTTCATATTGTTTCAATCACACCTAGTTGCATGCTTAGGGTTAATTTGGGTTAAAAAGGTGTTTATTATATAATTTCTTAATTAAACGCAAGCGCCAACTCTTTCAAACACCCTCCAAGGACTCACAACCCAAACAACAAAGGAAGAACCGCAGCTCTCCTCAATGACACGCAGCCATAATACTTTGTAGAGACTCCCTCAGCAATGACACGCAGCCCTCGGTTGCAAAGATCTCCCCACAAAGGTTGAAGAGTAACAAAGCTTGTGTTCTAGGGTTCCAAAAGATTCACAAAAGTAATTAGAATTTTAGTGTGTGAATAAAAAAGATGTTTGACGTATAAAAAATCGAAGTCTTGTTGTGTTTGAACTCTTTGAAAGTTTTTCTCAAAGACTTAAAAAATACACCACCGAAATAGGTATATTTATAGGAAATATAAGATGGTGGATAAAAAACTCATGGATCTGTTCGAATTTATCCCAGGCGGACCGGTCCGGTATAGAGGCGGATCGGATCGACCTCGGATCGGTTCATTTTTCAAAAGGGCCTCTTCGATTTGCCTGCGATTCGAGGTATTCTGGAGCAAAGCGAATCGATCCGGTAGGGAGACGGACCGATCCGGAGGCGGATCGATTCGTTTAAAATATGGGCGGACCAGTCCGGTATTCAAAAAAAATTTAAATTCTTTTAAAAACTTCATTTCTCTTGAAACATTTGATAAAAAATTCTCAATACTAAGTATGAAGCGTAAGGAACTTAAAAACAAAACTTTACCAAGTTCATTCTCGCTGAGGTTATGATGTTGAAGATGATTTGATTTCGGATCTTTTGATGTAGATGTGATTTTGAATTTCTTCAACGGTGTAACGGTGTACGACATACAAATTGATAATGGACAAAAATGTCCTTACAGAGTTTATACAACATGAATTAACTATGGTGCGACATCCACATGATTTTCATTATTTGACGTCATAAAAAATATCAAAAGACATTCCTACATAAAAATCTACATGCGAATACCTTAACATCTACGGCACCCAAATCTCTACGCTAACATGCAAGGCTTTGAGTCTTCATTCATATTGAAAAATTATAAAAATAGTCCCGAATTATATTCCAGTTTTCCTAATTAATATCTTTAGTTTTTTTTAAGAAAACACATGTATTTAGTGTGCAGGCCATAATCACTACACATAATACTAAGGAAAAGTAATAGAGCTAACCATGCCAGAGATTTCTTTGAAGAAATTTGATTTTAAAGTTGTGTTCCTTGCGAAAAGGCGACAAACATTCGTTCTTGAATCATCTTGAGAAAACCCAATTTATCTTAAAAAATCTCGAGTTGTAAGTTGTGTAAAATGGAGCTAGAGTTTGTAGAAGGAAGAAGATGAAAATTATAAGGGTCTACTGCTCTAAAAGGTTGTGAAAATATGTTTGAAAAGTCATAACCCCGTATTAATTTAAGTGGAGAAAGATTAGAGAATTTAAATGGCATTAGAATCCTATTAAAATTAAAACAGTTCGCATGTTGGTCACGCTCCAAAACCGTGACAAACAGTTAGTCACAGTTTAAGCCTGTGACAAATATTTGAAGCGGAATTTTCAGAGCATATCAACCCTAAAGTCTTCACCTATTGAGTCCTATGATTCTAGGTTTTTAGATTCACACATCTTCCATATCCATGTGAATCAAGTTTGGTAACCCAAGAACACCATTGCTGTTGTTCAACCCTTGTGAAGTGGACCGCTTCTTCCTCTTCATTGCAGCCCTACTGTAAAGGGATAATTCCAGCCGCGACTACAGAATCCGATACCCGAGGGTAATTCTTAGTCAAAAACTTGTATTTCAGTGTAATCCGATTGTAAGCCGTTTCTCTTACAAATTATAGTGATATACAAATGGTTTTGCCCCTGTGGGGGATTTTTCCTTAGCTTTGTGTGTTGAATAATTCTTGCATGATTTCATATTGTTTCAATCACACCTAGTTGCATTCTTAGGGTTAATTTGGGTTAAAAAGGTGTTTATTATATAATTTCTTAATTGAACGCAAGCGCCAACTCTTTCATTTGAAAATATGTTTTATCTCATTTTTAAATTGGTATTGCACTCCCATGAGATACCCCTCACCTCTCCACTAACAGTGCACTCCTAACGCATCCCTCTAAACACCCTAGTCAAGATAGCCTTCTAAACTAGTCTATCACCCAACCACTATAAACCCTAGATAGTCCAAGTAATGTACTAAGGGATAAACTTCTCCCCAGTCTCAACAGTAAGCCATGTTCGTGCGTGGGGTGTCTCGCAAAGCGAAATCCAAACAAGGAACCCCCCGATACACTACTATGTGGCACAGTCAATCGTCGGGATTCATTAGACCCTCAGTACTCGATTCATCCATATATGTATTCATTATTACAATATGCATCCGAATCTATCTCCCGGAATGAGAATTAATTTACTAAGTATTTATCAATACTTATCATATTTAACTCAAAAACTTTCCATTTCCTTTCTTATATCCAGGAAATGTATTTAAAAGCAACTCATTAGCATGAATTGCTTTAACACATCATATACTTTTAAAAAGCCAGTTTTATTAACATAAAAATGCTTTTTCATTTTAAAACATCCCATTTCCCTTCTTATATTCAGGAAATGTAATTAAAAGCCATTTTTATTATCATAAAAATGCTTTTACCATATCATATGATTCCACTTCCCTTCTTCCATTCGGGAAGTGTTACCGAAGCCAAAACATTTATCCCATTTCCCTTCTTCCATCCAGAAAATGTATTTAAAGCCAATTTATTATCATAAATTGCTTTAACATATAACGCGTTCTAAGACCGCCCGTCCGGGTTTCCCCACTGTGCGCGCCCCTAAATGGCTATCATCTTCCAGGGCCTATCATCAAGACAACCTAGGATCCTACAACGCAAGACATCGGGAAGCGGCCATATGCCTGTGGGATAGTCAAGACCACACCCGAAATCTCCTAACCAGTGCATAAATATACAATAAACGCTCATATGGCCTATAGGACTATATCCACCCTACATTCATTAGCCAGGGGGCTTCACCATACGTACACAACTTCCCTTATGATAGCGATTTAGAGAGGTGTGTATCCATATTTTATTATTTATGAAAATCATTTGTCTTTCCTTTTTGAAAACATTTATATTTACATTTTCAAAGTTCATTTATATTACATCATATATATACTTTAATCACATAGTATATATATATATATACCATATTTTCATCCTTGAATATATATATGGCCATAATTGCCAATTACATCTAACGATGACCATTAATCCCAAAGATTCTCTCAAAGAATCAAAATCACGCATTCATCTACGCATGATACTAAATCCAAAATATTCCCATGCTTTCATTAAATCCCTACCCCAGATCGTACACTAAATTAATCCGAGGTTCCTTATTTCATCTCGGGGTTTATTTACCCTCAATACCATTATCTAGGAGTCCTAATATTATATCTATAATCCCTGATAATAATCTCCAAAACAATAGTTTAAATCTCCCTTAATATTAAAAGGAGAAAACCTCAAAAGTCTGCCAGTACTGAGTCGATTCGGTCTGTCCGAATCGATTCGTAGGGTACTGAATCGATTTGGCCGGTCCGAATCGATTCGAAATCGTTCTACTTTCAAACCGTCTCTTACCGAATCAATTCAGCTTGTCCGAAAATCCCAATTCTGCTTAGGGCTTTATATATAACCCAAAACCCAAAATTTAATCCACACATCATTTAAACTATAAGTCGGATATATTCCTACCAACCTAAACTTTTCATATCTCATCAAATTCTTTAAAGGTCGTAACATTCTTTTTGGGAAACCGTAATATTTATCTCCAAATAATCCTAGCGTTAGTTTAGGATAACTATTTCGATCTCGGATAGCTTTCCGTAGAAAAATCACTATATATCCAAAGAAAATCAAAAAAATACGCGGTCGGCGCCCACGTGACCGCGTCGAAGAGATATACAAATTTCATTTTTTGACCAAGAGCCGAATCGATTTGCCCTGACCGAATCGATTCGGTTAAGTCGCAGGTCACTATTCATCATCTTCAAAAAAATTCCAAACCTCCATTATTCTCCATTTTTGTTGTTTCTAATCTCATCCAACAACTCAATAAACATCTAATCTATGTTTTACAACTAGCACATCAATTTATTTGTGGTATTAAACTATTTCTCTTAGATTTAAACCCTAAAACCATTAAAGCCCCAACTTATGAGTTTAACCCATTTCAATCCATTTCTTTACTCCATTTACATGAATTTAACACTAGAAATCATTAAGAGTTTACATTTCATCAATATGTAAACTCATATCCAAATTTTCCCAAATTTATTTTAGGGTTCTACCAACTATGATATGAAATAAATGCATAATTGAAATTAAGCAAGTAAACACTTGCCTGGAGGATGAAATCCGACGACCTCGAGCCGAATCCCGTGGAGTTTGGCTAGAGTTCCTCCCTTTTCTCCTATTTTCTCCTCCTTCTCTCTCTCTTCTCTCTCTTTATTTCCTTCTCTTCTCTTTTCTTTCCCTTTCTCCCTCTTTAAATCATATGAAAAGGGTTTAATCCCTTTAAACCCCAAAAATGACTCGTTTACTCAATTATGAACCCTTTTTAACTCCAAAATTCCCCGAAACTCAATTTCGACAATCGGACACTTTTTTTCGACTATCTCGAACATTTCGAGACTCACGGCGCATTTGAAATTCCCATCCGAGGTACTTGACCTCAAATCACTATTCTAACCCAAAATAACTTTATGCGGGTTTTCTAATTAAAATCTTACCTCTTTTGTCGCTTTACTCCACGGAGAGATATAATTAAAATACTTCGACCTATTTAGTCCCAAAAATAATTACGACACCCATCGAAAATCATTAAATCCTCGAAAATCCCAAAAATCACTATTTCGAGAAATTCCCCAAATTGCCAATTTATATTTAATTATGGAAATTTAATTGTCTCCAAAAGGCCGGGTTGTTACACCTGCATAACACCAAATCGCTGCTACATACTCATATATGGGTTAGCCATGGCAAGCCGAAACCCATAAAATATTTCCATGTGAGTGGTCAAATCACAATCGCTTTAAGGGCAAACAAAAAAAAGCTGAGACCTCCACATATGTGCGAAAAACCTCCATAGACAAATACCTCCATTTATGAACAAAGCTCAAAATGGGTATACCCCGAAATGCAAATTCGTGTCCCAAAACGATATACATGCAAAATCCATGCTCAATTTCGGACGAAATTTTAGAATTTTAGGCGAAACCAAAACCCGAGCCAAGAACCAAAATAACCCATGGAGTTTGCTGCCAAAATCGTGTTAGGGACATGGATGTCATTTATGAATTTATTAATAAAGAAGAAAATGCACACAAGGGGAATTGTGTAAATTGTTAATGAATCTCTTATAATTCTTTCCGATTAATGGTCCGTCTTTCCTTCGTTCGAACTCCGATTCGTGCACCGTTCATGGCCAAGCGAATCTTGTCCTGAGGGTTACAACTTCCATGAAGACTTCGGGAAAAAATCCCAAAGTGTAAAATTATGAAAATGCCCCTGAACGTGCGAATCGCGACGGTACTTTACCGGAACGCGCCCAAACTTCATACTAAGCACTTTAATACCTATAAAAGCTCAATTATACCTCAAATAATATTTTAGCATATAAAACGGAGGTTATATGATTAACGAGCATAATTATAGTCATTAAAGTACCCGAGGGGGCTAAAACACATAAGTTCGAGGGTAATTAAATGCATAATTCGATACGAATCATGCAGCTAATTAAACTCTACTGCGTATCAAATATTGTTAAAGATCTTAATTAATTGTTTAAAATTTGATTTAAAAACACTATTGTACCAATGTTTATTTCTAATAGTGTGTAATAAAACCTTTGTTTTTCCTTTTTTTCATTTTGTTGTTCAATAATTTTAATTTAAGAAGCCCTCTAACACACACACACACACACATATATATATATATATATATTGTTATATATATATATATAAATAAAGGAGGAGGTACTTTTGATATTTCCCAACTGATGGCTGAGATCGAAAGTTGGTGAGTTTAGTCTTTATCAAATGACGATTGAGATTACATCTCCGATTGTCTCTAAAATTATTTGTTCAAAACCAATTGTGTCACTGAGAATGCAAAATATTAATTTCCTCGGTGGTTTTCACAAATTCCCTTTATTTAAAATAATTTTAGTTCATCCCTAAAATATGCAACTACGTGTCAAAACAAATCAAGTAAGCATGCGACACAAAATTCAGGAAAAATCCCCGAAGGGCAAAACCTTTATTTCTAGAACTTTGACAAGTTAACAAGACCATTGAATTACATACAACCTGATAATCGCACACTAGTGTAACACACGGTGTCTTCATCAAACCTTGAAAGCATCATCTAGAAATCATCAATGGTTCACACGCAGCTATACCACAAGGACACGGGGTCCAGACATGCAGTCTTTAGCAAGGAATCAACACGCAGAAGATCCTCAATGACACGTAGTCATAAACTTTGTAGAGACTCACTCCACAATAGCACGCAACTCTCGGTTGTAGATATCTCCCAATAAAGGATGAACAATAGAAAAGTATGTTCTTTGGGTTCCAAAACAAATCACATAAAGATATTGGGATTTTGTGAATTGAAAACAAAAAGGTGTTTAAACGTTACGGGAAGAAGCCAAAAGCTTTCTGTTAATTTTTAGTGTTTGCAAAATGGAAAAACGAAAAGACTTCTTGAGAAAAAAGGAGTTGGAAAGTCAAACTTATAGAAGACTTAAGGCGGTGGTGTCGTTTGAACGAGAGACGATGTCGTTCGAAGTATCGCGCAACAACACGTCTTGTTCGAGCAAAAAATGATATCGTTCGAACCAGATGGGATGACGTTCGAACAAGATGCGATATCGTTCGAATCCGATGATTAAAAAATAATTTTTTTCTTTCCTTTATCCTTTTAAGAAATTTATCACCTTAAAAACTCCGAAAATATACTTTTGGAAAAAAAACATTTAAAGCTCCGCTCAAACACTTAGAAAATATTTTGTGAAAAATATCCCAATACTGTAAGTGCGTTATTAAGGTACTCTAAAACGTAACCTTAAAAAAGTTAACCTTGTGGAGGTTGTTTGTTGAAGAACCTTGATTATTCGGATCCGTCTTGATGTGAATGTGATCTTGAACTTCTTTGACTGTGTAGCGGTATACGACATATAAATTGATAACGGACAAAAATATCCTTACAAATCTTCCCCTATGTCTATACCAGTACAAAATAAAAACATTTGAATTATCAATCAAAATATGACCTATACAAATCTACCATCCCATGAACCCAAAAGTGAAAAGGTAAATGCCAAGTCTTCAATATTTTTCAATCTTCAACAAACTTCAAACATTCTTTGTCATCATCAGGGTGTGCAATCCAAAAAATTTCAATTGTACCTACACACATGAGACAAAGAAAAAACTTGTGACGTTTTGAGTTTGAAATGATATAAACATTAAACATGTAAGCATAATGAAATATCCACCATACTTAAACTCCCCCATAATACCGTAATTCGTTCTCCCCCTTTTTATTTGTCTGAAATAGACAAGGAAAATAATAAACCAAATAAATCAAATTGGGGTGTCATGGTAAACAAGGAAAACAAATATGATAAATTTGCTCAATGCAGGATATGCTAAAAAACTACACAAACTATTTTTGATTTTTTAATTTTTCATACAAAACTGTTATAAACACACAATATGAATTCATACTAAGATAACCAAATCGTGGAAACGGTATGAATGGGTGTGAACAGATTCGATAGGAAATAAAACTCAATCACGTCAAATGTGCAAAAACTATTGTGTATTCCTAACGAATGAGCATCAAAATCGTCCTTAGGTGTAAACGTGTTGAATTTAGAAGAAATCGTCTTAAATCAAAATCAACAAATCAAAGTCTACATGATTTTCACACCAATAACGTCTAAAAATTTTAAATGCTTTTTCAAGACTTTTTAAGGACGTACAAATCCATTTTATTCTTCCACCAAACTCCCTCATAAATATTTTCTTTTTGAGGTGATCTAAATTCTCAAACATTGGAGAATTTGTGAATAAACCTAATGGCCCCTTTTTGGCATAAATTTCTTTTTATTGCCTTTAAAATTTTTTGGGCTCTTCTAAACCTCTTTGGACCCCAAATAATTAAAATACCTCAATTTTTTAGGGCCAATTTAATGCTGGCTTAATAACAAAGGATACATGTGTACCTTTCGTAGACCTTGACCTTTTTAAAAATTCACAGAAACTCACGGCAAACGGTTCACCTTTTATTATCTTATTTTATCTCATTTTGGTTCGTTTTAATAGATATAATTGAGACGAAAACACTTAACTAACATGTGATTCGACAAGAACAATATTCAAACAAATTCATGCTCGTGTGCATAAAAGGAAATAATGAGTCAATCATGTAGGTAATAACACTTAATTACATGTTAATGACTCCAAACCCTATAACGCACATGAATGACATAACATATTATCTCCAAACACTATCAAATAGTCATATGAATATGGCATGATGTTGTGACTTGGTCATCCTAAATGTCAATTCATATAAGGTGCAAACAAAATACAAAACTCTTTTTGGATTTTCCAAAAAAATTATCAAAATAAAATCTTTTTAACTTTTTCAAAAACAAAAACTAATATAAAAAATAAACATTTCATAACACTAGCAAGAATATATCATGAAGCATAGCTAGAGTATGACAAACATGCAAACACAATCATCTATAAGATATAGCAAGAGAAGAATCATGTGCAAGCAACGGAAAATCAACTAGTCTCACATCTAGTACCCCTAAAGGTGATTTCTTAACCCCAAATAGGTGTGAAACGTCGCATGGGGGTTTTAGGAACCAAGGGAACACTAGACTTCAACTTCCTATGACTTTTTCAAAGATCGAAACAAAAATGCCTTAGGTCCTTTCCTACCACAATATGAACATATGAAAACGGGTGGAACGACACCTATGGGTTGACCTTTTCTATTGCCCTTAGGAACGGTTGACCCTCTAAAACAAATAATGGTTACGGATTTTGCAATGAAAGCATTAGAACAAGACAAGCCACTACAATCACTACAAAAACTACTCGATTCTTTCAAATCACTTTTCAACTTCAAAATTTTAGACTCAAACAAAGAATTAGACTCTTCCAAAGATAGCAATTTCTTTTTCAAATATCAATTAAACTTAATAATTTATTGCGCTCACCCTGAATGAAAACAAAATTATCCCTAAGCGTCTCTTCACGTGCCGTAAAATCGTCGATTAATTTTTTATCCTCAACGGCACAAACAGGAACCCTAGAATTTTTTAAGTCCTCCAATTCTTTTTATAAAACTAGGACTTTATCATCACTATCCTTTTTGGCAACTTTTAAAGACTCAAAGTCATTACACAAATTATCAAAGTGTTCACGACAAATATCTCTTTGAGCTTCAAATGTTTGCAAATTTTCAAACTTATTTTTAAACAGACAATTTTTTTCTTTCAAAATTTTAGTTCTTTTCAAAAGTTTCAAATTCAAAAGAGTTAATTTTTTCGCACGGTCGTAATATTTATCAAACTCATCTCAACTAACAACATCAACAGTACGAGAATCCATCAAGAAAACAAATCAGGAGAGAAACACAAATAACCACCAAAAGCATTTGTGCTGTAGGATCTACGCAGTAAATTAGTGCAACATGCTCTGATACCAATTTGAGAATGCAAAATATTAATTTCCTCAGTGATTTTCACAAATTCCCTAATTTTAAAATAATTTTAGTTCATACCTAAAATATACAGCTATGTGTCAAAACAAATCAAGTAAGCATGCGACACAAAATTCAGGAAAATCCCCGAAGGGTAAAACCTTTATTTCTAGAACTTTGACAAGTTTATAAGACCATTGACTTACATACAATGTGATAATCACCGATAAGTGTAACATGCGGTGTCTTCGTCAAACCTTTAAAGCATCGGCTAAAAATCATCAATGGTTCACACGCAGCTATATCACAAGGACACACAGTCTTAAGCAAAGAATCAACACGCAGAATATCCTCAATGACACCTAGTCATAAACTTCATAAAGACTCACCCCAAAATATCACGCAACTCTCGGTTATAGAGATCTCTCCACAAAGGATAAACGATAGCAAATTACGTTCTTTGGGTTCCAAAAAACTCACATAAAGATATCAGGATTTTGTGAATTGAAAACCAAAAGGTGTTTAAACCTTAAAGGAAGAAGCCAAAAGCTTTCTGCCAATTTTCAGTGTTTGCATAATAGAAAAACAAAAATCTTCTTGAGAAAAATGGAGTCAAAAAGTCAAATTTATAGAATACTTAAGGTGGTGGTATTTTTCGAACGAGAGACGATGTTGTTTGGAGTATCGCACGACAACACATCCCGTTCGAGCGAAAAATGATGTCGTTCAAACCAGATGGGATGTCGTTCGAACCAGATGATTAAAACATATTTTTTTTCTTCCGTTTATCATTTTATAAAATGTACCACCTTAAAAACTCCAAAAATTTATTTTTTGAATTTTTTGTTTAAACTCCTCTCCAACACTTAGAAAATATTTTGTGAAAAACATCCCAATACTCTAAGTGCAGTATTAATGTACTTTAAAACATAACCTTACAAAAGTTAACCTTGAGGAGGCAGTTTGTTGAAGAACCTTACTTATTCGTATACGTATTTATGTGAATGTGATCTTGAACTTCTTCGACGGTGTAGCGGTATAGGACATACAAATTGATAACGGACAAAAATGTCTTTACAGTCGCTAACCATTTATACCCACTAAAAAGCACAAGGCTCGATGTCTGAGTTTAACAGATTAGGATAAGCAATGCTCTCTCTCTTTCTCATACGATTGGTCTTCACTTACCTCACACCTCTCCCATATCCACACTCCCATTTTCAAACAGCCCGCGAGGTACTCTCTCTCTCTCTCTCTCTCTCTCTCTCTTTTCCTATCTCATTCCAAGGGCTCTATAAAATCAAGGTTCATCTTGAAATTTATGATGAGAATTTATATGCCTTTTACTGTAGCTGACATTTTTTCCTCTTCATATGTGTTTATCTTTCTGATCTAACGTGAAGAATTTATATGCTTCAACTTTTCTCACTTACTTTAATTTGAACTACATAGTCCCAAATGTTAATGCCCACTTCTCTATCTTATGCTTTGCTTTCCTTAATTTCTTCGTTGAAGGTAACCCTTCTCCCCGATTTCATTTTTGTGTATCTCTCATTGCCATTTTATAATTTTTTTGGGCTTTGATGTTTGTTATTGGCAGGTATGATAGGGTTTGAGGTGGAATTAAGAAGCTATCATTTTACAAATTCAAATAGCAAAAGTTATGGTTTAGTTTTGATCTATCTACTATTAAAGGTAACCCCTCTCTCCTCTTTCAATTTCGGGTATCTCTTATTTTCATTTTGTAACTTTTTTGGCTTTGATGTTTATTGTTTGTAGGTATGCTAGGGTTTGAGGTGGAATTAAGAAGTCATGGTTTTACAAATTGAAATAGCAAAAAGCTAAGGTTTATTTTTTATCTATGTTTATAATGTTTTATAGTATCTTATTTGTGCAAAAAGCTAAGGTTTAGTTGATAATTTCATTTCAACTGTTGCATAATTATCAAAGTTTTGCCTCATACGGGATGACCAAATTAGCTATGAGGAGCTTGTGGGTACAAATTAGCTATAATAGAGGATAAACCCAATACTTACTCAAGAGGAAGGTTTAACAATCTAAGCGTTAGGCTGATGAGTGATGGTTTTTCTTTTGCGATTATTCATGGGTTCAATTGTTAGATGGCTCCCTTTTGATTGTTGGCTTACAAGGATAGCAGAGAGGTGAGTGTATCTGATTTATCTCATCAAAATCTTTATGAGATATTAAATCACGTGGGTGTGCAGGTTTGTTTCCCCAGCGAACCATCTCCAGCACTGATGCTCCCTACCTACGACCTCAACCCGCGACCTAGTTCTCAGATTCAGGCGAACCGTCGACGAGTAATACCCACTCCTCAAACCCGCTAATTTAGTAGCCAGCCCTTGTGCCGACATCCAAACCCAGAACTGCTACCCCATAAGACGAACCTTCGGCCTTTACCTCATAACCCAGGCAAACCCAGATCCCATTCAGGTTCGAACCATACTTGCCTTCTGCCTCCAAACCAAAAAAAAAACAAAAATACCCTCAATGAACCTCATTAAACTCATATGCATGTTTGTTTCCCCAGTTCCATCTCAATCTGTAATAATTAGTATGGGTTTCTAATGTCCATTGGGTTAACAATACCACATCATGATTTTGAATCTATTTATCTTTTATAAGTCATGTAGTTGGCATGATTATGGCGAATGATGTTTAGAATCAGTTGGAAGAAAAATATTTACAAGCCACCAAGGATTGGGTTCCATTTTAGTCCATTTATGTATGAACTAAAATTTTCGTTACAAGCTTTGTTAGATTTGGGTTTTATACTAATTTGTAATTTTAGTGTTTGAAAAGTTTAAAATTAAAATAACAAGAATCTCAATATGTGAACATTTCACCTATTTTTTGATGATCCAGTGGGCGTGTATTTGTGTAGTTAATGTGTCTGATAGCTTTTGAATTGTTTGTTAGATAAGAAATAATTATGCCGATGAAAGGACAAAAATTGATGGGCTTAAAAAAGCTTCAAATAAATGGACATCTTATTTGAGAGTAATAAGACCTATGAGAAGGAGACTCAGATGATGTCAGCTTAGGATGATGTCAACTTCGAGATGATCAATGCTACATGTATATAAATGTTTTCACTAACATAATTTCAAGATTTTTTTTTTCTCTTTCTATTGGCTACATGTCATATATATATATTCTTTTCTAATGTCTTTGAATAGGGGTAGAATATAGTTTACTTCATTTACTCCTTTTTTTCAAACGTTTTTAACTGTTCGGTTTGTTATCTGACAAAATAAATATAAATTACTCTTTCTGTTTGTTGTATTTGCAATCATATACATGTACAACTTTGTATGCATTTTTATTTGTATACATTTTCCCTATTTTTAGTGGATTTTGGTTAAAATCCACAAATTGTTTTACTTGGTCATGTCTAATGAGGATGTTGTCTTGGTTCAATGTATTAGTTTGGTTTAATTTGGGTTGAGTTTTGCAATTTAATAGAACATGTAAAAAATTCCAATTATATCACATTTATTTTCAATAAACCCACATCCAACAAGATTTTTCCAAATCGACCTATTATATTAAAAAAAAAATTAACTTTTATAACTGTTTTGTGTGTTATTTGATAAAATAATATATATTACGTGTTGTCTAATCTTATATGAGATTCCAATTATATCACGTGTTGTCTAATCTTATACCTCATCATTCCATTTTATCAGTTGATCTTATTTTTATCTCATTAACCTTCAATCTCTGTCTTTTTAAAATTCATCAATCTTTCCCCCCTAAAAATATTACTTTAATTCAAATATAACTCCATTCATATTTTTCAAAAGACATCAATGTGGTTATCTCTTTGAATATCTAATAAATTTCATCTTGTCCTTTCGTCTTGGTGCTAATTACATCACGATTTATTTTTTTCTTTAAATTTTCTCATACCTTTAATCTATTTTCTTTCTTGGAGGTACATGGGTTTTTAATCAAACTATTCATAAATTTAGCTGTTAATTGTTATATTTGATTTTTACTCCTAAAATACTATTTATTTTTCTCTTTTCATTAAATCTTCACAATTTTGTTTTCGTTTGTATATTTTTTTTATGAGGATGAGGTTGTATTCGCCAGAAATATATTTCCTAGCACCGTGCAGTAAAATATATGCTTAAGATTTTAGACCTTTAGACTTTATTTGCAGATAAAGGCTCTAGCAAGAAAATGATTAGATATTTTGAAGGTTGCTCATAATAGTGGAAAAACTATGGGTTGGGACTAATGTGTGCGGGCCAAATATGGGTTGAGCTAAATATGGGTTGGGCCAAATATGTGCTGGGTCAACCCATTTTTTCGCTCTCAAATATGTATTATAATTCCAAATATATGCAAAAAATATAATTTACTCTTAACTTTTAATAATAGGTTTTGTATTTGACTCGTAGCTTTTGGAAATGGACTCCATATGGATTATATATTTGATTTATAGCTTTCAAATATAAGCGCCATATTTGACTCTAACTTTTATATATGGGCCCCATATTTGACTCATATCTTTTAAAAATGGGCCCCATATTTAAATGATTGTGCTAATATGGGTTGTTTTATTCTTTGGAGCTCATTTTTCCACTACTAGTTGCTCACAATGATCTTGAAAAGTGATAAAAGATAATTGTGCACATTACCAAATCTTCTAAAGAAAGATAAAGTATGCAACCAAATTGGTTACATGACCTCAAAAATTTGACAATGCTTTGTGTTTTGTACAAAATATAAGAAGACATTTTTGTTTAATATAAATGAATTGCTGATACTTGATTATTAATTATTTCAAAAGTATTAATATTTTTTAATTTATAAATGTATTTAATTTTTTGTTTTGAAATTTATTTAATTTAAAATATTATTAAAAAATATGTGGGTGATAATTTTGGCACGACTTCATGTTAGACAATCATGAAGTAAACCCTAATTCTGGGCCAATATTGAAATTATTTTGAGTTTTTTTTATATCTTAAAAAAATTGAGTTAAAAAATACAAATAGAAATATTAAGCATACCTATAGGAGGTACGGATTGTAGAGGATGGAGTGGCGAGTATATAAATATGTAAACATCTGGGAGTTCTCTTTTCACCGTGCTATCGGCACGGGCACACCCTAGTGTGTGTGTATATGTGTGTGTGTGTGTGTGTGTGTGTGTGTATATATATATATATATATATATATATATAGAGAGAGAGAGAGAGAGAGTCTCCTGTAAGGACTTCTTATCTACATGCTCTGATACATACCACTTTTTTAAAATAGTAAAAAAATAGTTTTTTAATGAAAATTCTTGAATATGATCTCCATAGTGAAGAGATCATCTCTAAATTTTTTCATCAAAAATTCAATCAAAAAATGGATGAGATGAGGTGATATGCAAAAATAGTGTAAATATGTTTTTTCAACCATTGAAACTTTTAGTGATCATCTCACCCACATTATTTTTATTTTTTTAAGACCTCACAATGGAGATCATGTGAAATAAATTTCATAAAAAAAATTATTTTTTACTATTTTAAAAAAATAGTCTACACCATCTTAGGACCACAACTGAGACAGTCTCTGTGTGTGTGTATGAGGAAGAATCAAATGAGGACCAACTTAAGAATGGCTACATGCATATCATTTGTTTTAAAATAGTAAAAAAACTATTTTGAGTTGATTTTATTTATAATGTATTTAAACATTTCGTGATACCCCTAAAAAAATTCAATTCAAAATGAATATTTTGACTATTTTTAAAACATCTATACAAAAATGTCATAGTTTTTAAGCATTTAAAAAAATAGATAACTATATATGACCCCTTATTTAATGTTTTTTATATAAACAAACCCTTACAAAAATAATTTACACATATAGATCCACTAACACACGTGGTTCCTTATATTAGGCTATATGTGGTGTGTTTTATAGAGTAAATGACTGTATTAGCCACATAAACGTGGGAAATTTCTCCCCTACAAACAAGGAAAAATACTGATTCAGCAAACAAACAAAGGAATCGTCATGTGCAACAACAACCCATATGAAAAATTCAATCTATTATTGTCGACAGTTGAGGAATAGCCGATATCAAAGACAACCCGTTAGTAATCAAAATTCAAATTTTGATTTTTGCATATAAACTTATTTAAAAGTCACATAATAAATGGGTTTTTGATTTTATCACTATTGACCCATAAATTTACTTGTTCTCATCATGAATGATACAATTGTTGGAAGATTCAAGTACAAATCTGCCATAATAGTTCTGGCAATGAACAAGAGTACATCATTTGAAGATATAATCAACCAGTTATCATCTAGATATGCTAAATTGAAGAAAGGTACGTTCCAATTTGTTTATTCCGTTGGTTTACAATCTAATTGTTTGATTGATTCTGATAGTGATGTGATGGGAATGATGTTTTCATCATACATGTTGAAGGAGAATTTTGTTGATATTGCTATTATTGACAGTTCAAATAATCTTCCTCCCACTGATTTTGGATTTAATAATGTGTTTTTTAAGATAAACAACTTAGATCAGAATGATTATTTGGCGGAAAGCAGGAACTCAAGACGGAGGTCGTTATTATCGAAAAAATGGAGGAAATACATAAGTCATGTGGATCAAAAATTTGAAGGGGGTGCTAAGGAGTTCCGAGACAAATTGGTCAAGTATTCTGCAGAAATGGGTTTTAAGTTTGTATATGTCAAGAACGAGAAATCATGGGTGATGGCAGAATGTTCTAAAAAAAGTCTGACGGGTGTAAATGGCGTGTCCATGCTTCGGTTTCTCTGTGTAATGGATTTTTCTATATTAGGACACTTAATAATATTCACACGTGTAGTGGTCTGATCTGTACCCGTAAAAGTTCAATGGTGAGTTCAAAGTTGGTGTCATCTATTTTTGGGGATCGTATTAAGGATAAACCACTGATTAAACCAATTGAACTAGTAAAGGAGTTTAAAGAGAATTTTGGGTTCGATATTCCGTATCACCAAGCTTGGTATGGGAAAGAAATGGCAAAGACTGTGTTGCACGGTGGAGAGGAAATGTCATACAAATTATTGGGTGTTTATAAGGACCTTTTATTGGAATCAAATCCAGGTTCTCATGTTGTTATCAAGTGTGAGCCAGGTACTAATCAGTTTAAGAGGATGTTTATTTCATTTACTGCATGTGTTGCCAGTTTTACATATTATCGGCCAATGTTG
This sequence comes from Sambucus nigra, assembly GCA_949130495.1. Lineage (NCBI taxonomy): Eukaryota > Viridiplantae > Streptophyta > Magnoliopsida > Dipsacales > Adoxaceae > Sambucus > Sambucus nigra. The sequence continues at coordinate 641,457,526 of OX422216.1, forward strand.
TGTATTTATGGTACATTTTTTAAGAACAAATACAAATGTCATCTATTAGGAGCGATGGTAAAAAATGGGAATCAAGGTACAATATATAAAAAGTACATCCTTGATTGTTGTCTTTATTTCATTTCTATCATTCAATCGAACAGCTTCCCAACATTGTGTAGACATCATGAAGAAAGAAGGTGACACACCTTTCATTTTCTTGTGAGTCGTTTGCATGATCTCCCCAAAGCTGTTGATTATCTGTTGAATATATGTAGGGAAAACAAAATAGCAGACCTTATGTGTTGAAATATATGACTATTTTCAGAATTTTCATATCAAAAATTTCATTTAGCAACTTCAATTGGAGAACATACCTACTGCAAAGATACACGAACTGTAGAACAAAGCAGGTATTGTTTATAAATTCAAAGTGTATAACATATGCAGTATTGAAACAGATGTACTTACACAAAAAAAATAACTAAAGCTATCTATCTATATAGATATGCAATATCAATATATATCTATCTATCTATAGATAGATAGATATAGATATGGTGTTCGGTAGATACTTATTTCGTAGAAATACAAATCTTCGAGTATCTATATATCTGTTTTTAGTATCTGCCAGCGACTAGTAACAATATATATGTTCACAATACCTCAGTGCATATCTCATATACACTAATCAAAAAAAGTCAAAGTCGTATTTATATTTCTGTGATAAAATATTATAAAATCGATAACGGGTATGTAGCATATGAATTTTTCCATGTAATCGTTGTGGTCTGGGAAAATGTAATTTCTTGTTGTAATGTCGGGCGAATATGTATTAGATAAGTTTTTTATAGATTGATTGAAACAAAAACTTTGACTTAACATGGTATCTAATATATTATTACATATATTGATTAATATTTGTTTAATTTCAGACATTCTCGATATTTTGTTATAGTTTAATAAGATACAGTTTTATACATCCATTGTTCATACATAATGTTTACTAAATTTATGGAGCCACTGGACTACTAGTTTTCATTTTAAATTTAGTTAACTGTATATGTCTTTGCGGATTACGTACCCATTATGTCCGGATTTAGTCATATTAGATACTAAGTTCATCGTGATATGAAACTCACTTGGTATGAATTAGCTTAATGTTCGACTATTACGTAGTTAAACATAAAGGCTTTGGCATATTATAATGAAGTTTTTTCTCATTTACTCTAATTTGGATTTACCTTAATGGTTGAGTACTACTCATATTTGGAAGTATGTTATATATTTGAGTATTTACATTTTTTTATTTTTAAAGATTTTGATATAGATATGTACTGTAGTATCACAAATTTTCGATCGGTGGGAATTGATTAGTGATAAATAGTTATTTGTTTTTCTGTACAGCATGTCATATCATATGTATATTTCTTCTTAATAACAATTACCCTATGTTGTCTGCTGCAGAACAATGGCATGTGTATACATAATTTGATAATTTATTTATCTTATCTGCCACATAACATAGCGTATTAATATATAGTATGAGTTAATGGATTTCTGTTCACGTAATGCAGGTATCTTTCCGGTTGCATTTGCGATTGTTGATGGGGAGACCGAAGAAAATTGGGATTGGTTTTTACGCATATTGTTCGCTGTATTGAAAGACCATAATAGGGTTATTACTTTTATATCTGACAGGAATGATGGTTTGTGTGCTGCTGTATCGAAGATATTTCCTTTGTCTCCTCACGCATATTGTATTCACCACATTAAGCAAAACATACGAGTGAAATATCCCGGGAGGGGGAGGTCTAACTATCGTGATAAGATAGTAGGTTTGTTTGTATCTTGCGCATATGCTGAAACTGAGCTTCTGTTCGCACAACGAATGACTGAGTTATTGAAGGAAGGTGGCGAGACAATGGTCAGTTTTCTAGAGGATCTACCATTCAAGAATTGGGCAATAGCATATTTTATCGGCCAACGTTATAGGGAAATGGAATCTAACATAGCTGAGTCATTCAACTCGTGGATACTTGAAGAACGATACTTACCTATCACTCAAATCATAGGCGGCATTAGAACAAAATTGATGAAGATGATGTCGGACAAGAGATGTTTAGCGGAGAAATGGACAGGTATTTTGTGTCCAGAAATTGAAAAAATTATAAGAGAGAATTTAGATGCCGGGAGAAATTGGTATGTTAGGCAAGCGAGTGAAGATGTGTTCGAAGTGACTGATGATGGTTCATATACGGTGAATTTATCTCATCGATCCTGCTCCTGTAGAATGTGGAAGATTAAAGGCTTACCCTGTTCTCATGCATGTATTGCTGCTCAAGCACGAGGTTTAGAAATACATGAGCTTATTGAAGATTACTTTAAATCTGATTTTTTTTGAAAATCATATGCTTGTCCAATATATCATGTACCGTCCATACCTAAGGAGATGAAGATTTGCGAAGATGGTATCAAACCTCCTACTATGTGAAAACAACCTGGTAGACCTAGAGTGAAAAGGATAAAATCAGCAGGCGAAGTGAGGAAGTTCAAGTGTGGTCGCTGTGGTTCTGCAAACAGGCACAATAGGAAGACATGCACGACTGTCATATGATGTAATATATGCGTGTCATCTCATGTTGATTGTCACGGTCGAATTCGTAACTTTTAACGTTCTTTGTAGACATTTATTTCAAATAAAAGATATGCTTCTCTATATGTTTTTGGATGTCAACTTGTTATCATGAGTTTTCCCTTTGTTGTACAACTTAATTTAAGATTTCAATTAATGATTTCCCTTTATGTTGAGGAACATGTATATTGATGTTCTTACAGTTGCTGCATTATTTGTCCGATTATAGGAAATATTCGATATCCTAAATACCATAAATTTTGAAAATATAATCATATACCGTTAGGTATCTACATGTAAGTCAGGTAACTACCTACAAATGATTATGTTTTCAATATAAAAAATATGTAGCTGTTTTCTTTTTTGATTGCCATATTTTACTAAAATGTAAACAATTCATTGAAGATTTTGATAATTGTTAGATTGTTATTATCATGATTGAAAAAAAATCTGGTAGTTCATTACATGTGTTTGAGCATTCATTGTTTATGGGCTAAAACATATCTGCTAAAACAGATCTGCAGATATTTGATTCAACCATAAAAATTGGTTCACCTAACTATTCATAAGTTTTGGATGCCAGATTTGAGTTACACAAATGAAAAGAGCAATTCGTTAAGTATTAATTTACATAGAAGTTTAGTTGAACGTCACAATTCTAGCTGATGTCAACAAATCCAAATATTTTTGCAATTCCGAATATTCATAACTGCAACATCAGATATCCAATATGCACAACTATGAATGGATTTGAATTCATGCTCCATTATTGCAGCATCAGTTATATATTCCTTGTTTGGTATCATGCATAGAGACTCAAGTAAATCATCATTTCAATGGGCTGCTTAAGCCTCATTCCCTCTCAACACATACCACAAGTGACTAATGTAATATGGTATCCCATTAGTAAAACGATGGACATTATGACAACGTTCAACATTCGCTATGTAACTACGCAAGTTTTCTCAAATCATTCATTTTTTAGAACAGATTCGATTCATTTGCTTTATGACAGTCCAAACTAAATTTACAAGTTTTAGGTGATTAAATTAATAATTGATGACCTGATTGCAGAGTATGGTAATTGAATCTTGAGTTCAACAAGCTATTTTTTGGAATTCGTATAATATCAGCTGAAATTCGTACCCAATAACAATTTCATTTTCGTGTAAGTCGATAAAGTGTATCTAAGTTATAGATTAGCTATTGATGTACGCCATCGTTAGATTGTTATTATCATGATTGAAAAGCATCTGGTAGTTCATTACGATTTTTTTGAGCAATCACTGTTTATGGGCTAAAACAGAGCTGCAGATATTATATTCAACCATATAAATTGGTTCACCTACCTATTCTTAAGATTTGGAAGCCAGATTTGAGTTACACAAATGCAAAGAACATTTTGTTAAGTGTTAATTTATAAAGAAGTTTAGTTGTACGTCATAATTACATCTGCTGTCAACAAATCCAAATAATTTTGCGAATCCGAAGATTCATTATTGCAACATCAGATATCCAATATGCACAACTATGAATTGATTTGAATACATACTCTATTATGACATACTCTATTATGACAGCAACAGGTCTATATTCCTTGTTTGGTATCATGCATAGACACTCAAGTTAAACAACATTAGAATGTGTTGTTTAAGCCTCATTATCTTTGAACACATACCACAATTGACTATTGTAAAATGGTATCCCATTTTTAAAACGATAATTCAGCATTTTCACAATGCAAATACGGTAATTGAATCACCCCGTTCATAATTTATGACCTGATTGCAGACTACGGTATTTGAATCCCGAGTTCATATTTTAGAAAAGGTTTATCAAATTCGTTTAAAGACTCAATTCAATCATTTAACACAGTATTGGTCAATATATAAACTGGCATTACAAGTTCTCAAGATTACCCCACTCAGCGACGTAGATATACATAAATTCTATACATAGCACATTGCAATTGTTTTAAAAACAAGCGCAACATTTTTTTATGAATAAATATGCTACAAACAAAAAAATAGTTTAAATCTAAAAAATAGTATCTAATAAGTTTGATCCGATGTAATTAGACTTTCATAACGGTACATAGTATCTTAAAAAGAAAACTTTGAATTCATCAATTCCCAGTCATTCACGTCCCCATGTTTTTGGTGCCGTGGTGAATGACCCAATAAATTGTCCCAGCATTTCATACATAATGAGATGATTCAGCCTCATTCTCATTACTCACAGTTAGATACTACATGTAATGCAATATGGCATTCCATTGGGATATCTGTTAAATAAAGTGACAGTGTGCATCCTTCACTATAAAACTTATCACATGCCATCAATCATTCGTTTGTGGATACCGCGTCCATCATTTGGATTCATGACATACCAAACTACACAAAACACATAGAAGTACTGGTCTGTAAAAAGCCAGTTCAGTCTTCTGCACAATAATGTGCATATATAATCTTCCTAGAGCAGATATAATAACATAGATACTTATACCTGATCAAAGTACATAGCCCGCTGCATTCTTTAACAAACTATAAAAAAGATTGAATATATTCCATAGTGCAACTATATATACACCCACAAAACCGAATAAGATAAATAGAGATATATACACCAAAATTAGAGTGAATGATTCAATATCCCAACAACTCCATACATATTCCAGTGCAATTGTTTCCAAAACAAGTGCAACATTTTTTTTGCATAATCTCTGCTAAAAACAAAAAAAAAGTTCAAACAAAAATTTTTATATTCAAACAATAAATGAATGACTTCATACAGTTTCAGTCATTCCCGATCCCATGTTTCGGGTGCCGTGGTAAATAACTCGATCAAATATCCACGCATTTCATACATCGCATCCTTCTTCCATTTCGTCGGTATCACGGATCCTTCAATGAGTAACCTCTCAATTAGCATCACAAAAATTCCACAGTCCAAGCTACACAAATTAAAAATTGCAAGATGTGATCATCATCATTTCTTAACAAAAAAGAATAATTTTATCAAATCCAAGGTAAGAGTTGGTCAATTACCTGTCCAATTGTTGTGCAAACTACTGATCTCGGACAAGTGGATATTGAAATGCAGTCTCCTTCAGCCAGTATAGTGTCAATTTGTCACTTGCAGTCAGATGGACTTGTGTTGTTTTTCGATGGCCCCTTTTTTTAAACTTTTAGTCCACGAACCCTTTTTCAACAAGTCATCAGCATACCTCCTCAAATTCCCGAGGCAAGTCATTATACAAGAGTGCTGTCATAGAAGATAATCAGATCGTTCACAAATTTAAAAATAATTCCATTTCATTTTGATACTTACAAAAGTTGTAGCATCATTGAAACAGGCATCGACCCCATCCTTTATTCGTGGCCCCAAAGGATTGTAGTGAATAAACTCTCCTTGTTTTTTGTCCATACAAATTAGTGTCCAATGAAATTTTAACTCATGCCTCATTGGAAAAAAAATCATGTCACAATCTCCAGCTACATGCATAAGTACATCCTCGATTGTTCTCTTTATTTCATTTCTATCATTCAATCGAACAGCTTCCCAACATTGTGTAGACATCATGAAGAAAGAAGGTGATACACCTTTCATTTTCTTGTGAGTTGTTTGCATGATCTCCCCAAAGCTGTTGATTATCTGTTGAATATATGTAGGGGAAACAAAATAGCAGACCTTATGTGTTGAAATATATGACTATTTTCAGAATTTTCAATTAAAAAATTTCATTTAGCAACTTCAATTGGAGAACATGCCTACTGCAAAGATACACAAACTGTAGAACAAAGCAGGTATTGTTTATAAATTCAAAGTGTATAACATATGCAGTACTGAAACAGATGGACTTGCAGAAAAAAAAATAATATATATATATATATACCTATCTATATAGATAAGCAATATCAATATATATCTATCTATCTATACAGATAGATATAGATATGGTGTTCGGTAGATACTTATTTCAGTGAATTACAAATCTTCGAGTATCTATACATCTGTTTTTAGTATCTGCCAGTGAATAGTAACAATATATATGTTCACAATACCTCAGTGCGCATCTCATATATACTAATCAGAAAAATTCATGTAATAAAGCATTACCAAATGCACTAACATTTTTTTCTCAAACATATGCCATTTAACATAAAAAAAGGAAAAAACAATTTTAGCAGTAACTTTAAATCCACATAAGTTTACCATGTTTGATATGGCACTAGGCTCTAATATATCCAATACATCCCTCCTTGAAATTGATGCCGACGGTGAGTCTCCTTGCCACAACATAGATCTACGTACAATACTCCTTATTAAGACACTGTTCATATTATTTATTAATAAACAAAATATAGAATATAATCATACATTTCACCGCTCTTATCCCAAAACAACCGTAATTTATCTCTACATTCTTTCTTGATATGTGTTGAAACTGGACCTTTGTTGAAATGCAATTTCATTTCCTTTATCGGCTTATGATTCGATAGCTCAATATCTTCAACAACAAGCGGGTTCGTCTTTGAATTTTTTCCACCCGAGGTGGTAATGTTTGATGGTGTATGTGGTGACTTACACGTATTGTCTTTTTCAACAAAATCATCATCCTCCTTCATTTTTTGTACATTTGTCGCCCGTCGTGTATGCCGCGCTACTTTGTGTCAGTCACCAACCCCGTAATCGAAATCAGGCTGGGGTATTGATGGGATTCGATCCTTACGCTTTTTTATTCTCTTGTACATGGAGAGTGTTTTACCACTCATTGATGCCATGGGAACTTATTCTAATATCTATCTGAGTTCACTGTTTAGCGATCTTAGTTCATTTGCATTTTTTTCATTACTATTGCTCAAATTAGTGAGGTCCCTCTTCTCTTTACCCCATTGTGACTGTTTTTTCAAGAGTTCATCATCTTTGCATTTTAATTTCTCATTCAAAATATCAATCTCATTTATCATTTGGATGTTCTCGTCTTCTAAATCCTTCAAGTACAAAACCCCCTCGTCTATCGGTTGCTCATCATCCTTATTCCCACTCCGTTGGATTTTCAAAGCACAAATCTCTTGACGTAGTGACATGTTCTCACGTTCGAGACGCTGGATATCTCTGTTCCGCGCTGCATCACACATTGAATGGTCTACATTTTTGAATTGTTCGTTCAAGCTTATCTTAAGAGATGATATTTCTTCACTTTGCGCACTAACTCTATTCTCCAGTACTTGTTTCTCAATTTTGAGCGCAACAATTTCCTCTTCTAGATCAATCAAAAACTCACGCTGCTTCTCGAATTCAGCTTTGTCACAATGCAACTGTTGTTCAATCTTGCCGGCATATTCTGTAGTTTTTTTATCCCTCTCGTTTGTAGCTTCAAGAAGCATTCTCAATTCTTCATTCTCCATTTTCAGTTTATCATTAACATCCCTGAAGTTACTCAAATGTTTTTTACTCTCTCGCGTATCACTGACATAATAAGGTCTTTCTTCGGAGATCAAATTAATGACATTATCTTCATGTGGCAACACAGCATGGAATCTTCTACGATCAATGGTGTTATCTGACTTGATATCCGTTGAATCATCCAATATCTCAATTTCAACTCTTCTTGGTGGTGGTGTCTGAATTTCTGATATGCCCAAAGTAAATGTTGGAATATCAAAACCACTATCATCTATCTGCACGGATAATAATATAATATCATATCAGTTAACAAAATGTGAAACGTGTTAATATTTACGGCCTATTAATATACAATAGACAAGTTGGAATGCCTCCAACATAGACAGTTTAACATTGTCCATCACCGAATATAACTCTTGTAAATTCCATTGGAGAAATTTAGGATGCCTCTCATCGATACCAGGTAAGGGATCAATCAAATTTGATATTTCACAAAGCCAAAACTGCAAAAAAAAAGTAATTACATTAATAATAACATTTTTATTACATAAAGTTTTGGTACAAACCGATGCACTAGGAAAAAAAATATCTCACGGGTAACAGAAGTTGACATCCTGATACGGTGCTGGGTGTATTCGTTGAGTTTTCAATTGACTTGAATAGATTGTCATGCACTGCAGCTGCCCAATTATATTTCTTCATATCCTCAACATCCTCAATATAGTTCTTGTAACACCAAGCAATAGATGAACTAGTGTTTGGGAAAAAAACGCAGATGCAGAAATGTAGAGCAACTAAATGAACCGTGTCCAAAACATCCTCATAATGCACACCTCTCAATGATTTTCTAAGCCCCTTTTCAACCAATGTCTTTGTCATCTTCTTCGCACCCTTGAAATATATATCAGCGAATGGAGTAGTCTTCTTTTTTTCTTTCGCAACTAATATTGGTGCACCATATGACGGAAGCCCAAACAAATTTGATATATCAATTGGTGACAGCTCAATTGACGTGTTTCTAAACAAAAACTTCTTGGTATCCTTGTTATAACGTTGGATAATTGAGATTATTTTCAAGTCGTACTTCTTCACATATGATGCTATGACCTTTCCTTTGTAATATGCTTTGAACATTGGCCAAAAAGGTGTGTCCATCAATATTTAATGTGCTTGTCTTTGAAAAAAGATTTGTTATCTCGCATAAATGTGTTGAAAGCTACCAAACTGCATCGAAATTGGTCGTGTTCTCCTGTTTTTGCTGGTTCGATTTCATCACTATTATCGGCCATCTAATTGCACAAAAAATAACCAAAAAATAATTTAGATAACGGTGAGTTAGGTGACACAATTTGAATGATATTGCAAACAATAAAGTATCTAATGTATAGTGGTTTAAAGCGCACAAATCCATTTGTATTTTTAAGGGAATGACATATTTTTTACAAATTAAAATTTGACATATACCAACCAATGTATCCACCATCGCAAACAACCCTCATGTATTCTACGACTATACATATAAGGGCATTACATTTATGAAATAAAACATCAAGACAATAAGCTTGTATATTTATAAACAAACAATTTTTCATTTAAAGATATTTTGAGAATTACCATAAAGCTAATTCAAATTTTTTTGTTAAACAAAGTATTTAGAAAGACAGATAACTATATATACCCAATATTGTATATATAAGAATAAACACAGTTAGCTTTGGGCACACACACACACACACACACGCGCGCGCGCACATGTATATATACACACACACACACCACAAGATAACAATAAAAGTACAATAAAAATTCACTGATTTATAAAAAAAAATTATATTCCAGGACTTTTCTCATATACTTGCACACACACACGCACATATCACTTTCATTTTACCCTAAAAAGATCTCCATTACTACTCCAAAAAAAACCTTAACTTCTTTACCAACATGCATGTCATCAATATCCCAAATCAGAGGAGCATAAAATCGTTCAATACCTTTTATTTGCAATGTGTTTTGGTATCTTCTAATGTGTGAATACTTCCAATTTCCTCACTGCTATCCGACTCTTCACAATCAAAATATTGAAATATAAGTTGCCTTCGCTCTGATTGAAGAATGCTGCATTGCCGAGAGGTGACGATTTAGTCGTTTGGGAATCCCACAAATAATGGAAATGGAAAATGATGAGCTCACCAAGTAGGAGGGAAAAGAGGAGCTGCAAAATCTTTTAGATTTCTTTATATATTTTTAAATAAGGCGGACGTATATGTATATATATCTAGTATCAAGGGGTGATATCTATATGCCCCTTAAAAAAACTAGCATATTTTTATCAGTTTTTTAAAAATATTTAAAAAATTCATTTTATTTTCCGCGTTTGCGTACAACTTGATATTGGCGATGGTGAAACCAATTTAACTTTCCCAGTACTTTGAACCATATTTCTTCACATTCGGCATTAATGTACTCATTCTCATCCATGGAAGGGCCTTTTTGATGGATCGTGTTCCTCTTAGCTGTGAATATACAATATTTGAGATTAAAATATTAGGTGCTTAGTTTAATATCTTCCTATTAGAATATGCATCTGCTACAAACTCAAACCAACTACCGCACGAAACCAAAACAGGAAAAAAAAAGACCCACATTAAATAGGGAGAAGAAAACCCAAGTCTCCTTCCTTCTTCAACCATGGAAGTTTTATTTCGAAGGAGAAACCCAAAACTATCATAGGTATGTTTCATCAACACGCATATAGGAGATTTGTTCTTTCTTCAATTCAAATGTGAACTTGCAAAGATGCGAACCTAAATTTTTCCTTAAACTGAAAATCCTGGGGAAAAAAACTTATTTGAGGAGGTATATCTAGATTGTGATTACATATCAAAAGATGTGAGAGTTAAACAACTACTTTTTGTCTACATATAAATTATATCTAGATTGTGGTTATATTTGAGCAACACTGATTTTTTTATGTTTGTTCTTCTTCAGTAAAAAAGGGAAACCCGATACTTTGTCCTCTACGGAAGTCATCAGAAAACAAATAAATTTATTAGAAATAGCAACTAATGGTCGATTAAGTTACATATATCAATATATGTAACTGAACGAAATTAGTATTTGTCAATATAGAGAATAGGAAGAGTATTGGGTCACAAATAACTGTGTGTGCTATAAATCCATTCTTCTCTAAGCCTTGGTTTACTGCGTTTCCACATTACTGAAATTTCTAGTGGAGATTTTGAAGTGTTGTGTGTTGAGGGTTAATTCGGTTTGAGGCTTTTAGTGGCGGCTATTGTGATATGGTTGGTTATTTTGGGGAGGACGTTGCACAAGTTGAAAAACAAGACCAGGAGTTTGCAGTTAAAGGTCACTATGGATGAAAATAAGGTATCTCAGTTCATGACCCAAGATGTACGTCTTAACGAGGTGTTCTTAGCCGTGAAGGGCCCCACTCTCATTCGCCCATCCCTGCCAGTAGCTGGAGTGACACCATGGCCTGTCATGAGTTTGAGATAATAAAAAAGAGGATTATATTTTGAGTTTGATCCCCCAATATTAGTACCACTTTTTATTTTCCCCTCAAAAATTTAAAATTATTTGAGTTACACCCCGACTCAATGTTTTAACAACATTTTTTGAGGGCCTTTTATGATATTTTGTGAATCTTTATGACGCATTTGGGCGCACGTCTTAAAATGTTTTATTTTTATTTTTGGGGCAACTCAAAATGGAACCGAAACGTGAGGGTTATAGTTGAAATAACCAAAGAGAAAAGAAGTAAAACTGTAATGTATGTTTGTGAAAGAGATTTACCGGACGTAGTGTGATAAAAAGTTTTAAGTCGTGTGCGTGCACGCACGCATGCGTGTTCGTATGGGTTTTTAGTTTTTAATTGTTTAATGTGAGTATTATTCCTTCCTCTTAATCAATCTTGATGTTGTGAAGAAACATTTGTAACAATTAATGGTCATCTATAAATCCAAACTTAATTTAAAAAAAAAAAAAATTACCCTATCCATCTTTTATGTGCAGTGGCCTCCAAATGAGCTATTCCACGATCTTTATTTCATAACTTTAGTTATTAGTTTGTTGTTTTTTGTTACAGATCAGCGAAAAAGGGAAATCAATTGTGGCATGTGAAATTGGGAAATCATTCGGCCCATGTTGATCATTGTGTGAAGAGATTACATATTGTTGGTTTGATTTTGTTATAGTTGTAAGATTTGGTATGGTAGAATATTATAATTTATGTATTGACTATAGTGTTCTCTCTTTTCTATTTTAGAATATATGCACTCGATTTTGGAGTTATTTTGAGATTAAAGATGGGTTTTGTTAGTTTTTTTTGTATTTGTTAGTGTAGATTTGTTCCATTTTTTTAGAATTTCTTGGTTTGCTACATGGGGGACACTTTGATAAGTTAATAATATGAGAAATTCTAAATAGCCCAAAAAATAGCGGTTTGGAATACACTCGAAAATGAGGTTATTTCTAACCCTTTTGGTTTGGTACTATTTTTTTTTATCCGTATATTTTGGGGTATAAATTTTGAAATGTATAAAACATACGTTTTAATTCGCAAATTTTAGTTTTCCTTTTTGTTCTTTTTAATAAGATCTTTGTTTGTGTTTTCAAGATTTTACATTCTTTATCTTTCTCTCCCTCTCTTTTCTAATTCATCCTTTTGATAACTTTCGTAACATACATCTACGCCCGCGTATCGCGCGGGGTACATTCTAGTTATACTTCTAATACATTATTATTAGAAGTTAATAAGAGTCATTAATGCTTTTTGGTTTCCCATCCCTCATTCACTTTCCAACCCCTTAAAATTACCCTTTAATGTTGATTTTTGCTTCAGAGCATAATTGACCCTTCTCTATTGATGCTAAAGCATCATTGTATTGGAAAGAGTCTACAACAAAGTTTCTTACAATTATAATACTTTTTCAATACCATTATGAAAAAAGGACCCAATCCTCTCCTTTACTCACCATAACCTTAATTGTTATTTTTATTTGGTTTACATTTGATAGATATCCTCTCGAATTTTAGCCATTTAGTGAATGGCATTCACTCAAATGGTGTATCTGGTGAAACATAATCATATGGATTTTGTCATCGTGTTAACAAGAAATAAATGGGCACAAAAGAGGAATTTGTATACAGAATCAGTACCGCGAAGAGTGGGAAAAGCTATAGAAGAGTGGATCAACATTTGGAGGACAATTGGACAACACTTCTGGTTTCGTTCATCTCAGTAACCTTAATCAGGTAGTACTGACTTTGAATAACTTTTTCATTGACATTAAGCTCGATATGTATCTACTCCAAATTGATGCTAAAAGGCTTGGGGATAGGTTGATATATGAAGTTGTGGATGGATCCAATGCTTTTTCCAATTTCAATGGTCCATCTAAGAGTTTCAGTTCACTCCCTTTAGAAGCAATTTATAAAGAAGAAAGGATTATTCTAATCACGTGGCAAATGTAACAACCCAGATTTTTTGAATGGGAATTGTTAAATTAATTTTGAAAATCGGAGAAAAATAAATTTTTGGATTTTTAAAATTTTATAATTTAAAATGTTGATTTTTATATTTAAAAAATTAATTTTCAAACGGAATTGGAATCGAAATTAAAATGGAGTTTTAATTGAATTTTTATTATATAGAAGAGTACTCAAAATATAAAATTCTCTAAGAGCCCTCAACAGAATACTCTCTAGGAAAAATAATATTTTTAGAAATTCGACCGTCCTATCGAGCTGAACTTTTCACAGCAGCCTTGTCTCGCCGTTCGCTACAACATACTAAAATTTCAAGCCATTCTAACTGTCCGATGATCTGTAATGATTTATTTCGAGTGTTTGTATCTGATTAAAACTCTTTTCTTAATCAAACTCTTAATCCATTATATATAAAAAATTCGTGGCTTTTCTTTTCAAAGAACTTTTTCTCAAACTTTTCAACTAGTAGACCTCTCCAAAATTATTCCCTTTGATCTACAAACTTTAACCCCAAACTTAACCAAGTGTTTGACTCGATATTTGAACGCTTAACATGGTGTTTTCTCAAGATTGTTCAAGAATGACTCTTTGCTAATTTTTTGAGAGGAATCCAATTGTCTATTCAGAATTTACAAAAGATTTATACCCAGACATGAATACGCTATTCATTTCCTTTAGTATTATGCGTTTTAAGTGTTGCCTAAACCTAAATTTCATGCTTTTCTTAAAATTAATTAGCAATATAATTAGAGAAAGTGAACACATAAAACTTGGGGCTATTTTTATGAAATATTTTAATATGAATAACATTCATAACCTTCGGGTAGTAGGATTTATGAGAGAATTTTGGGTTTTGTTGGTGTAGGTTGCATGTAAAAAAACTCTAGTTTTAGAATCAATGGATTTGGGGGAGTTTAACTAACGTTAATTGTGTTAAGATAATTAAATTTGTAATATGATGATTTAATGAGGAATTTCAGTGTTTATTCAAAAAATAATTAATTGGGATCAATTTTGGTGAAGTTAAGATTTAATTGAATTGGACTATCTTGCGTAGTTTTGTAAGATGATTATTATGATTGTTAGTGTGACTTGTTGGTATTATAATATGGTGATTATGACGACGGGTTGTTGGGTATTTTTTTTTGATAAATAAATGAATGCATTAAAAAAATAGTCGCCAAGGGAGCGAACCCGTATACAGGAAGCATACCAAGCTAAGCAATAAAAGAGAATCCAATAAAATTACAACAGACACCCGCCTCACAAACTCTCAATTATCAACACTTAGCGTATCTCCTCCATAAACTCAAACAAATCCTGAATCGTGATGGAGATCTTCCCCTTAGACCAGCCAAGCAGGGCACTTAAGAATAGATAATGTAGTCTTGAGGGTGCCATCTCAATACCTTCGAAACACCGAGCATTCCTCTCCTTCCAAATCGTCCACATAATGCAGTGAGGAACCATACGCCATACCCGTTTATCACCCACCCACCCCCACGGAGGGTTTCATGCCTCTAAGAGAGCCCTCACTGATGCAGGCATAACCCATACAGTCTTAGATATGGCGAGAAAAATATCCCGTAGCCCTCTCGTCACCCTACAGTGTAGGAGAAGATGGTTGGTCTTTTCCTCTTCTTCCTTGCATAACCAACATCGGCTAGCCAGTCTATATCTTCTCTTCTGCAGACCTTCCATTGTCAAAATTGCATGTCTAGCTGTTGTCCACACAAAGAATCTCACCTTAGGAGGCGCCTTAACCTTCCAAACCTTCTTCTAGGGGAACCTGGCCCTGGGGGATCCCCTTTCACTCAATATAGCATAGAACCCCCTAACCGTGAAGGCCCCAACTCCACCCCCGTTCCACCTCAATGAATCATCCCTAGCCGACGGACAGGGAGCCGAGCTCAACCAATTAAAGAACAGCTCCGCCTCCCAGAGCTCCCAGTCCCATAGCCTTCTCCTAAGCTGAGGTCTCCACGTGATAATATCTCCCGTGGCATTCATATGATTAGCCACCGTACCTTCTTGGTTCACGCCAATGTTATAAATATCGGGAAATAGTTCATTAATAGTCCCATTCTCACCCCATTTGTCAATCCAAAATCTAATTTTATCCCCTTTCCCTAAAACAAACTCGGTGTTTCTAGAATAATCCTCCCACTCCTTCGCAATATGCTTCCACAAACCCACTCCGTTAGCTAAATTCCCTCCACCCGACCTCCACCCCATCTGCGCAGAACCCCACCTTGCTCCAACTACCCTTCTCCATAATCTATTTTCCTCCTGAGGGAAACGCCATAGCCACTTCCCAAGAAGAGATTTATTAAAATAACTCAAGTTCCTCACACCCGCCCCGCCCTCCTTAATTGGCTTGAAGACCTCCTCCTATCCAACTAAACTGTGCTTAAATCCATCTTTAGTGCCTCTCCATAAGAAATCCCTCATGAATTTCTCCAATTTACTTCTCACAACCGTAGGCAATGGCATAATGGACATGTAATAGGTTGGCAAACTATATAGGCAGCTTTTGATAAGAGTAAGCCTTCCCCCTTTTGATAAATACCTATTCTTCCACCTTGCCAGCTTCTTCCTCATTCTTTCCAACACTGGGTCCCAAATCGCCTTGGACTTATACTTGGCTCCAAGAGGAAAACCAAGATAAGTGTTAGGTAAGGCCCCCTCCTCCACCCCGAATACCGACAAGATCATCCACATTACCCGTTCCCCCAATCGGGATCAACACACACTTCCCCATATTGATCCTGAGCCCCGAGACTTCCTCAAAATAAATCAGTAATAGCCCGAGAGCATGAATTTGACTACGATCCTCCTCACAAAAAATGATCGCGTCATCAACAAACAGAAGGTGAGAAATCATAATCATACCCGTCCCTGCAGACCCAAATTCGAAGCCTCTCATCCACCCAGTCGCAACCACTCATCCCAGCATTCTACTAAACGCTTCCATTACCACGATGAATAAAAGGGGGATAATGAATCACCATGACAAAGCCCACGCAAACTAGGGAAAAACCCCTCTGGGACCCCGTTAGTGAGCACCGAGAATCTAGCCGTAGTAACACACCTCTTAATCCAATGGCACCACCGACCGCTAAAGCCCATCCTTCTTAGTAAGTAGAGAAGAAACTTCCAGTTCACCTGATCGTACGCTTTCTCAATGTCGAGCATACAAGCAACGCCAGGAATCCCACTTTTAGTCCTTGATTGGACATAAATATTGTATATTTATTTCCCTAATTTCAGTGCATTTGTGAACCCGAGTGATGTAACCTATATAGATTTGATGAATATTTATGCTACTAATCTTCATTGGAAAGTATTTCATGTTTACTGCTTCTCTTATTGGTTTTACAGGTAAATTATGCAAGCAGTGCAAAAGAGAAAGCTAGACAATGAAAGAAAAGCTAAGAAGGCAAGTTCAAGGGCATTTTGGTAATTATGTAACCAGATCCCGAAGGAGGAGTCAACTGGAAAGTTTAAGAGCTCGGAACAACGAGAACACTGGAAGAAACGGCACCCAAATCCGAGCTACGGTTGATGAGTTATGACCAATTGAAGTTGAAGAAAAATCAAAGGAAGAAAGGAAAGAAAACAAGAAAAAATTCTAAGTGTTGAATGGAAGAAAAAGCACCCCAGACCAGCAAACATTCGCGAACCCAGGGGCAAACCGGTTTGGGGGGCGAACCGGTTCGGGGTACATGTGAACCGGTTCGGGGGGCCTGATGCGCGAATTTGCCTCCTTTATTCTGATTGGCTCTAAGGTTTCCTTTTAGGTTAAAACACTCCAAGAAGTATGGGAACGTAGGAGGAACCTAGGAACAACCGTTCTGGATATTTTTTCGTAGTTTTTGATAGAGAAAAAGAGAGGATAACATCTAGGAACATAACTTTAATTTATTGCTGCAAGATCCATACACTTCCGGGTTTGTTTTCAAGTTGTAATCCCAGCTATATTTTTGTGATTTTCAGTATTCTTGCATGGTAATTTTTATGCATGGTTTGAATGAATTTCTGCATTTATAATACTTAACTACGTATATCGATCTAGTGTTATCACGAGTTTGCTCGCATGCAACGTTATTATTTCATGCATTGTTCAGTTTATTATGTCCGGCTAGGTTGAGAAGGTTGGGATGCATGAACCCAACCTGATGTGTTAGTGCATGCGTATAAAGTTAATCCGATGAATTCAATGATTGATTTTGATCGTATTGCGTAATTACATTATAATTTTGGATCTTTATATCTCGTTTACCTTTGGGTACTCATGATGATTTAGAGTACAATTTGAGTGTCATTATCGCGCTACCGATTTACTCATCCTCGGATTAGGTATGACGCGGGCTTGAACCTCGTATACATAATGCTTGGGAATACTAAATTCCGGGTCAGATCAACCAGATAAATTTATGATTAACATTATCACCGCACTACACTAGGGTTGGGGGATTGCATTCCCGACCTCTTTCTCTCATCATTTAAAATAAAAAGTTGTTGAAATCATCAGTCATTCTCCATTTCGGTAGAGTAATTTAGTTGCATCTTCGCTCATTTTCATTATCGCATTTAGCTTAATCAATCTCAAAACCAAATCAATTTTTCCTTTTCTTTTTTTTGAGTCAAGGTTAGGATCTCTCCGTCTCGTTCCGTCGTCACAACTCCGTTGTCCTTCTTCCCTGTGGATTCGATACCCGACTTACCGGGATTATTACTTGAGCGACAGGCCTACACTTGAGCCTAGAGTGAATGCACTTCTAAGACACATTTTCAGTCGCGTCAAGTTTTTGGTGCCGTTGTCGGGGAATTAGGTAGACTTAGGATTACATTGAGTCAATCCAAAGCCTTGACCAGAAATTAAAAAAAAAAAAAAAAACAAAAAGATTCACAATTATCATCTCTCCTAAACTTAATGCAAAATTCTGAAACCTCTTCCACACCTCATAATACTCCAACCAACATTCACGAAAATCCTATAGTGGAGTATAATCTAGATAGTCCCCACACTCCCAATGCCCCACAGTTTTGGATCCCGCCTCCCACACCGTCACACTCAATCTCAAGTAACACTCTATTCTCCTTCGTAGGACACACCTCCGAGCACACTTCAAGTACACCCTATGAGAGCGCCGAGTCGTTAAGTGAGAGAGGGATGTCGCAACATAGTAATGCACCCACCGGTGAGGAGGAGCCTCTATACCGTCCGTTGAGAGAATTCTTATATCCCGAGCGCACTGTCACTCCGAGATGCATTATACTCCCGTATAATGCTGGGCAGTTCCGTTTCAAAAATGGAATGATCCAGATGCTACTGCATTACCACGGTATGGATTCTGAAAAGCCATACCTCCATATTAGGGAATTTGAGGACGTGTGCGATACTCTCAACGATCAAACTTGCACACAAGAAGTAATTTGCCTCAAACTTTTCCCCTTCTCGCTCAAAGATAAAGCTAAAGTCTGGTTATGGTCTCTACCTCCAAGCTCGATTCCATCCTGGAATGAGCTACAGTCGAAATTTCTCAAGAAATTCTTCCTACCACATCGAACAATCTCTATAAAGGCTCAAATTCAAGCGTTCAGGTAACATGAAAATGAGCCATTCCATCGATGTTATGAACGTTTCAACGAGTTAGTTGCTTCATGCCCCCATCATGGATTTGTTCCATCGCAAATCATCTCCTTTATCTATAATCTTAACTCCAAACAACTTGTTGAAACTATGGGAAGTGGTCCGTTTGTCGATCTAGATGCCCACGACGCTGATCTTCACATGAGGTATGTCGCAGAGACTACCCAATCCTGGGATACCTCTGACCCGAACGCTCAAAATCGAAATCGACAATCCACCACTGCTCCATCGGCGTCCGGCCTATTCCACGTAGATAAGAATTCTATGACGGACAGTCGATTGGAAACCCTTGAGAAAGGATTGCGAGACCTATGCGAGATATATGGAAAAGGACCAGCTGGACCCATTCCGAACCCTGTCGTGAAGGTGTGTGCGATTTGTGAGGCGGGACATTCAACTGAGGAATGTCCGATGATACTCGCCTACAAAGTAATGTTGCAGGAGCAAGTTAGTGGTAGGAGGCTTTAAGTGTAATTTCGGTGCCCCGCATGGAAATTCATACAACCCTTCATGGAAAAATCACCCCGGTTTTAGCTACGGGCAACAACATGACGTAATGAACCCTCCTTCGCATGTTGCCCCTCCTCCACCACAATAATTTCAACAAGCTCCACACATGCAGGGACATGTGAAAGCACCACAACCTCACGGAAATTATATCCCGCCACAGCGGAGAACTCTCGAGGATACCATGAATCAATTCATCGCAAGCCAGACCGCAACCAATTCCAAATATGATCGTCTGATTGGCGAAATAAATGCAAATCTGTCAAAAATACAATCCTCGTTGAGTGTTCAAGAGAAAGGTAAATTTCCTCCTCAAGGCTAATGACCTCCCCAAGGTCAAACTAGTGTTAGCTCCACCTCCACTGAACATCAGGAGAAATGTCAAGCCGTGACCACTCTTTGTAGTGGGAGAGTCGTTGATTTATCACCTCCTCCACACGACATCACAAAAGACAAGGAGATTTCACCCAGCACGAAAGAGGCCGAAGATGTCTCCTTGAACGAGAGTGACAAGGAAGACGCTAGTGAGCCAGAGGTGGTAGTGAAATCACCCTCCGCAACACCATTTCCTCGAAGATTGATTCCCGCTCAAAAAGGGAATCCACGTGATGAAGTGCTAGAAGTACTTAAGCAAGTAAAGCTGAATTTACCCTTTCTTGATGCCATCAAGCAAATTCCAGCTTATGGCAAAGTTATCAAAGATTTGTTGACGGTAAAAAGGAAGATGAAGGTAAAAAAGAATGTCTTTCTAGCCCAGAACGTGAGCTCCATTCTACTAAATGATCTCCTGCCTAAATTCAAAGATCCCGGTGCACCCACTATATCCTGCATCATTGGAGATAATAAAATTGAGTAAGCCTTACTTGACTTGGGGGAAAGTGTAAACATACTCCCTTACTCCATTTATAGGCAACTTGATTTGGGCGACCTCAAGACCACAAAGGTCACTCTCCAATTAGCGGATCGATCAGTGAAGATCCCACGAGGCATAGTCGAGGATGTGATTGTCCAAGTTGACACCTTCTACTTCTCGGTAGATTTTGTCATTTGGGACATGGAGCCCTCCTTCAACTCGAGCAATCATGTTCCCATCATCCTTGGGCGCCCTTTCTTGGCTACGGCTAATGCAATCATCAATACAAGGAATGGGCGAATGAAACTCACCTTTGGGAACATGACCTTGGAAACTAACATCTTCCACATAGCCCAAAATGCAGGGGAGGAAGATGATCTTCACGCGGTGAGCCTCATAGACGAGGTAGTAGAAGAGTACTTTGAGGAAAATTTCTATGACGACGCTTTAGAGTCCTGTTTAGCGAAGAGATATAAGTGTGAGGGGACGTATACCGACTTTGATAGGGAGGTTGGAAAGTTGAGAGAATTACTCAATGAGAGTATGTCGGACGAGGACGTGAGAGAGGTTAATTGGGTTTCTAGATTCGAGGAATTACCTCCGAGGGATACACACATGGCTCCCTCCAGTGAAAAATTTCCAACTCTCGAATTAAAGAAACTCCCCTCCCATATTAAATATGCATATCTAGGAGAGGATGAGACATTTCTTGTTGTTATCTCCTCTAGCCTAGATGAAGGGCAGGAGGGCAAATTATTGAAAATTTTGAGGAAGCACCAAGGTGCTTTTGGTTGGTGCATCGCTGATTTGAAGGGGATAAGTCCTTTGATTTTCACTCACAAGATCCATCTCGAAGAGGATGTCAAGCCCTCTAGATAAATGCAAAGAAGACTAAACCCCAACATGAAAGAAGTTGTGAGAACCGAGATCATCAAATTATTAGATGCCGGGATTATCTACCGAATCTCGGATAGAAAATGGGTGAGCCCTATTCAATTCATCCTGAAGAAGTCGGGTATGACTGTGATTGAGAATGCTAAGGGAGAGCTTGTTCCCCAACGCACCACCACCGGATGGCGTGTTTTCATTAACTACCGGAAACTCAATGTGGTAAATAGGAAAGACCATTTCCCCTTGCCATTCATTGATCAAATGCTTGAGAGAGTTGCGGGCCACCCTTATTATTGCTTCCTTGATGGTTATTCCGGATATAACCAAATTGAGGTAGATTTACTTGATCAAGAGAAGACGACCTTCACTTGCCCTTTTGGTACGTTTGCCTACAAATGTATGCCATTTGGCTTATGTAATGCACCCGCGACTTTTCAAAGGTGCATTTTGACCTTATTTAGTGACATGGTCGAGAGAGGACTCAAAGTGTTCATGGATGATTTTAGCATTTTTGGCACCTCTTTCGATCATTGTTTAGACAAGCTGGAGAAAGTACTTACCCGATGTGTGGACAAAAACTTAGTGCTGAATTGGGAGAAGTGCCATTCCATGGTCACCGAGGGAATAGTTCTTGGCCACATAGTATCATTCAAAGGCATAGAGGTTTATAGGGCTAAGATAGATGTCATAGCTGATCTTCCCCCACCGAAATCGCTGAAGGACGTACGCTCATTCTTGGGCCACGCGGGGTTTTATCGAAGGTTCATTAAGGACTTTAGCACCATTGCTAGGCCCTTATGCAACCTACTCATGAAAGACAACCCGTTTGAGTGGACGGAGGCATGCCAAAGCTCCTTTGACAAGTTGAAGAACATACTCGTGTCCGCTTCCATCATGAAAGTTCCAGATTGGTCCTTACCATTTGAACTTATGTGTGATGCAAGCGATTACGCGATCGGGGCTGTTTTGGGCCAACGTAAAGAAAAGCAAGCTCACATCATCTACTACGCTATCCGGACCCTTACCGGACCTCAACTTAACTACTCTACCACGGAGAAGGAGTTGCTAGTGGTAGTCTTTGCCCTTTATAAATTCAGGTCATATCTCATTGGTTCTCCTATTACTATTTTCACCGACCACGCGGCTTTGAAATATCTACTTGCGAAGAAAGACGCTAAGCCGCGCCTCATAAGGTGGATCCTACTCCTACAAGAGTTCAATCTCTCCATTAAGGATAAGAAAGGAGTAGAAAACGTCGTTACCGACCATTTATCTGGGCTTTCGTCCGACATACCTAGTGATCCCATACCCATAGACGAATACTTTCCGGATGAGCAACTTTTTGCTACTTCTTCGTATCCTTGGTTTGCGGACATAATGAACTATCTTGTCACGGAAGTCGTCCCTCCCGATTGGACACCGCAAGATAAGAAGAGGTTTCTTAATTGGTGGCGCATGTTCTTTTACGATGATCCCTTCCTCTTTAAATATTGCACCGACCAAATCATCCGACGATGTGTACTGGATGAAGAGATCCCGAAAGTCATCCAGTTTTGTCATTCGAAAGCGTGTGGAGGCCACTTCTCGATGAAAAAAATGGCCGCTAAAATTCTGGAATGCGATCTCTATTGGCCCACAATATTTTGGGATATGAATGACGCTTGCAAGTCATGCAATAGGTGCCAACGAATGGGAGCCATTTCTCGACGAGACATGATGGCCCTTACCCCCATACTCATCATTGAGATATTCGATTGTTGGGGTTTTGACTTCATGGGTCCTTTCCCCCCGTCCTTTGGTTTCCTATACATCCTAGTCGTGGTAGACTACGTTTCTAAATGGGTGGAAGCTATAGCTACCAAGACCAATGACAACAAAGTGGTGATAAAGTTCCTGCAGGAACACATACTTTCTCGCTTCGGTGCACTGAAAGCGATAATTAGCGATAATGGCACGCACTTTTGCAATAGGCCATTCGAGAAGCCCATGAGAAAGTACGGTGTCGTCCACAAGGTTGGAACGACATATCAACCACAAACGAATGGGCAGGCCAAGCTAGCAAATTGGGAGATCAAGAACATTCTTGAAAAGATCGTCAATCCTACTCGGAAAGATTGGTCCCTTAGATTGACCGATGCACTATTGGCCTATCGTATCGCATTTAAGAACCAACTTGGCATGTCCCCTTTCCGTTTTGTGTATGGAAAACCTTTCCATCTTCCTGTTGAGCTCGAACACAAAGCGTATTGGGCGATTAAGCAATTGAACTATGCCTTGGACAAGGCTAGTGAAGCCCGCAAGCTTCAATTGAATGAGTTAGAAGAACTACGCAATGATGCGAATGAGAATGCCAAATTTTCAAAAGAGAGGATGAAACTCGCTCATGATAGCATCATTCGACGAAAAGAGTTTCTCCCGGGAAAAAAATTCTTCTCTACAACTCTCGACTTCACCTCTTTCCGGGCAAGTTGCGGTCACGATGGTCTGGCCCGTTCGTCGTGAAGAAAGTTTTCCCCCATGGAGCTGTTGAACTAGACGATTTAAAAGGGGAAAACACGTTCAAAGTAAATGGACAATGCCTATAGCCATATCTAGAGGCGTGTGCAGAAGAGGTCGACATAATTTGGTTGTCGGACCCTATTTACGGGGTCAATTGAGATGAGAAAGTGAGGTCTTCGCACCACCGACGCGTATGGGGTGAGTTTGTGTGTATAGTAGTCGTGTGTGAATAGGTTAGTTAGGATTCAGGAGCATGAGTCAGGAGAGATATTGGTTAGCACGCATTTTGAGGGAGCTAGCACATAATACGGGG
Organism: Sambucus nigra; assembly: GCA_949130495.1. Taxonomy (NCBI): domain Eukaryota; kingdom Viridiplantae; phylum Streptophyta; class Magnoliopsida; order Dipsacales; family Adoxaceae; genus Sambucus; species Sambucus nigra. Next base: position 641,481,779 of record OX422216.1, read on the forward strand.
TTGAGTTTGAGAAATTTTTAGGGAGCCCGAGAGTCTAGAACGTCTTTAGGGGCCTTACGCATAAGTTAGAGGATGAGAGAACCTTTGAACTAGTGAGAAGAGAGAACTTAAGCATTCGAACCAGCATCCTTTCCCGAACCCCATCCAGAACCGGGTCGGGGGGCGAACCGGTTCGCGGTACCTCCGAACCGGTTCGGGGTACCTGGCAGATTCATTCCCCCCAATTCCAAATTCATTTCCCTTCCCTCCCTTCTTCCACTCCCTTCTTCCACTCCCTTCTTCCCTCTTCGTTTTTCCTCCCTCCAAATTCTTCCCCCCTTCCAAATTTCATCCTAATTCACTCCCTCCATCTTTTCCTTCCCACCCATTCATATTTCCCACCAAAATCCCATCCCTCCACACCTATAAATTCCCACTCTCCCCTCCTCCATTTCTCACACCAAAAATTTCCCTCATTCTCTTCTCCCCCATATCCTTTCCCTCTCACTCTCTCTTTCCGTCAACATGCCGCGTCCTCGCCGAGCAAATCTCCGCCCCAAGAAATATGATGATAGCACCGTCCTTGATGAAGAGGGTAAAGGGGTTTTTTGAAGCGTCCAAGAACGTCATTGGGCCGAGCAATACTTCTAGGCTATGCGCCCCATTCACATCGAACGCTTTGTTAATTGGGACCAACTCCCGGGCGATGTCACCGCCCTATTTGATCGTTGCGGGTGGTGTTCTTTCCTCGGCCCAACGAGCACTCACGTGTTTGACACCGCCATTCGCCAATTTTATGCGACCTTGGTTCGCAAATCTTCTACGCTTCACGAGGCATACCTTGATGGTATCACCATTCCATTTTTGGCGGCCATTATAGCACGCAAAATGCGTGCTAAAGGAGTGATTCTCCCCGTGCCTTTCCAATATCCCAACAATGGTACCCCCCACACCAAAGACGAATGCATTTCTCGTATGGCACCCGGGGAGGAATGGGTACGCGAATCATTTCCCATCGGAGGTTTGGCAGCTACGGTGCGCTTCACGTACCTCATTGCTTGTGACGCCATCCACCAAACCACCAATGACTCGGTGGTCCGGCTACGTCACGCAAATTTTCTCTACCATTTTTTGGATCCCGAGAGTACCATCAATCTTGCCCAGCTTTTCTACGCGGACATCCTCAATGCCGCCTACGACGAATGGGGCAAAACTGCACTCCCTTACGCCCGTTTCATTACGGAGCTCTTAATGGAAGCCGAAATCGATGACCCGGGGCAGCAAATTCGACTTCCCCGCCCCATTGGAGGCACGTCCACCACTCGGAGCGAACGCCAAATGAGAGTAGCTCACCCCGACCATCCCATTCTCGATGAGGATGCGGACGATGAGGATCATGATACCCCGATGATGGACGTCGACGAGGACGAATTTGAGGATGACGAGGAAGATTCGGATTTCGAGCCCCTGGGGGCCAACTTTTAGTGCCGTCTTTCGGTCGTTGAGTCCCGCCTCGACGGGTTCATCAATCAATATAATCAAGATCAAGCGTCTTACCGAAGGGACACCCGGATGATGTACCAACTACAAGTCCACCTTCACCAACTCAACTTCAGCGGACCTCCACCCCCTTCTTTTATGACCCGTATGATCCTAATGCACCGGGGCCCTCACACCCACCTCCACCATGAACCCATGACTGTTTTTATATTTTGGTGTGGATGTTAGTTATTGTAGTGATTTAACTTTGCTCACAGTTGCTATCCAATTTCTTATGTAACACATGTTTCCCCATTGTTATTATACAATCTTGAATTTTTCATATTTGTTTGTTTTGTTTTTCCGCACTTATTATTCGCTTTGAGTTAGATTTTCGTCCTTTTTGCTTGAGGACAATGCAAAAGTCTAAGTTAGGGGGGTCACAAGTGCGTATTTCTAAAACTTCACAAATTTCAAAATGCCCAAAAATTTCCAAAAAAATCATAAAATTTTGAAAAATCCAAAAATATTTTTGTTCAAAATAAATAAAAATTGGAATTCAAAATTTTCAAAAATATCATTAAAAGTCGAATTGGAGTCTCAAATTGTAAACATCCAACATACACAAAGCCGAAATTGACCCAAGATGGAAATTGAGCGAAAATTGACGACTTAACGAACGAATGTGGAGATTAACAAACCTGGTGAGATTCGAACCTATCACGTTTTGCGAGTTTTAAATCAATCCGAGTTAATTGTTAACTCAAAGTTCTTTTTAGCGCTTAATAAGTTGTCAAGGATCTCAATCCTTTCATTTTGATCGGTTTTGAAAAATGTGTGCAATATTGCCTTGAAAAACGTTCCAAATTAGCCTCTAAACTTAAATTCACCTCGAAATGCATATGGTAACGCAATTGGCATTTTCGACAATGAAGTAGGCCCTCGTTTGTCACCCAAAATTTTGGCCAAAAAAAGTAGCGAAAAATCACCCTTTGCAACCCAAATTGAGCCGAATAATTTTCCCTTTCGTTTGACAACCTGAAAAACCCAAAATAGCCGAAATTGTGCAAAATGAGAAAATTCAGAATTTAAGTCCAAAAAGTGCATATAAAGGGGCAAGAAACAAAATAGTATGCTCAACAAAAATAACAAGAAAAGAAAAGAAATGAAAAAACAGAAAAAAATAGAAAAAGAAGAAAAAAAAATGAGCAATAGCCCAGAAAAAGCACCAATGGACATCATTAATGACTTTTCCAATTCCAACCTTCCATACCTCCTTCATTTTACCCAATGCAACCTACAACTCGAAAAAGTCCTAAACGAGTCCAAATTTCAAAAATTGATTACCGCGTGGAGAGTTAAGACACCAAAAGATAATATAAGAGGTTAAGTGCGCGAAATAGAGGCAATGTTCCCGTTTTTAAAATCGTAATCCGTTGATGAGATCCTTTCACCATAAAGTTCCGTCTTTCTAATTGCATGCGTGAATTTGCTTTCATTATATTTACTCTTTATATCACGCATGCCGAGAGAATCGCCATAATCCGAGAGATTCGTTTGTGAGAGCATTCCATGAGAAATTGAAATCAAAACGAATTTTCGAATAAGTAACGTAATGATCAATCGATGGAAATTGACGGTTATATTTTCGACTTCGCACACACGCACTAAGTTTTGAGACTCGTAAATATGACTTGATGATGACTATTTTCTGGAAAGTTTGAATTACACAATTTTTGCATATTTTGAAATTTCTTTGAGTCGAATTTTGTGGGTATATTCTCTGCAAATCCTCACGAGACACAACTCGTCCTACTAGGGTGACCTAGGGGTTAAAGGCTTGTTGCATGCGCTAAATGCAATCGCTTGCCCGTGAAAAAGGTATTCTATCCTAATAAAATGTGATTTTCAAGAGTTGAACCTCATTAGGATTCTTTTACATTGCTCGGGACGCGCAAAGTTCTAAGTTAGGGGGGGTGATTGGAAATAAATATTGTATATTTATTTCCCTAATTTCAGTGCATTTGTGAACCCGAGTGATGTAACCTATATGGATTTGATGCATATTTATGCTACTAATCTTCGTTGGCAAGTATTTCGTGTTTCATTCTTCTCTTATTGGTTTTACAGGTTAATTATGCAAGCAGTGCAAAAGAGAAAGCGAGACAATGAAAGAAAAGCTAAGAAGGCAAGTTCAAGGGCATTTTGGTAATTCTGTAGCCAGATACCGAAGGAGGAGTCAACTGGAAAGTTGAAGAGATCGGAACAACGAGAACACTGGAAGAAAAGGCACCCAAATCTGAGCTACGGTTGATGAGTTATGACCTGTTGACGTTGAAGAAAAATCCAAGGAAGAAAGGAAAGAAAACAAGAAAAAATTCCAAGTGTTGAATGGAAGAAAAAGCACCCCAGACCAGCAAACATTCGCGAACCCGGGGGAAAACCGGTTTGGGGGGCGAACCGGTTCGGGGTACATGCGAACCGGTTCGGGGGGCCTGATGCGCGAATTTGCCTCCTTTATTCTGATTGGCTCTAAGGTTTCCTTTTAGGTTAAAACTCTCCAAGAAGTATGGGAACGTAGGAGGAACCTAGGAACAGCCGTTCTGGATATTTTTTAGTAGTTTTTGATAGAGAAAAAGAGAGGATAACATCTAGGAACATAACTTTGATTTATTGCTGCAAGATCCATACACTTCCGGGTTTGTTTTCAAGTTGTAATCCCAGCTATATTTTTGTGATTTTCAGTATTCTTGCATGGTAATTTTTTTGCATGGTTTGAATGAAGTTCTACATTTATAATACTTAACTACGTATATCGATCTAGTGTTATCATGAGTTTGCTCGCATGTAACGTTATTATTTCATGCATCGTTCAACTTAATATGTCCGGCTAGGTTGAGAAGGTTGGGATGCATGAACCCAACCTGATGTGTTAGTGCATGCGTATAAAGTTAATCCGATGAATTCAATGATTGATTTTGATCGTATTGCATAATTACATTATAATTGTGGATCTTTATATCTCGTTTACCTTTGGGTACTCGTGATGATTTAGAGTACAATTTGAGTGTCATTATCGCGCTATCGATTTACTCATCCTCAAATTAGGTATGACGCGGGCTTGAACCTCGTATACATAATGCTTGGGAGTACTAAATCTCGGGTCAGATCAACCAGATAAATTTATGATTAACATTATCACCACACTACACTAGGGTTGGGGGATTGCATTCACGACCTGTTTCTCTCATCATTTAAAATAAAAAGTTGTTGAAATCATCAGTCATTCTCCATTTCGGTAGAGTAATTTAGTTGCATCTTCACTCATTTTCATTATCGCATTTAGCTTAATCAATCTCAAAACCAAATCAATTTTTTCCTTTTCTTTTTTTTGAGTCAAGGTTAGGATCTCTCTATCTCGTTCCGTCGTCACAACTCCGTTGTCCTTCTTCCCCGTGGATTCGATACCCGACTTTTCGGGATTATTACTTGAGCGACAAGCTTACACTTGAGCCTAGAGTGAATGCACTTCTGAGACACATTTTCAGTCGCGTCAGTCCTATCCTCCACACAATCATTATCCACCAAAACAGCGTCAAGAATCTGTCTTCCCCCAACGAAGGCATTTTGAGACTCCGAAATCAGAGGGCCGATAACCTTCTTAAGCCAAACCGATAACACTTTTTCTAGGAGCTTGTAAACACTCCCAATCAAACTAATTGGCCTGTAGTCTCTAAATGAGGCATTTAACCTTGGTAAAAAGTAACCTCGATCATGAAACTCGTCAAAGAAAGCCATCACCTCAGTCCTGATAACCTGCCACATTTTCTGAAAGAAAGCCATCGTAAACCTATCAGGTCTTGGCTCCTTATCTTTGCTCATTGACTTAAGCACCTGCTCAAATTCCTCTTCTGTGAATGTAGCCTCAATGCCTTCTGCCTCGAAAGCCGAAATATTTCCCATCTCAACCCCGTCAAGAGAAGGGCGGCACACCTTTTCTTCCCTAAACAAGTTCTTATAATATTGCGCAATCACCCCCTCACCCCTCTCTCTTCTTCAAAAACCTCACCCCTCATAGAGATTTTCCCAATATGGTTACCTCGTCTGTGCGAGTTTTCCACAGCGTGGAAAAAATTTGTATTCGATTCCCCTTCTTTCAACCACATCACCCTCGATTTTTGCCTCCAACTAATTTCTTCTTGGATTAACCTCTTCCCTAACTCCACTTTTTTAGCCTCTCTCCCTCTCCTCTCTCCCTCAGAAAGCTCGATTCTCCCTTCTTTCTCATCTAGCCTCCTCACCTCTTCCATATAACTCGCTGTGACGTGGCGTACCTGATCAAAGACCTCTGTATTCCAAATTTTGATATCTTCCTTAGGCAGACCAAACTTTGTTGCTAATCAAAAATTGGCATTCCCCTCCACCTCATACCCAGACCACCAGGCACTCACCCTCTCCGCAAAATCCTGCTCCTTGAGCCACATATTCTCAAATCCGAAGGTAATCCTACCCTCCCTCCACCCACCACACTCTATAAATATAGGGAAACGATCGTAGGTGACCCTAGGTACGGTAGATTGTATCACCCTTGGGAAATGCTCCTCCCACCTCGGGGATATAAGAAAGCGATCAAACCGAGACATTGTCGGCCTGTCCCTAAAACTGGACCAAGTATATAAACCCCCTTCTAGGGGAAAATCAATCATCTCCAATTCATCAATAAAGTTGGAGAACTCTCTTATGTATCTGCCCTTTGTACCTCCACTACTTTTCTCTGCTCCGAATCTCACCACATTGTAATCCCCTCCCATAAAACATGGGGCACCCCACACCCTACGCACTCTTGCGAATTCCTCCCATAACTCCCACCTACTTGTATCCTCCACAGGCCCGTAAATGCTCGAGAAATTCTAGATAAATCCAGCCTCCAAATTTTTAAACAAACATGATAAGGACCATCTATGCTCAAGGCTCTCCATCAATTCGACCACTGCTGAATTCCATATAATCACCACCCCTCCCAAAACTCCCACCGCATCCAAACTAACTCATTTGATCCCATATCCTCCCCAGATGGATCTGACACAACTATCATCCATCACACTCTTCTTAGTCTCCTGTAAACATAAAATATCGGGCTTCCACCTAGAAATAACCCCACCAACAATACCCCTTTTATCGGTATCGTTCAACCCCCTTACATTCTACAAGACAATGCGTAATTTTATTAAACACTACACCTCTCTTTTGTCCTCCCCTCTTACCCCCTTTCCCCTCCCTGCTCCCCTTACCCCCTTGTATTTTTTCAAATAAATCCCATGCCTCTCTCTTTAACCCCTCGAAATTAACTCCCGAGTCTTCACTAAAGGGTCCTAACAAATCCTCTCTCTAGCCCACTAGGTCTTCAAACCACCCTTCTTCCTTGCTCCCCCCAATTACCTCCTCTTGACTCGGGATCTCTAACTCCACCCACAACCTTGAGTCATTTAATTCATCAAAATATGAGACTCCACCCCCATCACCACACCCCTCCATTGTATAATTCTCACTTGCCACCACAACAGTTTTACAACCCTCCACTGGGACCTCATAGAGTTGTTCATTCATTTTACCCCATGTAATCGACCCGAAGCAGATAATAAATTCCCTCCATCCACCTTCCCCACTGCTATTTTTTATTGCATTATTTCCCGGTGTTCCTAGCTGTCTTGATATTTTTTAAGGCGTAAGAAAGCATTACCTAGGTAGACATCTTTTTCCCCTTCTGTTTTTCATTGACACCTTCCGCCCCCATCTTTTTTTTATACCTACTTGTGTAACTCTTCTGCTCTTAAATCGGCTTGTAAATAATTATTTTGTGACCCAGGAACTATTAAATCAAGGGTCAATTATTAAATAGTCCCTACTATAAATATATATTTTTTAAAAAGGACACATATTTTTAGTTTAACCCATTTAGTCCCTCAAGCACTCAATATTATCTTATTTTTAGAGGTCCGCGCCAGCGGCACTCCCTCTCCAAAATATGTGGCAAAGGACTTTTTGAGGCAAAATAAAAAAGTTTGGACTAAATGGGTATTAAAAAATGTCCGAGGGACTATTTGGTATATGTCCCTTAAATCAACCACCTTCTCACCTGCTATCGCCCACCTCATAACCTCCTTACCTTTACCACTAAGAGAATTTGATTTAATCATTACACACTCACTTTCACCGAATTCAGAAGACCCAAAAGCCTTTTTGCTTATAAAACAATTAGCCACCTAACACTTCTTATCAGCACATTCCTTCACTAACCCATGCACCCACCCAGCTTTAGCCGACAAAAGCCCTTCCCTTTTCCTCAACTCCATACCTTTAGATAGCTGTGCACATTCCACCTTGTTTCCACCATGAATTGTCTCACTCACTGCCACTCCCGACAGGTCCTCAACGGCAGGTCTACGATCGGTCAGACTTGGCTCTCCCTATATTTTATAATGCCTTCTAAGTATGGGACTAGTGGGTAGGCGTTTTGATGACTTACGCCTTCTAGGTATGGGACTAGTGAGGGTAGATTATTTAGACTTTATTATGTCGGAGGTGGGCTGAATTTTGATACCTTATCGTTATTACGCTAGTCTAGACATGAGATTAGGTCGAGGTTTATTTTAAAAATCCATCCTATACATAGGGTAGGACGTATTAATAACTTGGGGACCCTTAGTTATGGAACTAGGGGGTATTTTGAGGATCTCACATCGATAAAAGGGTGGGGTGATTTATAAATTGAGAAATTGAGGATTAGTGCCAAAGATAAAAACTGGTATTAAAATTTGTGGTGACATAATGTTTCGGGGCCGACAGTTTAAATGGGTCAGGACGATTTATGTCGTGTCGTGTGTGGAACCTTGTCATGTGCCGGGGCCGACAGTTTAAACGGGTCAGAGGACGATTGATAAGGGGAAGTGTGACACTTTGGTGGATTGCCACCCGGGACGGGAGGATCATCATAATAAAAAGTGAGAACAAAAATAACAATTGAGTTAAGTTAATAAGAGATTAACTTCGTTGGACTTGGGAATTTAAAATCATATTGGTGTGCCTTTTTTAAATGGCGATCTTCATGGGTAGTTACTGATTATATTATCGCGTTTAATTATCTCGTTCAATTAAAATACTCTATTGCGTATAATGTTACTGTATGGATTTAAGGATCCTAATTGACGGGAGTAGTGTGCATTCATGCTCGAGGCTCTGACCTCGTGGGTTGACTAACTTTTCATGAGATAGTATTTTGGATAATCTGCATAGAATTATCTAGAGGATTGCTTGGAGGTCCAGTTGGAGTTGGTCTACCTTATGTGTATTCATTTAGTTTAGTTTTCTATTCCTTCGGACTTTTATTGAGACTCAGTTTATTCTTGAGATTTGGCCATTCGGTTCCAAAGTTGTAGAGGTTTTCTTTAGCTATTTCACTGTATTCAGCTGGAGATTATTCAATATCATATTATTAGAGATTAGAATTTCTTTAAGTTTAGCATGGAGATGGATCTTTTATCGCTTAGTAGGATGGTTTATCTTTTAGGATTAATTATCATTATCTTGTGGATTAATTTTATATGTCTCATATCTGTCTCATGCTAAGAATGATATTTATTTACTCACGCACAACTTAGTTTGGGTGGCGGCCGACGCCAGAATTAGGCGGGGTGTGACAGCAAATTCATTTGCAGTTTGCTTGATTAAGAGATGCCATTCTTCTGATTTAAACTTTAGTATAATATGGGTTGGTGTTATCTTAGTGTTTATGTCAAAATAAAAAAAAATTAAAAAACATATCACAAATATGAACTTATCTACAAATTCCATGTTTAGTAAAAGAAAAACTTATGTACGGATGAACTAGTATTGAAGTTAAGCAATTTATTATATTATGATCTAATAACCAACATTATAAGCATTATGTTTGTTCTATATTATTTGATCAGATTGTGCGTGTATGGCAAGCCCTTCATTTCTTCCTTCTCCCATTTTCTTCAGCTTAAATTTTGAGGAGTTAATTTACAGTTTTTCTCATAATTTTTTTTCTTTAGCGTTCAAATAATTTGGGCCTAAGCATATCAAATTGCTTTGTTCAGTAAATATATCAACTCTTACTAATTGAGCAGATACCGAAGGAAATACCAAACGAACCAAACAAACGATATATCGAATAAACCAAAGAATCGTTCATCTTCACCATTTCGTTCGTCTTCCCTCCCTTATGTTTCATGGTTTGTCTCCCCTAGCCTCTATTCATGAATATGCATGCTTTCTATACCTTCTATCCCCTTACATATTTTACATTGAAATATGTAAAGTATTATGCCCTACTTATTTATTTTGAAGACTTTCTTCCATTGTTACTCTTTTTTGGCATTCATCTTCGAGTACATTCTTATGCAATGATTTTTGTTTTTCAACCTTCTTTAAGCAATTCTTTTGGTTTATAATTAATTATTGGTACTGTATAAACTAATATTTTCAAAATATACACGAATTACGTTTTTTTTATTTTCATTTCCACCAGGAATTTTAGTTCGGCACAATTTTGGCATTCATCTTCGGATAAATTCCTCTGCAACTATTTGTTTTTTAACCGTCTTTCAGCAACATTTGGGTTTTAAATATTAATTGGTGGAACTATGTAAACTGATTTTTTCAACATATGGATGATTTGAGTTTTCTCGATATCCATTTCCACTCGCAAGTTTAGGTCAGCACATCAAAGAAGTTATTTCAAACTAAACATTTATTATTATTATTTTTTGTATGTATGTATGAATCATTGGACTTTTGTTTTCTTCTATTATTATAGTTTGTATTTGCGATTGTTCATATTAATTAGATGGAAAAATGTCAAAGAGGCTAAATAATCATTGATATTGTTCATTTCCCAACATTTATCCTGTTTATCAAAATTCTTTAACATACCATTAATCGTTCAAGTTAAAATAATTTTTTTATCATACTGTTCGTATATATAAGTTTATCAAGATTACATAATTATGTTAGCACTGAAAATATTTTTCGTTCAATTTTTTCCAGCAAACCCTACATTTTTAATTGTAATTCGATTCAACATTTTACTTTCTCTTATAGTTTTGGTAAAAAAGTAATTTATATTTTCAGATTCCATCTTATTTGACACACACACACACACACACACACACACACACGCACACACACACATATATATATATATATACACACACACACACATATATAATGTCAATGTTGTTCCCTAGTATTTTTTATACAATTTCGCTTATTACTTCTCCTTACGGTTATATGTATATATGAATATTTTTTCCTTCATTATTTTTTCTAAAATATTGATACTTACATTTTTTTACGCATATCTGTCCTATATATTTGCGCTATCGTTCAAGCTATACATTTTTCTTAAAACTTAAGTACTATAAATTTTTCTAAAATGTTCCCAAATTTCGTTCAACAATATTCGTATTGTAGATGTGTGCCCACGCATCGCGCAGGGTACATACTAGTTTAAATAAATAAGATGGACCAATAACACTCCCGTTTATTTTAGGGTGTTGATAACAGGTGATCTAAGGTCACACACATAGAATTCAAATATGATAGAGACATCTAAATCTCATATTTACTCAAAACATGTGCCCCGATATCACATGTTAACATTTTATTTTATTACCCCGAACGGGTTTATGAAACTATCGAACTTAAGCCCTGCACGCACCTTTGAGGGGTTGGTAATCATAGCATGTGAGTTATATCTCATTGGTACCACTACCTACTCCTTATAATACAATACAAATGTGGAGAAACAACACAACGAAACGAAGTCTAGGGGATTACATATATAATTAGGAAACATTTCACTCAGTTTGAGAAGCATAGTTTTTAGTTTTTTACTTATTATGTACCAATTCAATTTCCATCTTATAGCCATCAGGCAAGGGTGCTATGTAGCACCGATACCCATCAGTGCTAAGGGGGGCTCCTCCAGACCCAAATATTGAATTCATCAATGCTCTAGCGAATTCCCCAAAGATGAAAGCTCCAACTATGCCAGCAACTAATCCTGCTGTCACCACAATGAAAGGCCTTGAAGAGAGACCAGCTGTCATAGTGGTCATGGCAGCAGTTACAATGGTGTCTAGCAATACCGCACCACCAACTGATGTTGTAGTCTCCACAGCAACACGTGTTGCTTTTTGCAGGACGTGATTAGATGAAAATATGTCCACCACCATCAGAGCAGCAGTGAAAAGTATGAGGGGTATTTTTGCACCCTTCAACACATCTTTTAATAACTTCGAAACACCTCTTCCCCGTCCAGATGCCTCCATTATTTCTTCGTAAACCTACATATTATTAAGCTCAGATTGGATATTAACACAACATATTATTACAAAAGCGCTGCATGCACGTGTTACCTCGATCTTTTGAATATTTATTAGCCCTTCAACCCCCCCTCAAATTTAAGCTCATTTTGGTACCTGAAAATGTTGTGGGAAAATGTTTGAATAATAATTTTGAAGAGTTATATTCACTGGTTAACTATTAATTAAGTCTTTTTTTTTAATTTACGATATTTTTTCCTACTAAAATACCCATACTCTTATATTCCCTTCAAATTTAAATTGGCAATTACTTTTTTTTTCTTTCAAATTTTAAAGAACTATAACTTTCAATAAACAAATCCCAAATTCATGAAATTAATATTTTTGAAATCTACTAATCGAGCCTTATAAAATAAGATCCATATTCAATAGAAAATAGTAAAAAAGGAAAAATGATGCATTTCCTTCATTTTTTATGCAGAGTAAATATTTACTTTTTGTATAATATTATCACATTAAACGTCTCAAATATAAACTCCTTTCATTTTTTTGGTGTAATACAGTAAATATATATTGTCTGCGTAATTTTTTTCATTATAACTTTGTAGTGTTGATGATCTTGTTTGATAGATCTCGATATCGAGTACAATTCAAAAATAATAATTTTGCAAAAAATAAATTCATAAATCAAAAGTTATGATAATTTGAATATTAAAAAATAAGAAAAACTAAATTTAACCACTTTAATAACTTACCCCTAAAAGTTACGGATGACTGAATTAAAAAGGAAAAATATGTCGAATAAAATTCCCAAAAAATATGAATATGGCCTATATCTTGGATGAAAAATTAAAGAGATTTTTTTATGATTTTTTTTTTCAAATGACTTATATGTAAGAGCGGGAATGGAAAATGATCGCTACACGAGAGCGTAAGACAAGAACATACGTTATGACTAACACCTCAAATGTTACGCCTCTCTCCGCAAGGTCTCTTGAGAAATTGGCTGATGCGATACTTTTATAGGCCTTGACGTACCTCAACATCACCTTGTTAAGTCCCACTACTTTCTTGAACAGAGTTTTCGCTTTAATCAAATCCGTGTCGTCCAACTCATGTACTTCATTGCTAAGGCTCATGACATGAGCCTTAATTTCACCCAGATGGTTCCCTCGGACTAGGTAGTTGTTGAGGAACTGGAGCGAAAAGTTGAGAGCGTTCAAAATGTATGAATAGGTGTCACAAGTGATAGGAGCTTTTGTTTTATCATTTTGAGATGAACGCACTAATCCCTCGATCGCATGCAGGATGTCCAATACATCTTGGTAACAGTCTAGACTAGACTTGAGGTATTTAGAGCATTCGTATTCGTCACCATTAAAATCGATCTCGAGTATGGCTTCGGTTTCGAGGTTGTTAATTGCCAAAGCAAGATCGCGCAACTGCTTAGCATTGAGAGAAATGTGTTGGGGTTCAGCCATTAGACTGGAAATTTTACTTCATAGGATTGGATGGGTGCATATTTAAGTAGTGACAAGGATGCATATTTAAGTAGTGCCAAAGCCTTATCTCAGTGTGTTGACTATGAATATGAACATGAACATAGTTGCATAAATTTCTTTCATATTTGTCCACACACATTTTTTTATTTCCCATCTCCATCTGGCCAACAATATGAAATTTTTGAATAATATTAGTTGGTAGATGAATAGGTCATGACATGGGTAATCTCTTTGCAAGGGGTGATTTTCTTGAAATTACAAATAATAAATATGGACTTCGAGCATAAAATAAAAATATATTATATTAAGACATTATAACAAATATAACGTGATTTAGGTTAATGTTAATTTCATTTTTTTTAATTCATTTAAATTCTGATCGAATATTATTTATAACATCAAATTTGGAAACATCAGTTAGTTAATTTTGAGGGTTGGCAATCAATTCATCTTAGAAAACAGCCCCACTTCCCAACAGTTTATATCAAGATTCCTTTTATTTTGATAAATAAAAAACGTTGGGTGTTAACATATTACTCTTAAAGTTTACTTCATTGTTTAGGATCAACATAATTACTTCACGTAAGAGGACAAACAAGTAGCTTTTGGATGTGTAAATGAAACTGCTGACCTTATTTTTATATTTTTTTATGAAAGCCAAGTGTTGATAAAGGGTAAGGTTTATTTATTTATTAATTGCTATTTGTTGATACCCGTTTTTGTAACTAATTAATGTCAATAATTGCACAATCATTAATGAAGATATACCATTTTCAAATATTACTAATGCATTAGCGATTCTCAAAATAAGAACCGATTTTTTTTTTACTTTAATACATCACTGATTTTTTATTTTAGATTTTAATACAAATTGATCAGTTAATTAGACTTTATCATATTTTTCATCGATAAATGTTAATTTTGCCACTAAAATTGATCTTTGGTAACATTTAGTGATGAAAAATATACAAAAGTCTAATAAACTAATAAAGTGATTAATTTGTATTAAAGACTTCAAAAAAAGGAAAATATACCGAATAGTCTCTCGAATAATTTTTAATAAACGTTTAGTCCAAGCCTTTTTAATTTATTCCAAAAAGTCCATCACCACATTAAAACACTCCAAATAAGAACACACACAAACTCATTTATCTACCTCCCTCCACCCCCACTCCCACCCCCACTGTCAGAGCTTCGGTAGCCCTCATCGGAGCTCCGGTAAGGGTCTCTGGAGCTCCGGTAGTGAGAGTGGGGAGGGGGTGCTGCTAGCGCGGACCTTTAAAAATAAAAGAATATTGGTTAAATGGGTGTTTGAAGGATTTTTTGGAACAAAATAAAAAAACTCGGACTAAACGTATATTAAAAAATGTTAGGGAGAGATTTTTTTGGTGATTCATCTAAAATATAGTATTGTATTTAGGTGAAAAAAAACAAAAAAAATCAAGTTGAATTTGTTGTTCAAGGTTGATAAATTCACAAGTTCATGTTAAAAAGCATTTATTTCTTCATATTGAATCGATGGAAAACAACATGCTCTCAGAAAATGACAAAAACTTAGTTGTTGTATCAATAAATTACTAGTAAGGTTCCAATACATGGAAGCATATCACTATAAGCGAACTTGGTTTTGAAGACATTTTTTTGGCGACGCCTATAAAAACGTCGGTATAAATAGGATATACCGACGTTTTATTGAAGACATCGGTTATTTTCCTACGTTTTGATTAAATGTCGGATATTTATAACGTTTATTTAAAAACGTGGGATATATTTTGATCATTTTTTTAATAAAAACGTCGAATATTTGGCGCTTTCCCTCTAAAAAGTTTTTGGTAACCTCCACATGCTACACTTCCTTCAGAAAAATCAGCAAACGCCCCATATCTCCAATGCTCCACTTCCCCAATCTCCATTCTTGAAAATCAACAACCCCTCCATATCTTTGTTCCCCATTTGTTTTGTGTTTGATTACGACACACAAAAATGTATAAATGAGCAATCCCTCCATATCTCCATTCCTCAATCCTTCTGCATTTATTCTCCGTTCCCCATTCGTTCTGAAATCAAAAGCTTCAGTAATCAAATATGTGGAGTTGTAGCAATCTATGTTCAAATTCCATGGTAACTCTAAACTTTACTCATTCATTCGCCCATTTTGTGTAAATCTAACTACTATATTATCATTCACTTGTTGAACATACTTGTCAAAGTTTATGTGATTTCATTGAGGGAAAAGACATAGAATAAGAAATACGTTAGGCCCATCTCCCTATTTTTCAATGTCAATCACGTTGCCAAATAATTCGCAAAATATAGAATGGGTGATTACAAGGGTCTTTTGTTGCTGATGTTAATACCCCATGTACTGCTGGAATTTCTACCTTGATTGCAAATGTTAAATCATGGAATTTCGTTTTGAGTCTTGTTCTCACAATTAGCTGTTGTTTCCTCAAATGTTTAATTTAATTAATTGATCTTTTAGTTTTTCCTTTTCAATTGACTTCTTTAGCTGAATATAGCTCGTGTATGATTATATTTCTGTCTTCCTTTGATATGTATAGGTGTATTAAACTGTGAAATTTTGTCAACAATTATTTGGAAAGAATATAAGAATATCACCAAATTTCCATTCCTAAGAATATTAATTTTCGACCAAAATGTCAGGACTTTCAACACAAATCGCCATTCTGGAATAGGTAAATATAAAGTTCAAATGAATTTTTTTGAAGTAAAAACCTTATTTTGTGCTTTCTACTTTGTAAATATAAATATTTTTATTATCATTTGTATAAATATGATTATGGTAAATATTTTTTTTGTGATGTAATCATGTAGGGCTCAAGAAACTTGAAAAAATCGTAGACAAATTCAAGTGAAATCCTCTGTGCTTTCAATATTTGCCTTGTTAGGAAAATAATTATGCCCTGATATTTATGATTCAAGCCCCAGCTCTCTCTGACTCCCCGAATATGTTTACATTGACAGTTATGTTATTATTGATTTTCGCCCTAACTCAAGCTCGATCGAATTACGCAAAATAGTGGTAATCTTGTATTTTTCCCTCTTTGCCTCGTCATTCTCTAATTAGGTTTTCTTGTTTCTCAATTTTTAGTAATTAGTCATATGAGATTTTGTTTACTTTTTAACCAAGTACTATAACTATCAATATATGGAAGTTTTGGGGGTTTTTAATGGAAGGTCAAATAAATTTTAGTTCCAGTGAAGCCATGCTCATAACTTGGTGGTTAAAAAGGGCTTGGAAGAAATATCTCCTATTTCTTTTCAACATCATCCCTCTCCTGATTTTCTGGGAGAGATGGAGATCGATAAATAATGGTAATTTTGGAGGCTCTTTCACGTGTGATGATAATATTATAAGCCAAGTGTTTTAATCATTTTATTCCTTAGCTGTTATGATTCACTGACTATATTTCTAAATAAGAAGAATTTCTAGTCCATAAATTCAAGCTCCAAATGAACACTCCCAGTCCCAAGTTTATCACCAAGCAGGTCAATTCATAGAAAAAGAGAACAAAAAATTAAAAAGACAAAAGAATAGTCATTGCATAATACCTCTAATTGTTAACTAGGCCTACCTCCACAATGAGGCGGAGTATTCAGCGGTAAGCTCAATATAACAAAGAGTACATAACACTAAACTCTCTTACCATTAGTGTTTTACACAAGCTCTCCCTCACTGTTCACTCCTATTTTCTCTCCATGTACAATATAGGAAGAAATGGCATAGTTTCCATGTTCATACAAAGTTCATATTTATATATAACATGGGGAATACCGTAGCTCAGTCACATAAATATTTAAGAATGTGAGCTACATTTCTAATTAAACCACCACTGCTATTGTGGTCATCACTGGGGTTCGCAATATGTTTAATTACCACCATGGTATCAGTAATGTTGTATTTATCTTTAGCTAATATAGGGTCAATATAAACTATATTAGTCACGTTTAAAAGTGAATTTATTCCATTTATGTACATCCAAACATTCCTACATTAGTCACCTACAGTCAATAAGAGTAGTTTACATAAATCCAAAATTAACAATAGAAATGAAAAGGCATAAGATCTTCACGCAACAAGAATATTACACACTTCCAGCATATGGTGATGCAAAGCTTAAATAAATATTAAAAATAACAAATCACAAAAACAAATTACCGTTGTATTCAACTTATGGAAAAAAGTCAAAATAAGGAAATGGACTAACGAACACAAATCTAATCATCCTCATGCATATGGTACCTGGTTTCCTTGTCAACTAATGCTCCAGTCACACCTTGTCTAACCCAACTAACATCATCATCAAGTGTCAATGTTGTATCTTCCAAATATTGGTCACTCCATGCCTCTGTTTCTTCATTCATAGTGCTCTCGGTGGTTAATTGTCGTCCAAACACATCAAAATAAGTCTCGAGGCTTTGTTTTAACAATAATATGCCAGTGTTTCTCCATTAGGTCTTGTGCCTAAAATACAAGCTTTGTCTGAGATGCTAGTATGAATGGTTCATCGACTTTTTGATGCATAGGATACAACAAATCATTTAAGTTTACAAGCATGAATCCAAAGTCATCTTGCTTAATGAAATCTCTACTATTGTCAACCAAGTCACACTTGAACAAAACGAACTTATAGTCTTTTGAATAATGCAGCTCAATGATATCCGTCAAAACTCCATAAAAATTAACATCTCCAGATACGGGATTTATGTCTCTTGCACTTGCGTAACTTTCAGTCATTGCACTTAACACAACTCCATTGTTTTTCTTGGCTTTTCTCCTCTCACGAGCCTTAGTGTGATACCTAACGCCATTCATAATAAATCCAGTGAATCTTTTTTCCTTTTTTAGGGGACCCATTTCTAAATTCTGCATTTCTTGTGATACATTTGTGTTTTTTGCCTAGAATAACTTCCTCTACTATTTTATTACAAAAAAAGGAATCATAAGCCATAGTTATGTAATAGTACATTTAAATGTAAAAGATTGTTGTCAATGTGCATTTTACTTACGTGATCCTTAAACCACAGTTGAAATGTTTCGTTATGCATGCGGTCCACATCATGTGATCTGAGATGAGAATCACTCCTAACTAAGACACGATGGGTGTTGCATTAAAAGGAATCATTACATTGCTAAAAAATGAAGGAATTTTTTTCAAGAAGATACTCTCGAATTAGAGCAATTGTATCGCTATTGACAAGAACATATCGATGTGCTTATGTATATGTAATGTCATCAAGCATAAATCCCTTCGCTTTTCCTAATTTACGACCACAAAAATGATGAAAAGAACTATCATCATCATTCCTTGTTTGGCGATTATACTTCCTCTCAACATCATCATGTAGGTACCTTGAGAAAAAGGTCAACATTCTTCTACCTAATATACTTGTGCAATTAAACCCTCTGGATGACTGCGTGTCTTCACATAATTCTTTAATGTGAACAAGTATTTATGGTGAGGTAAATTTCAGTTAGTAAGAAAAACTATCCAGAAAAATAATTTTGAAGAAAAAATAAAAATATATCAACCAATACCACACCTCTAAATAGGATACATTGATTGATATTACGGTGGTCCTCCTATCTTCGCCTCTTCTGCTAAATGAATAACGAAATGCTCAATGACATCAAAAAATGGAGGAAATATCCTCTCAAGTAGGCATAACGTGCGGTTAATGGGATATTGAATACGATCTAAATTGGTTACATTCATAACTTTCGAGTACATATTCCTAAAGAAGTTACTTAGCTCAACTAATGGTCGAAGCACATTCTTAGGAAACACATTTCTTCAGGAAATGGGAAGAAGTTCTTGCATTAAGATATGGTTGTCATGACTTTTGAGTCTCGATATCTTACATTGTTTAAGGTTAACATGACGCGATATGTTCGAAGCATAACCATCTGGGAATTTCACCTCATTTAACCTTTTACAAACTGTCTTTACCCTAAGTGTCCAAGGTGAAACATGCAGGTAACAAATAATATTTGTTTTCCACCCATTTCTGAGATTGCAACGGTTTACGAGTACACATATCTTTCAAGTCATGACCGGATTTTAATTTATAATTCCCCCTTACATCAACTTTTAATAATGTACAAAGAACATTTCTCTCAATATGCATTATATCAAGATTGTGGCGTAATAAATTGTCGTTATAATAATCTAACTAAAAAAATATACTTTTTTTTCCAATTATGTGTTAAGGTTTCATCTCTCTAATCAACCATTTTCCTCTTATCTCCTACCTCTGGATCCTTCCCAAAATTATTATTCAAATTTTTTACCTCATCATATGCTTCCGCTCCAGATAATCGGGTGGGCTTTTTATCTAACTCAATTATACCATCAATGGAGTTTTTATTTGTTTTAAATTTCTTCCCTTCAGGCAACCATCGACGATGATTGAAGTAGTAATGCTTACCTCCATTAAACAACCAGCAGGATCAAGTGTACTTATGACAACAGGGATACATCAATCTACCTTTTGTGCTCCACCCCGACAAATTTACATAAACTGGAAAATCACTAATTGTCCATAACAACGATGCACGCATTTTATGGTTTCATCATAAGTGTTTACCCCAACCCATAATTCCTTTAATTCATCAATTAAAAGGCGCAAATAAACATCTATGTCATTTGTAGGGTTACGAGGTTATTTCATACACAACAATGGAGGCAAGTTATATATTATTACAATTACGGGCCATGTGCTATGGACAATACTCATGCTCCTGAATGGGTTGAACGCATCACTGGATAATCCAAGCCTAACATTCCGCGGTTCTAGTGCAAAATCTGGATAAATATCATTAAATGTTTTCCAAGCATAAGAATCAACTAGATGCCTTACATTTTCATCAACATGATCATCGGCATGCCATCTCATCTGTGATGTTGTCTTTGATGACATAAATAGCCTTTGAAGTCTTGGTATCAAAGGTAAGTATCGTACCACCTTTGCAAGAATCTTTCAATTTATAATGGCATGAACATCTGATTGACCATTTACTTATTTGTACCTTGGTGTATGACACTTCCTGCATTCATTCTCTCACTCTGTCTCATTCTAATAGAGCATGCAATTATTTGGACATGCATGTATCTTCTTATACTCTAGTCCTAGGTTTGCAATCAACTTCCTCATTTTCTAACAGGACTTTGGTAATATTGCGAATGTCTTGCCACTCCACCCACCAAGGCACTTTAAATGCAATAATCGTATAAGAAATGAGAGAGTTGTATACTTCTTATAATCTAGGTACAACTCCCTTTTAGATTCTTTTATCAAAGTGAAGAATTTCTTAATTTCTTCATCGGGGCCATCCATATGTTCATGCGCATCACCACCACCCATAAAGTTAAGTGGACTTGCTGGAGGAAGTCCAAAAGCATCATATATCATTTATCGCATTTCATCACCAATAATCGAGTCAGAAGAAGGAGCCTAAGATGAGGCAGATTCCCCGTGATAAGTTCAACATGTGTAGCTGTCTAAAAATAAACTTAGCAATATATGTTCTACAACATCATCTTTCTTCACATATAACGTATTACGGCATTTCTTACATGGACACAATATTCTTTCAACATCAGGTCTATTATTATAGCCAAACTTAATGAATTTTTTGGCTCCTTTATCATACGAAGGATGACCTTTATGTGTTATATTAACCAACTCTTACCCATCAGTATTATTAACCTGATGAAATGAACAACATAACAAAATTTTATCATTTAGTAAGTTCAACACAAAAGTACCATGCAACATGACTTTTATTTCTTAAAAAACATCATGGTCTAAGAATTCCCTATATAAAAAATAGATAGCAAAAAATAAGATGGTCGACTTGACATTCTTTTCATTTCTTAAGCAACATAATAGGATGCAAAAAGAAAAGATTAAACATCTTGTCAAATGAAACATAAATATATAAAATCCACCATTGAGATGAAATTTATAAAATTGGACATTCTCTACCGAAACTTCACTTCATCCCCACAACAAACACAACTCAATGTACAATCTAATCCAGTATCACAAATTACAAATGAATACATCTGCAAATTTAGGTCACACAATGTAGCGAGAAATAAATGCATACATGTGTAAATCAGTTGATTATGTCTCTATTTCAAGGAGAAATAATGAGATTACGAAACAAGAAATATGAATTCAATTTTAATGAACCACATAAACATAACAACACATATCAATAGTATATCTCAATTTCTCGTTTGAATAGTTAACTTTAATTTATGCAAATATTCAACTATAAACCTAATCTTAGTCACTAACTGTTAGAATAGAATGTAAAATATGAACATTGATTTAATCTTACTTCCTATACTTTTAATTAGTAGGAGTTGTGCTATTGTTTGACGCTTATATTTTCTTCTAACATTATAATGGACACAAACAGTTCGCTAAGAATGTTACGAAATTCTCTCATTGCAATAATTTTTTCGAGTTGACCTTAAAAATAGAATAACCAAGAAGGGTGAGGAAGAAACTTACTAATAGGATACAATACTAAAAGTCATAACACCGGAAGATATTTGTCAACAAAATTAAATTCATTCTAGTAATATCTTGTATATCATTACATTAAATTCATTCTAGGCAAACGAGGAGAGAAATTGAACGGTTAGACATTTTGGGGAGTTCAAATCATTACAATGCCAATGACAAATAAAATAGAAAGATAAAAAATAAAATATAAGGAAAACATCAATATCTATAATGAAATTTGTATTATTTGTATCTATTCATCATGGAAAGATGGTATTATGTGACGTGTTTCACATAGTCAGGCATCATATCAGCTAAAAAAACAAAATTCCACCACACCCATCAATGGATATGAAATACATTATATTTAAGTACCTTAACAATTAATACACACTCCCACGGTGAGATTAGACAATGTGTAAATTATTATATCAAGCTTGTATGCTCGATACCTACACTCTGAGGCAATGCTAATGCCAATTCTCTGAATCTACTTGTCAAGAGGAATGAATATATGAAATATTTACCAAAAATGAATAGATATTTTAAAAGGGTGGTTCTTATGCGAAAGAAATTTGAAAGACTAGATATAGGTCAGTAGTTCTGCTGAGATATCAAAATTACCATCAACATATGGCTTCTATACCAAAGAACCATTGATTAAAGTTATATTTTCCTTAACAATATTATGGACTTCTCCCATTCTTTTAATGGTGTCAGACCCATACTTTCCATTAATGATTTTGGATTTGTACGTCCAATGCATGAATGAAGACCAAAGACCTTTATTTGATTTTAGATTTTAGTAGAGTCTTAAACTCCCAGCTGCCATAACATCAGTAGGCCTTATGTTCAAACTAGTTTTTTAGTTGGGTAGCAAACATTTTCCTAGTTTAACTGCAATAGAAAGAAAATGGAAACATTCATATTTATGTGGTAGACATTTATCGAATATATGAATTCCAGACTTCTTGGTTTCTTTTGATAATATATTTTTTTTCTCATATTGTTTCATTCAGTACCATGACGATCAATAGATCTCAAACCCAACACATTAGAGGAGTTATGCCAATCCCTGAGCAGGAACAGGAGCATGTAGGAGTCAACGCTGCCATGTCTTAACCTCCATCGAATTGGCCACCTATTACACCATTGATCCTTTCGTTGTCGGGCAACAGTGAACAATAAGAGGAGTAAGTTACATGTACGGTATTTAGTTGACTTGTTTATATTTGTAAGTGATGAAAAGTATTATCCTTGACATTTAAGTAATTCATTCATAAATTTTTTTATCAATCCTTCTTAACACAGATCCGAGCTCCGACCTAGAGGAGGAACAGAGACGAGTTTGAGGCCCCACTTTAATGCATAGCGGGTGGGGTAAAAATGGTCACCACACCAAATCTGCCGAATTGTCACAAACATGTCAAGGTCAATGACCGTGACAATTCTGGGTGAGACAACTTTTTTTCTCACGGACTTGTCACGGTCATTGACCATGATAAGTTTTTTCATGGTTATACATCATGACAAACCCGTGACATTTAATAAAAAAATTATCACGGTCATTGACCGTGACAACTTTATTTGTCAAGGACTTGTCACGGTCGATGACCGTGATAATTGTGGGCAGAATTGAAAAAAATCTACTGGGCAGTATGGCCACTGCCATTGCCCAGCAGTATATTTGTACCTGTTATAGCAATGTATTACCTGTTCAAACATCATATATCCAAATAAATTAGAAATAATGCAAATATACATTCAAAATAAAAACAATATGCATCACGATATAATGCAAATATAATTCAAATGTAACAACTTAAAAACAATTCAAATGTACCAACTAAAAAATAATACAATTCAATTCAAATAATGTTACTACATGTCTTGGGTAAGGTTAAATCCAAGGAGGTGAGTAGGCCACACGATATACGAGTTGATACACCCACAGATATACATCGTGTCACATTATTCGCGCAACCACAACGGGGAGTTCTCCTTCTCGAGTATCACATGCGTGACGAGCACCCTGGACTCGATGTCTTGAAGCTCACGTCCATGAAATAGTCCACCCTGGACGATATTCGGGTCTCTCAACCCCCGCGCTATCCACTGGCTATCAAATATGTCCAATATAAACACGCTTGACCAACCAAGCGTCGATATCGGTCGGTCGAAGGGAGCCAAATAGGGAAGTGGATCATCAAAGTCCGCACGTATCAGCGATGAAGCAGTGAGGTCCACATCCTCGTCATCCCGCACCTCGTCCTCCCGCACCCCCTCCCCCACTACCTTCTCCTTCCTTTTGCCCTTGAGTTTTCCGCCGCCCAATGAATTCTTCATGAATGAGAACATATCTTGGACCGTCACCTCCAAATGGGACAGCTTTGCATCATGCGAGTCCACCGTTCGAGCCAACCCGGTATCGCTCGTCTTCAATTTGATGATCCTAGATTTGGCAACCCGCGAGATCACACCCTTGTCCTCCCCTTGCGATCAGAGCCAAGCACTTGGCTGAGTGCGTTTGTTGACAAATATGCCTTATCGGCATCAGACTGCGACTTATGCACTTCTTTAAGCTTTGCCTGAACTGATAAAAAGCACGTGATTAGTAAAATAATTAAATTAAAAAATTATAACGTAATTAACAAAAAGTAAACTATCGAATTACTTACAATCGTGGTCGTGATGCTCGGGAAAACCTCCTTGTCCTTCCCCTTCTTTGTTCGGAGAGCCACATAAGTATCGAGCTTATGGGCCTACCCCCAGGGCCACTCCCTATCACTTGAAATAAAATAAAGTAAAATTAGTATCGACCCCGCAAAGTAAAATAATGTGGAATAATATATTTCTGTAGTTTTAGAAAAATTAAATCTTACCATCATCCTATGCTCCACCTCGGTGTAAGACGTTCGGCCGGAGTAGTGCACGTCCGTCTTTTTTGCCCGGTTTTCCCTCCCTAATTGGCGATATGCAAATTGTCGCTCCCCGATCTCATTGTCAATGAACTTTTACCATTGTGCTAATGAGATCGGCTCCTTCAACGGGATGGATTCACGCCTTTGGATAATGGACTCTTGTGTCTTCCCAAAGTACCGGGTCCGCATATTTTTCTTCCACGTCTTTTGTTGCTCCCTCAATTACTCCAAGACGAAACCGCGTAGCTTTGGATCCAAGATGAATTGTTCCTGTCCAACAAATACAATGTTAGTTGCAAAAAAAATATAAATATAAAATGAAATTGAAATTGAAATATTCATATGAATATAAATATAAATATAAATAAAAATACATTTCCTGTAGTGCCACCCAAACAGATAACTTGAGCTCATATGGAACCTCCTTCCAACTAATGTTCCCCGGGCCGATGATCATCTTTTCCAGCTCGAGGGATCTCGCTAATAGCCTCGACTTGTTCTCGTTGGCCACCCCCAATTTGCCATATTTGGGGAGCCTAAGGGCCGAGGAGCTCTCGTCGCCTCCGCTACCACCGATCCCAGACGACATCATCATACCAGGCATCATCATCCTCGCCTTAATACCTGAAGGAGACATTTGCTGTAAAAAATATTATTAGTACATATCAAAATGAATTAAAAGAAGGCATGCAAATAAACAACCAATTAAAGTAAATAATTATTAATTTACTAATTTACAATGAGGGGCAATCCTACTTTCATAATTAATCATATATTAATTTACTAATTTACAATGAGGGGCAATTATATATTAATTTACTAAAAAAATTAATAGCCAATCAATTCGTTTACAAGGGACATTACGCACAAACACGCATACTACACACACAATTGAAGAATAGAAGTTGAATTTCTTCTTTGACTTCAAAAATTAGCACTGAAACTGATAAGATCGTGACAAGGTCAATTACCGTGACTTTAAAATAATTAGTACTACACACACAATTAAAGAATAGTAGTTGAACTTGTCAAGGTCAATGACCGTGACTATTCTGGGTGAGAACTTTTTTTATCACGGACTTGTCACGATCATTAACCGTGACAAGTTCGTTAGAATTGTCAGAGTCCATGATCGTGACATTTAATAAAAAAAAAATCACGGTCATTGACTGTGACAAGTTCGTGACCACTTTATTTGTCAAGGACTTGTCACGGTCAATGATCGTGACAATTTTGGGCAGAATTGAAAAAAAGTGTTGGGCAGTATGGGCACTACCATTGCCCAGCAGTATATTTGTACCTGTTATAGCAATGTTGTACCTGTTCAAACATCATACATCTAAATAAACTAGAGATAATGCAAATATACATTCAAAATAAAAACAAAATGCATCACGATATAATCCAAATATAATTCAAATGTACCAACTTAAAAACAATTCAAATGTACCAACTAAAAAATAATACAATTCAATTCAAATAATGTCACTACATGTCGCGGGTAAGGTTAAATCATAGGAGGTGAGTAGGCCACATGATATACGAGTTGACACACCCTCTTATATACATCGTACTGCATTATTCGCGAAACCACAATGGGGAGTTCTCCTACCCGAGTATCACATGCGTGACGAGCACCCTGGACTCTATGTCTTGAAGCTCACGTCCATGAACAAGTCCACCCTGGATGATATTCGGGTCCCTCAACCCTCGCCGTATCTGCTGGCCAACAAATATGTCTAGTATAACCACGCTCGGCCAACCAGGCGTCGACATCGGTCGGCCGAAGGGAGCCAAATAGGGAAGTGGATCATCAAAGTCCGCACGTGTCAGCGATAGCGCAGCGAGGTCCACATCCTCGTCATCCCGCACCTCATCCTCCCTCACTCCCTCCCCCACTACCTTCTCCTTCCCGTTCCCCTTAGGTTTTCTGCCGCCCAATAAATGCTTCATGAATGAGAACATATCTTGGACCGTCACCTCCAAATGGGACAGCTTCGCATCATGCGATTCCACCATTCGAGCCAACCCGGTGTCGCTCGTCTCCAATACGATGATCCTATATTTGGCCACCCGTGAGCTCACCCCCTTGTCCTCCCCTTGCGATCAGAGCCAAGCACTTGGCTGACTGCGTCTGTGGACAAAGATGCCTTGTCGTCATCAGACTGTGACTCATGCATTTCTTTAAACTTTGCATGAAACTACGAAAAGCACATGATTAGTAAAATAAGTAAATTAAAAAATTATAACGTAATTAATAAAAAGTAAACTGTCGAATTACTTACAATCATGGCCGCGACGCTCGAGGACACCTCCTTGTCCTTCCCCTTATTCGTCCGAAGAGCCACATAAGTATCGAGCCTATGTGGCCTACCCCCAGGGCCACTCCATATCCCCTGAAATAAAATAAAGTAAATTAGTATCGGCCCTGCAAAGTAAAATAATGTAGAACAATATATTTCTGCAGTTATAGAAAAATTAAATCTTACCATCATCCTATGCTCCACCTCGGCGTAAGACGTCTGGCCGGAGTAGTGCACGTTCGTGTTTTTTGCCCGGTTTTCCCTCCCTGATTGGCGAGATGCCAATTGTCGCTCCCCGATCTCATTGTCAATGAACTTTTGCCATTGTGCCAATGAGATCGGCTCCTTCGGCGGGATGGATTCACGCCTTTGGATAATGGACTCTCGTGTCTTCCCAAAGTACCGGGTCCACATATTTTTCTTCCACGTCTTGTGCGGCTCCCTCAACTTCTCCATGATGGAATCGCATAGCTTTCGATCCAAGCTGAATTGTTCCTGTCAAACAAATACAGTGTTAGTTGCAAGAAGATATAAATATAAATATAAAATGAAATTGAAATCGAAATTGAAATGGAAATATTCATATGAATATAAATATAAATATAAATATAAATATAAATATAAATATAAATATAAATATAAATACATTACCTATAGTGCCACCCAAACCGCTAACTTGAGCTCATATGGCACCTCCTTCCAACTAATGTACCCCGGGTCGATGATCGTCTTTAATCACTCGAGGGATCTTGCTAATAGCCCCAACTTGTTCTCGATGGCCATCCCCAATTCTCCATATTTGGGAAGCCTAGGGGACGAGGAGATCTCGTCGCCTCCGCTACCTCCGAGCCCAAACGACATCATCATAACAAGCATCATCATCCTCGCCATAATACCTGAAGGAGACATTTGCTGTAAAAAATATTATTAGTACATATAAAAATGAATTAAAAGAAGACAAGCAAATAAACTAAGAATTAAAGTATACATTTATTAATTTACTAATTTACAATGACGGGAAATCCTAATTTCATAACTAATCATATATTAATTTACTAATTTACAATGAGGGGCAATTATATATTAATTTACTGAAAAAATTAATAACTAATCAATTCGTTTACAAGGGACATTACGCACAAACACGCACATACTCGCACACTACACAGACAATTGAAGAATAGTAGTTCAATTTCGACTTTGACTACAAAAATTAGCACTGACCGATAAGACCGTGACAAGGTCAATGATCGTGACTTCTAAAAAATTAGCACTACACACACAATTGAAAAATAGTAGTTGAACTTGTCAAGGTCAATGGCCGTGAGAATTCTGGGCGAGACAACTTTTTTGTCACGGACTTGTCACGGTCATGTAACAGTCCATGACCGTGACAAGTTTTGTCACGGTTATAAACCATGACATTTAATAAAATATTGTCATGGTCGTTGACCGTGAAAACTTTATTTGTGAAGGACTTATCACGGTCAATGACCGTGACAATTTTGGGCAGAATTGAAAAAAATCTGCTGGGCAGTATGGCCACTGCCATTGCCTAGCAGTATATTTGTACCTCTTATAGCAATGTTGTACCTTTTCAAACATCATATATCCAAATAAACTAGAGATAATGCAAATATACATTCAAAATAAAAACAATATGCATCACGATATAATCCAAATATAATTCAAATGTACCAACTTACAAACAATTCAAATGTACCAACTTAGAAACAATTCAAATGTACCTACTAAAAAATAATACAATTCAATTCAAATAATGTCACTACATGTCTTGGGTAAGGTAAAATCCGAGGAGGTTAGTAGGCCACACAATATACGAGTTGACATACCCGCTGATATACATCGTGCCGCATTATTCGCGTAACCACAACGGGGAGTTCTCCTTCTCGGGTATCACATGCATGACGAGCACCCTGGACTCGATGTCTTGAAGCTCACGTCCATAAACTAGTCCACCCTGGACGATATTCGGGTCCATCAACCCCCGCCCTATCCGCTGGCCATCAAATATGTCCAGTATAAACACGCTCGGCCAACCAAGCGTCGATATCAGTTGGTTGAAGGGAGCCAAATAGGGAAGTGGATCATCAAAGTCCGCACGTGTCGGTGATGAAGCAGCGAGGTCCTCATCCTCGTCATCCCTCATTTCGTCCTCCCGTACCCCCCTCCCCTACTACCTTATCCTTCCCTTTCCCCTTGGGTTTTTCTCCCCCCAATGAACACTTCATGAATGAGAACATATCTTGTACCGTCACCTCCAAACGGGACAACTTAGCATCATGCGAGTCCACTGTTCGAGCCAACTCGGTGTCGCTCGTCTCCAATCCGATGATCCTAGATTTGGCCACCCGCAAGCTCACCCCCTTATCCTCCCCTTGCGATCAGAGCCAAGCAATTGACTGAGTGCGTCTATGGACAAATATGCCTTAGCGGCATCAGACTGCGACTCATGCACTTCTTTAAGCTTTGCCTGAAACGACAAAAACCACACAATTAGTAAAATAAGTAAATTAAAAAATTATAACGTAATTAATAAAAAGTAAACTGTCGAATTACTTACAATCGTGGCCGCGACGCTCGGGGACACCTCCTTGTCCTCCCCCTTCTTCGTCCGAAGAGCCACATAAGTATCGAGCCTATGTGGCCTACCCCCAGGTCCACTCCTTCTCCCTTGAAATAAAATAAAGTAAAATTAGTATCGTCCCCGAAAAGTAAAATAATGTAGAATAATATATTTTTGTACTTATAGAAAATTAAATCTTACCATCATCCTATGCTCCACCTCGGCGTAAGACATCTGGCCGGAGTAGTGCACGTTCGTCTTTTTTGCCTAGTTTTCCGACCCTGATTGGCGAGAAGCCAATTATCGCTCCCCAATCTCATTGTCAAAGAACTTTTGTCATTGTGCCAATGAGATCGGCTCCTTCGGCGGGATGGATTCACGCCTTTGGATAATGGACTCTCGTGTCTTCCCAAAGTACCAGGTCCACATATTTTCCTTCCACGTCTTGTGTTTCTCCCTCAACAGCTCCAAGACAAAATCACGTAGCTTTGGATCCAAGCTGAATTGTTCCTGTCCTACAAATACAATGTTAGTTACAAATGAATCTATATAATAAGGAGTATAATGTTTTTCCTATTTCATAAGAGGATAATCTAATTAGAGGTGGAGATTAAGACACCTCACTCAAAATTGGAGGGTTGTGATTATTTCTTCCATTTTCACACCACATTATCATACCATATATCTTACTTTTACGTACCTACCCCTCATTTTTTTTTGTTTCCCCCTCTTTTCCTACCTATGAAACTTACACTTTCATTCAAAAGTTAGATATTTTAGTAACACTCCCCAATTCTGAAAAACCATTTGGACACACCAACTATGACAGACCCGCTCATTCTCTCTCTATCTTGGACCCCCCCGACTTGGACTCAACCCACCTTTTTAGAGCCACTACACAAATGGTCTACCATTCTTGATCCTCAGCCCCTCGAGTTTTTATGATCTTAATCTCAGGTATAGCATCTGTTTTATCTCTGTTTGGTTTGCATTTATTTAGATCTCCAAACTTTTTTCTAGGGTTTGAAATCCTTATTGTTGTCATCATTTATCAAAAACGACTTTCAGGGGATCAAAAGGTTTTCAAAGTTTAGGGTTTCTCAAAATTTTATGGGTTGTGATTTTAGGGGATTTTTTTGAAATTAATGGTTCCAAACGTAGTTAATATGTTCTGTTTGTGCGTGAGGAATTTTCTATGAACCAACACTAGTGGGAGCTCACATTTGTGTGTAATATTTGTGGTTGTTGGGTTGTTCTTGGATGCTTTGTGTTATATTATGGTTATTGGGGTATTATTAAGTTTTCATTTTAGTAATTTGGTGTATGAAGAAATCTTAATTTTTTGGTGTATTTGTGGTCTTTCAGATTCAAGAGTGGTGGTCTTGGGGAAACACATGCACAATTTGTACTGCTCTCTCTCATATTTTTATGCATTTTTTGGAGGAATGATCCATCAGGTATACTCACCATTATGTTGCATTGCTAATTTATTTTTTAGTTTGCTTTGGACTTTAAAACTCTCTCTCGGTTCTCATTTTCATTTTTTATGTTGTTGTTGAGGTTTCAGATATAGGAACTTTTTGCTTTCTACATATTGATCTTGTAGCATCAGCATAGTTGCAACCGTTAACAGCTGAGGTTCAATCGCAACGTTGATCGCAACCCTAAATGAAGGCACCACCACAAATCATATCGCAAATTCAACTTCGAAACTATTGTGGGGTTAGTATTTATTCCTCTAAAATTCTTCATGGCACATTTTAAATCAAAAGCGTTAATATTTTCATCGTTTGATGCATATAAGATTCATTATATATATTATAGTTATGCTCGTTCCAATGTCAATTCGTTGAAAATATGTTTATGGAACTAATTTATCAGGTTATATATGTTTAAATTGGTGGAAGGGATTTATTTTTTGTTTATTTTGGTGATTGTTGTTGTTGTTGAGTTAATTTTAAATGTTAAAAAAAGTTGGTTTTCATGAATAAACAAAGGAAACTCTTCTATTTGTTTTGAAAATAATAAGCATGTTAAACTTGTTTTGCTACTATATAACTATTTACTTTATCAACATCCACATATTTTTATCACTTCACTTATTCGAATGCATGGAAAAAATAGAATACATTATAGTAGCCAACTACAATAAAAAGTAATTTACAAAATATTACATCTATTTTTTTATAATAATGCATTGACCACAATTTGTCATAAAAAATATTAAAACTTTAGGAATCACTTTTGAAAATTAATCTTTTAACCTGCATATAAAAAATTTTACCAGACCAAGATTGTGTGGCTTATGATTTTTATTTGGGCTGGATCGCAAACTTCATAAGCTATATGGGAATATTATTTGCTAACATATTACATTTTTTTTATATTTAAAAATATATTTTAAAAGTTTTTACATCACCATTTTTCAGTTTTCTTGTACAAGTTGTTGTAAGTTTTCATTATTACTATATAAGTTGTTGATTAGAAAATAATGAAGCTAATTACTATCCCTATTCCAACTATTTTCTTGTTCAAATTTTAGGAGCAGATGAAGACGACAAAAAATACCAACTAATTGAAAAGTTTGAATTGTGAATTTTGTCCCTAACCACCTTTCATTTTTCTTTTGTGCGTCACTTTTACATTGACTTATTTACTTTTTAATACTTATGTTCTTTCTTTTTAGAGGTGGTTCTGTCATGACCATGGTCACGGAGATATTTTATTGACTGTTTTGAACATTACTCTAGCATTCTTATATGATAATATATGTTTCATATTTTGTTTGGAAGATTTGTGTACAAACTTTTGGCTGATTAGTAGACAACTTTGGGATGTTTGAAGATACACTTTCTACATTTTGTTTTGGGATGATTAGATACTATAGTGTATTGACGACAAATTTTCTTCTTTTTGTTTTGGGATGATTAGTTGTTATAGTATATAATTTTTCTTTGGTTGATTCAAAATTTCTTTGAGGGATCAATTATAATATTAATGATGTCTACTTGGATATTATATGACACTTAAAATATTTACACTTTATAAAAAAAATGTTGGAATATAGTATGGGGAAAGTTAGTTAACATTGTGATGTTTTCAAGTAAATGATTGAATCTTGTGTTAATGTCTTGATTTAATATTCCCGACGCTTTTGGAGAAATGTTGAGGCAAAACCCGACGTTTTCCAAAAAAAAGTTGCAACTATGCCACAAGACATGGACAATTGCCGACGGTTAGCAACCATAGTAGGAAGCGTCGGGAAAAGTCTATCCTATGTTTTTAACAATTGATGCTTATTTTTCGACCTTCGATACGCCGCCAAATGTCGAGATTTATTTTCCCGATGTTTTTAGAGTTTATTCCGACATTTACAAAATATCGCTAAAAGTTGAGAGCGTTCAAAATGTAAGAATAGATGTCACAAGCGGTAGGAGCCTTTGTTTTATCATTTTGATGCGGACGCACTAATTCCTTGACCGCATCCAGGATGTCCAAAACATCGTGGTAACAGTCTAGACTAGAATTGAGGTGTTTAGAGCATTCGAATTCGTCACCATTAAAAACGATGTCGAATATGCCATCAGTTTCGAGGTTGTTAATCCCCAAAATAAGAGCGCGCATGATACGCCCCAACCCAGTTACTTATAAATAAGTTTGAAAGTCAAAGTGAGTCAAACCATAACTAAATTAACCAAACCGTAAACACGAGTCTAAATTCTTTAGTTATCAATGTAAATTCACACAACTTAAAACTTTTTCATAATATTAAAGTAGTCATGCTTACACAAACTTTCTTGAAGGAAAAGTTGACTTAATTACATCATTTACAATATAACCAAATCATTGTCTACCCGTTCCTTGAAAACCCAACCCAACCTCCTAGATTTGGCAGTGAGATCACGTTACGTGAAAAACAAAAACGTAGGAACCGTGAGAAAAATAGCTCAGTGAATGCATCACTACTACACCATTGCATAAAATTAAATGCAATAAATCATGTCCATATAATAATTTATAAACTTATCCGGCGCAGTCATAATGAATGACCCAAATTTTCGAATCATGATTCACTCATATCCTATTTGCAATAGAGAATTCTCCCCCATTCTTGGTCGAGGAGTAACGCCTTGTTTGTAATAGACAATCCTCCCCCATTACGGACTGGGGAGTAACCTCCCATTTCAGTAAACTGAAATGAACAATTTCATATTCCTAATATTCTCATCATGTCCATACAATATAGAGATACCTATTTCTAGTGAGTACACTCACCTTGGTAACTTAATGTGATTTTTCTATGGTTTTGTCTGTCACTTATTCAATGGGTTCTTCTTCCCTTACTATCATTCTTACAATGTTAGTATCATCATAAGAATACCAATAGTCCAAATAATAATTTAAACATAACCCAATTCATAAGCATCATGTGATCCCATTCAATTAATTTATTGTAAATGAAGCTCCATCCACATTAATGTCATGATATTTAACATATCCGAACAATAACATAAATCATAATCAACCATATCAATTCAATCATGTAATTTACTAACTCATAGTTAATCAATTTCCTCCACACACACACACACACACATATATATATATATGGAATTATGGTTGAAAGCATAACCCAATCATCTTTACCATACTTGTTATTATTCTATACTTTTATACGCTAAGTTTCCATTTAATAGTCCAAACATACTTTAACTTCTTATTAGGAATTCAATCATTAACATATTAGGTTTTCAATCCAAAAGATGGCGCATCATTTCAAGTTTCCTAAAGTAAAATATGCTAATTTCTTTACTACATAGCAAATCTCCCCTATAGACCCCTTTATTGTCCAGTTAACTTCCAAGAATTTTCATAATTTTTCTATCACATAAATTTCTATGATATTTCACCCAATTTCAATACGCATACTGAATAATACAAAATTAAAGTTTCATAATTTTCAAAGTTCATAATCTATGTCAAAAGTTTTGTCAAACTCGGAGCATATCCAATCAGATTATGCAAATGGCAACTATGTGCCGACATACAACCATCACTAAGGTCTAACCACAAGGAGTTTAATTCTAATTTTCAAATATGCTATGAATATGTGAGCTTAGTTTCATAACCAACTGAAATTTCCCAATTCTAGTAAGCATACAAAAACTTATGAAAGTTTGAACACACAAGGGTTCTAAACAAGGTAAGATAAAGGATTTACACCTCCAACTTTCTTCAAACTTGTATCTATCTATACATATACATAAAGTACTGAAAGTTTAGTAAACAATTGATGATTTCTATCATTTCAATCCATAATACAAAAAAAATAACAAGATTTATAGATAGAGTTATGTTAAGGACTCTTATGTGATTTTCTATAGATTTTTCTCCAATTTCTCCTTGCACTTTTCTTGCTAAGCTTCACGATTCTCTCTATTCAAGCCAAAATTCTCTCATGGTTGAATTTGATAAAGAATGAGGTAATTCTAAGGTATTTAAGTCAGCTAAACCATCCTCCTTTTCCAACCAATCAAATTGAGGCATTTGTTGTACTAAAAGATGAAATACCACTTAAACGAATGGACAAATATTCTCTTGATTCGTAATTTCATTATAACTTCTTCTCGGACCTCCGTTTGATACGCCATTTATCGTGTTACAAACCTAACTCATATATATACAACTATCGAGTTTTTACCTTAAGTCAATTATTATAGTATAAGGGTCAAAACAAGTATCCAAAATGAGCATTCCTATCAAAAACTTTAAAATTTTATGTTTGTAACCAATTCGATATTTCATGATTTTGAAGGTAGGATTAGACTAAATATAATAACCTAACATTATATATATTAATAACACATTATCCATATCACATAAGGTAAGCATGATTCAAATATAGTTTATCATAGTTATATTCGGATTGTCACAACGCAACTACTCAACATTGAGAGAAATGTGTTCGGGTTTAAGAATCAGACTGAAATTTTTGCTTCATAGGATAGGTTGGGTGCATATTTAATTAGTTCCAAGGGTGAATATTTAAGTAGTGCCAAAACCTTATCTCAGTGTGTTGACTATGAATATGAACATGAACATGAACATGGCTGTCTAAATTTCTTTCATATTTGTCCACCCACATTTTTTTATTTCCCATCTCCATCTGGCCAACTATATGAAACTTTTGTATAATATTAGTTGGTAGATGAATAGGTCATGATCTGGGTAATCTCTTTGCAAGGGGTGATTTTCTTCAAATTACAAATAATCCATATGGACTTTGAGCATAAAACAAAAATATATTAATTTTTATTTCGATAAGTAGAACAAAAATATATTATATTAGACATTATAACAAATATAAAGTGATTTAGGTTAATGTTGATTTCATTTTTTTAATTCATATAACTTCTGATCGTATATTATTACTAACATCAAATTTGGAAACACGAATTAAATTTTGAGGGTTGGCAATCATTTAATCTTAGACAATAGCCCCACTTCCCTACGTTTTATATCAAGATTCCTTTTATTTTGATAAATAAAAAATGCTGGGGATTAAGATTAACATATTACTCCTAAAGTTTACTTTTTCGTTTAGGATCAACATAATTACTTCACATAAGAGGACAAACAGGTAGTAGTTGGATGTGTAAACGAAACTGCTGACGTTGTTTGTATATTTTTTTATGAAAGCAAAGAGTTGAAAAAAGGTAAGTTGTATTATTTATTAATTGCTATTTGTTGGTACAAGTTTTTGTCACTAATCAATGTCAATAATTTCAAATATTACTAATGCGTTAGCGATTCCCAAAATAAGAAGAATATTTTTTTGAATTTCATACGTTACTAATTTTTATTTTAGACTTTAATTCATAAGAAGAAGGTTTAATTTATTCATCTTAAGACTTAGTTGTTGTAATTTTATAAATTTAGTTTATCTGCTTTAGTTATATAATAATTTTGTATATTTTTCGTGCCTACATATAATAGACTAGAGTTGATGCATTGAGTAACTTGCATGAATTGAACATTAATACTACTGAAAATAATCTTTATATATATATATATATATATATATAGGGAAAGGATCAAGTGTGGTTCCAGTTTGAGGTCCCTGAATGAGGTCCATTTTTTAAAATAGTAAAAAAAATATTTTGGGGCTGATTTTTTTTTTGTGGTTTCTAAACATTTTAGTAGGACCATAAAAAAACAATGAACTCAAAGTTTGACCGATTTTTTTAAAATAGTAAAAAAATTCATTTTGAGGTGATTTTTTTTATATGGCCCTACTGAAATGTTTAAAAACCATAAAAAAAATCAGCCCAATTTTTTTTTTTTACTATTTTAAAAAAATGGACCTCATTCAAGGACCTCAAACTGTGGGACCTCATGAGATCCATTATCTCTCTCTCTCTCTCTCTCTCTCATAGAGAGAGAGATATTGAGAGAGAGAGAGAGAGAGAGAGAGAGAGAGAGAGAGAGAGACGTCATACACAATAGATCATAAAAGATACTAGTGCCTTCTTTTTTATTTGGAAAAATCCTTGCTAATTAAAAACATGTAAAATCACAAAAAAAAGGAAGACATAGAATAGTAAAAAAAATCAACAAGATGAGTGAGAAATAGTCTATAAAGAATACTGCTTAAAGTTGAAAATACTCACATATCTTGGAAATGAAATTCGGAACCAGTACAAGAGGAAAGCGACTAATATGTCATAGCATTCACCGCGACCGAGGAGAGAAATTTAGATGGACATACAATCAGAGTATTTCTAATCAACACAGTATTTACAAATCACCAATTCACGTGTTACATAAAAGCATCTCAAACTGAAATCATGGTAAAATAAACATACCAATATAAAAATAAAGATTATAGGGAGTTAATAGACATCATCACTAACCATGTAAGTGTGTGTTGTTGTGCCTTAGAAATGAACATCATTTGGGGGCGGGGGGAAATTTTAGGGACAAAATGAAGTTGAGGAGATAGGTCCTGCTTGTGTCAGGTTTTTTCTGACATGCAAGTGTCAAAATTATGAGTAATATTATTGGTGTTTTATTCGTATTTCGTGTATTATCATGTTTAATTTGGCATACAAATGATTAATGATGTTCATGCAAGGTTAAAAAACACGATTTCATGTCGGGCCATATATTAAATATTTTAATATTACGTGATTGCAAAGTAAGGGTTCATTAATTATACCACGCGAAGAGTAATCCTTGCTTAAACACAACCTTCAAGAAAATGTGATTTACAAGTGAATACTAAAGGCACAATTAGTTATTCCCAAAATTTAAAATTTGGTCTATTCACGAATTGTCTTATTATATTGTTTGGTACAATTATGAAAAGATTCATAAAATTCAAGTTAATTCATAAATGATAATTGTGGTGACAGATATTATGCAACACAAATAGATAAGAGAAAGGCAATCACTAAGCAAGAAAAAGGAATGTAAAATAACAATCACACAACAAAGGATGTACGTGGTTAAGCAAAGAAGTGCCTACGTCCACGGTGGTACAGTTGGTTTTATTTCTATATACTCCGAGGAGTGATTACGGAGAATACAACTTGTCCTTTTTGCCCGAACCTAGGGTTTAATATATACACATACATTTAGGTGAGTGGGGGTAATGGGTTCCCACACGTCTTCCATCTCTACTATAACTTACCTTCAGGGGAACGTGGGAAGAGATCGGATCAAAATAAGAGGCGAGGGGCCTGGACTTTGGGTCGCCAGAACTGGGCTACTCCTCCAGGCCCATGGTCTTAATTCTGGGTACCCACAATTGCCCCTAAGTTTGTTGGGCCATGTTTATGGGCTCAATAAATTTAAATGATTAGCCATAATGGATTTTTGCAATTCTTCAAAAGCTGTGAAGTTGGTTTTGGCGGCACCCGCTTCGTTTACTGTGCGCTATGATTAGCAGAATTTGAAGGTTTGTTGGAATAGCCACTTTTCTACCGTCGCTTAAGTCTTTCCAGCATTCTTCTATTTTCTATGAGCTCTAGCGCTTCTTACCTTATTCTCTCAATCTCCATTCTCATTGCTTTCTAGTTGTTTGGGCTCGTGCTTCTTCATCACTTGAATCGATCTTCTATTTTGTAAGTTTCCTGTACCCTTTCTTTGTACTTTTTCTTTGAGTTTGTAGCTTTTCTAGGGTTTTCCAATGGCGAACATTGAAAATAGGTCAGTCTCTGAATTTAGGAAGTTTTACAACATCTATGAGTGGGTAGATATTGAGTGTTGTGCCTCCCCTCCTAGAAACGTTAGGGACATAGATGATGCCCACTGGATCCACGTCTTGTTGCTTTCCCAGGGGGACTCACTTTTCCTCCTAACGATTTATTTTTGCATTTTTTTGGCTGTTTTAATATTGTTCCTACACAATGCTCGTCCAATGTGTGGAAAATAGTAAATGGCGTACATAGGATAAATCAATTGTATGGTACTAGGTTAGGGCTCGCCGAGTTCTGTTTTTGCTACTCCTTCTCGAACTAGCTCTGGTGTCCTTTACTTCAAAGCTAGGAGTCCTGACAGGGTATTGGTAGTAAATCTACCTGATTCCCATAAGGACTACTGGCAAGAAGGTTTCCTTATTAGAAATTGGCAATTTTCTCCCCAATTTGAAGGGTCGAGGTCTGAGAGGTTCTCTGTTCCCTTTTGTGGGGAGGAATACATAGGTAGACATTGTACTGTTGTTTCGACTTTTGTTGATTTGTGATCTTACTAACTCCTCTTTGCTTTTTCTTCCTCAACGAGGTTAAAGAACTTGGAACCTGCTCTTAGCGAAGTTTTGCCTTTCGGAATTGATAAAAGCTTGGAATATCA
The DNA here is from genome assembly GCA_949130495.1 of Sambucus nigra. Classification (NCBI taxonomy): domain Eukaryota; kingdom Viridiplantae; phylum Streptophyta; class Magnoliopsida; order Dipsacales; family Adoxaceae; genus Sambucus; species Sambucus nigra. Next base: position 641,521,292 of record OX422216.1, read on the forward strand.
GGGAGCCCTTGGGTGACGACGAGCATCCCAGATTTGCTGCTTTTTTGCTCGAGTACAAGAATGTTGGTTCCAGCTTCATAGTTAAGCCTGTGGACAGTATCCCAGAGTTTGACTTTTCTGAAGAGACTGCTGCGAGTCCTATCTAGTTGGACGAGGAAGAGAGCAGCTCGGAGAGTGACATTGTAGGAGCTGCAAGTGATTTGTGGGGAGAGATCTCTAGCAGTAGCAGTTCCTCTGATCGTAGGGAGGTTTTTGAAGCTCCAGAGTTATCGAGCACATCCAGTAGTTTGAGTGAAGAGATGGCTCCACCCCGAAAGAACCCGATTCAGGATGATGATGATGATGAAGACCATGTGCTTCTCGCACAAAGGTCAAAGAAGCAAAAATCTAGCTTGGGGGCTGTGGCTACTGGTTCTCGGTCCTCTACTCAGTAGCAGGAGAGGAAGAGGAAGGAAGAGGAGAAGGTGAGGGTGAGAGAGAGAAAAGAGGAAGAAGATGGAAAAAAAAGAGGGTAAAGGAGAGGAAGAAGAAGGAGAGTGAGAAGGAGGAGGAAAGAAGGAAAGCAGAAGAGAGGATGAAGGCTGGGCAGGCCTTTGTCCCGGTGTTCGCGCTGCCCGAGGGGCCTCTATTGTAATTTTTCCCCAGTTAGCCCCAGCTCTGCTCGAGAGAGCTGTTCTCCCGGCTGATCGCCAAAGGGCGGTAGGGTCGGAGAAGTTGGCCCTTCAGGCTAGTCAAAGGCTCGCTCTGGTAAGGTTTTTCCCTTTTATCCTATGTTGTTCTGAATTCCCTCATTTTCCTCTTCTGATGCCCTCTTTTTTCTGTAGTTTGTTACTGACTTTGCCGTGCTGTATCGTTCACGAGACGAGCTGATGAAAAGAAATAGTGAGCTGGAGAAGGAAAATGCTGCCCTGAAGCTGAAGGGTAAAGAGCTCGAGGCTAGCTTTAAAGCCATTGACGCTGCTCGAATTTCATCTGACTTGGCTCTTGCGACTGCCATTATGGAGAAAGACGCTACAATCCAGGATCTGAAGGAGCTGAGACAGGCCTACGACCTGGTTTTCTTAAGCAAACTTACTGTCATGGAGGAGAACAGAGTGTTATCCGAAGAACTGGAGAAGAAGGAGCCTGAGGCTGTTACTGCCAAGGACGACTCTTACAATTCCGGTTGGGTTGTAGCATATGAGGATGCTGAAGTTCAGATAGGCTATATTAGTCGTCTGAACTTCAAGAAGGGATGGAACAAGGCCCTTTTGGCTACTAGCATCAACATAGATTCTCCCTTGTTTGACGAGCATGACCTAGGTCCGAAGCCAATCGTGGATGAAGTTCATGCTTCAGTTGATGATCCTGCTCCTCAAGCGACCCCTGCTGACGTTTCTCTAGTTGTGGGGATAGAGATTACCCCTGCTGAGGGCAGTGCTCCTGCTGATGTTGATAAGGGAAAGGGGCCATTGACCTCTGGGCCACCAGAGGTTGTCAACTAGTTATCTACTAGGATTGATCTGTACTTTTGGTTTTTTCTATACGTAAATTTTTTCTTTACTGTTTGATGTACCTCCAATCCTTTATTAATGAAAAGGCTTCATTTTTTGCTCACACTGATTTGTATCTTTCTCTCCTTTATCTTTCTCTCGCTTGTAGTTAGTTGATGTGGATGATTACATTCCTAATACTTCCCAATTGGGCAGGACCCATGGTCCCAATGCGAGTCCCGAAGTTCTCCAGGCCTTCATTAAGCTTTGAAAGTCCCTTAGATCTAGAAATCAAAAGTACAAGGAGCAATCTGAACTTGTGGCCAAGCTGAAGGACAGGCTCGAGGAGATGAAGGACATTGGTGCTTCAGTGCAAGAGGAGGTTAATGTGATGAGAAAAAAACTATTAGAGGCCTCCAAGATCAACCAAGTTGGGGAGGTTCTTCAGCAGGAGAATGAGGACCTGAGGAGAGAAGTCTTACGACTTAGGGAGCATGCACCGAGCACTGTTCCATCAGTATTACAAGGCTCCTCATCATTGCAAACTAGAGCTGGTCATAATGTTACTCCTCCTGTGTCACGAGACTCCACTCGCCCACCTGTTCCACGAGCTGGTAGGAGCACCAGGAGCAGAAACAGGGAAGTTAAAGAACTTCGAGATAGGGAAATGGAAGAACTCCACGGTGATGTTCAGTGAGCATATGTAATTGCTGCTTGGCTTCAAAGGGACATTACTCGGTTGCGACACTTGTTCAAGAAAGGTCCTCAACAAGCGTGGGATGACGGTTATGATCAGGGTTGGTCGGATGATCCAATAAGGCTGTCTGAGTTCGAGGAGCTTTCTTTTATCAGGGGGTGGCTAAGTGACTTGGAGGAGCTACAAGTCCCGAGGAACTCGATGCTATGGTATTGCCATGAGATGTCTCCCTCTACTCTAGTGCCTAACCCCTTTCGGAGGGATGATCGTTGGATCCCCATCGATGCTATTCCTTGGCAATTATTGGAGTCAGATGAGAATGAGGTTGTGGAAGAGTTAGCTCCTGCTACCGATGACGGACGAAGAGCTAGAGTGGCTGATTATCTTGCTCAGAGGCTTCCCCCCCATTGAGATTTTGCCAGTTGTTATTTTTTGTATTTTTGATAATGTAAATGCTTTGGGCAAGTTCGCCGACTAAACATGTATTACCATTGTTGTAAGTATGATGAATTGATGAAAAGTTTATGTTTTGGGCAATTTTTCCAACTAAACGTGTGCATCATACTCTTCATATTCTTGCTGTTTTATAATCTTTTTTGTTTTGTCATGCAAGTGTCCCCCCAGTCCAGTATAATACCAAGATACCATTGTGCTCGACTTTACCTTTTAGGTTGTGTCGTCACACTCCCTTAGGCCTAAGTGGGGAAATTGGTGAGGACACACCTGGTGTTGGATGTTTTCATCCGATCAGGATTTTACTCAACCGAAGTAGGTTTGATGACCAATATAGAATTTGATCATATTGCCTAAGGATCCCCTGTAGGGCTTCATGTATTGCCAGGGGCAATGCTAAGAGTTTCTTCGTGTTTCATGACGATGACCTGAGGAGGGGTATTCCCCTGCTATAGCGTAGTGAACAATTTGCCTGTTACTTGGAAAAAATGTGCGATAAATGCAGCTGTTACTAATCAGAGTGTAACCAATTAAATAACTTTCATTAATAATAAGGGAAATGCACTTGTATAATAAAAGAATACAATAGAAAGATCTAAAAATAGAATCTCTTGAGATTAGCTGCGTTCCATGCTTGTGGTATTTCTCTGCCCTCCATTATTTCCAAGTGATAGGAACCCTATAGGTCGTCTCTGGTTACTTTAAAGGGTCCTTCCCAGTTGGGACCTAGCTTGCCGTCTGATGGTTTCACTGCGCCGCCCAGGACTTTCCTGAGAACATAGTCCCCAATTCAGAATGCCCTCGGGTTAACCCTTTTGTTGTAATGCCTCGCGAGCTGTTGCTGGTAGCTCGCTAGTTTCACTAGGGCTAGCTCCCAGTGCTCGTCGACTAGGTCGAGCTCAGCGAGTAATGCTACATCATTATGGCCTTGGTCGATAAGGTTGTACCTTATTGTAGGCAAACCAGCTTCGAGTGGGATGACTTCCTACATGCCATATGTCAGCAAAACTGGGGTTTCTCCTGTTGCTCGTCGAGGAGTGGTCCGATATGCCCATAGGACGTGAGGTAGTTTATTTACCCATGGGCCTTTGGCTCGCTCCAATCACTTCTTCAATCCATCGATAACGGTTTTGTTGGAAGCCTCAGCTTGGCCATTGCTCTAAGGGTAGGCCACCGAACTGAAGTGGTGTCTGATACCGTGTTCATTACAGAAGATCTGAAAAGAGACACTTTCAAACTGTGTTGCATTGTCGGTGATGATGGTTCTGGGGATTCCAAACCGAGTGATTATATTCCTCCATATGAACCTTATCATATCAGCATCTCGGATGTTCTCCATGGGTTCTGCCTCGATACATTTGGTGAAGTAGTTAGTGGCAACCAATAGATATTTGCGATTGCCGGCAGCGGTAGGTAGTGGTCCCACGATGTCCATTCCCCATTGGGCAAAGGGCCATGGTCTGGATAGGGACTTTAGGTTGCTGGTGGGTTGGTGGGCCATAGGAGCGTGGAGTTGGCATTTCAGGCATTTGCGGACATACACTACGGAGTCCTTTTGCATATATGGCCATTAATAGCCTTCCTTTATTGCTCGAAAGGCTAGAGACCTTCCTCTGATGTGGCTTCCACAAATTCCTTCATGAAGCTCGCGTAGCACTTGCTCGACATCCCCTGGGTGGACGCATCAGAGGAAGGGACCAGAGAAGGATTTCTTATATAAGTTGCCTTCTGGGGATAAGCGAAAGTGAACAACTTTGACTCTTATCTGGTGGGCGGTCTTCTTGTCATCAGGGAGCGTGCCATTCTTTAAAAATTCTCTTAAGGGGTCCATCCAGCTGGGGGCTGACCCCACCTGGAGTACCTGCTCTATGCTTGGTGGATTGCTGTCGATGCTCGAACAAGTGAGGAAATCGATGGGGATAATTCTTTTTAGGTCAGAGTCAACTGTCGAACTAAGGGCTGCTAAGGCATCAGCATGACTGTTTTGCCCCCTGGAAAACTACTGGACGTTGATCTCTTTAAAGTTTGACATCATCTTTTTCACTAAGGCGAGGTAGGCTGCCATTCTTTTATTCTTTGCATTGTAATCTCCGCTTATCTGATTGGAGACCAGTTGGGAGTCACCGAACACCTGTAAATGTTTTACTCCCAAAGTATGCGCCTTTTGGAGGCCGTCTATTAGGGCTTCATACTCTGCTTCGTTGTTGGAGGCTGTAAATCCAATCCTTATTCCTTGTTCAAGGATTGTGTTCTCTGGAGTTATGAGGACAATGTCTACCCCTGACCCCTTTGAATTGGAGGCTCCATCAACAAATAGTTTCCAGGTTTCCTCTTTTGCTGGGTTCTTTGTTTGCCTTGTTGGTTAGGGTTTGTCAGAGGGTCCTTCGCCCGTGAATTCGGCTATGAAATCAGCAAGGATCTGACCCTTGATAACTGTCCTTGGTTAAAATTGGATGTCAAATCGACCGAGCTTGACTGACCACTTGGACAGTCTTCCTTACAAATCTGCTTTCCTTAGGACTGCCTTAACGGGATGCGATGTAAGGATGATGATAGTATGAGCTTCGAAATAATGCTTCAGCTTCCTCGAGGCTATTACCAGTGCAAAGGCGAGCTTCTCCAATGGCAGGTACCTTTGCTCGGCGTCTAGTAAGGTCTTGCTCGCGTAATAAACGGGGTGCTGGATTCCTGCAACCTTGTATATTAGCGCAGAGCTGACAGTGTGACTGGATACGGAGAGGTACATGTACAAAGAATCTGTTTTCTGTGGTATGACAATTACTGGTGGAGAGCTTAAGTAGGACTTGATCTCGACCAATGCTCGTGAGCAATCTGGGCTCCACTCTATCGTTTTGCTCCCCTTTAGAAGCTGGAAAAAAGGCTTATACTTCTCGGAGGATTTGGAGATAAAGCGATTTAAGGCAGCGAGCATATGTGCGAGGGGGTTGCACCCTGTTGATTGCATCGATATGGTCTTGATTAGCCTCTATGCCTCTCTTATTGACCAAGTACCCAAGAAATTTTCCTGACTGGACACCGAAAGAACACTTTCTTGCATTAAGTTTCATTCGGTATTTCCTGAGAATTTCGAAGGTATTTGACAGGTCTGAGAGGTGATTCTCCCTCTTATTGCTTTTAACGAGCATGTCATCGATGTAGACCTCCATGGTGTCTCCCATTTGATCCTTGAACATCTTGGTAACAAACCGCTGATATGTTGCCCCTGCATTCTTAAGACCAAATGGCATAACTGTGTAACAGTATAACCCAACTGTAGTAATGAACGTTGTTTTGTCTTAGTCTATGGCATATAAGGGGATTTGGTGATACCCTGAGTATGCGTCCAGGAAACTCATTCGCTCGTGAGCTGCGGTGGCGTCTACTAGTTGGTCTATCTTTGGGAGGGGGAAACTATCTTTAGGGCATGCTTTGTTGAGGTCACTGAAGTCGATGCAAACTCTCCACTTCCCAGTGCTCTTTGGAACTACTACTGGGTTGGATAGACACTTGGGGAATTGTACTTCCCGTATGGATCCTACATCCAGCAATTTTTAACTTCTTTTTCGACCGCCTTAGCCTTCTCGAGTGCAGTTCATCGTGCCTTCTGCGTGACTGGCTTGAAGGTGGGGTCGACATGCAGCTGATGACAGACCATACTAGGATCGATTCCAGGTAACTCGTATAGTTCCCATGCGAAAACATCTACGTTGCACCTCAGCAAGGTCGTCAGCTCCTTCTGTTCCTAGTTGGTAAGAGATTCCCCAATTAAGAAGACTCTGTTACTGTCACCATCTCCAGCCGAAACTTCTACTAGGTCTTCGACTACCCGCTCGGAGGGGAGGATCTTGGTCTCCTCTACTCCAGGTCTCCCATTCTTTAATTGTTATTTAGAAGGTGTCAGACCTTCTTCAATTTTCTCACTGGGCTTCTCGAACTTCTTCTCTGTCTTCAGATGGATGGCTGCTATGAAGCACCTTCTCGCCATTACCTGATCACCGTGGATTTCCATTACTCCGCGTTCGGTCACGCACTTGAGTTTCTGATGGTAGGTTGAGGAGACTTCCTTCATCGCATGAAGCCATCCCATGCCGAGGATGACTTGGTATGGTGAGTCGATGTCAACTACCAAAAATTCGATCATCTTGGAGACGTTTCCAGCACGCACTGGTAGTACAATCTTTCCCAGGGGCATAGTCATTTTTCCAGCGAAGCCAACCAAAGGTACAGTAGCTTCCTTTAGGTCGGCGATGCTTAACTTCAATTTCCTGAATTGGTCGAGGTACATTACTTCGGACGAGCTTCCTTGATCGATGAGCAGCTTGTCGACGTCAAAGTTGGCTATCCTGAGTGTAATGATCAGGGCATCATGATGTGGGGTCCTTACTCCCACCAGATCTTCATTCGTAAAGACAATATGCTTGTTATAGTTGACGTCCTCTGCTCGTCAACGCTTTCCTGACTGAGACTTTGCTGGATCGATCTGAAAAGCCTGCATTACTGCTGTAAGTTTCTTCATCTCCATTCGGGCTGAATTTTCTTGTATCTGCCTGGCATCAGATGCCCCATGAATTACCGTGAACTCATGTCCAGCGTCATCTTCCCGCACATTGTCAGGTCTCGTCTCCCTATTGGAAGCCACTTTCTCTGCCTTCTTTTCCATAAACTCGTTCAAATGCCCAGACTGGGCTAACTCCTCGAGGTGAGACTTAAGAGCTTTGCAGTGCTCGGTCTTATGTACTCTTTGATCTTTGTGAGAACATTGTAAATTGGTTCTTTGAAGATGATGTTGACCGCCTGGAATGCTTTCGACGCGTCGTGGTTCCCTCCGTTCTTGGGGCCATTTTTACCCCCGTTCTTTCCTCCTTTCTTCTGGTTCTCAGTTTTCTCACTTCCCTTGGTAGTGAGTTTAGCTCGAACTCTTTCTCCCGTGCTGAGGCGGGTGACTTCCTCCACCTTAGCGTACTTCTCGATGCAAGCGATTAGGTCATCAATAGTTATAGCTTCCTTCTTTGTCAGGGACTGGTATAGAAGGGAGGAGCTGGGTAACCCGATTTTGAAAGAGTCCACTGCCACTTGTTCTGAGCAATCTTTGACCTCGTTGAATAACTCCCAGTACCTCTTCGCGTAGTTTTGGAGTGTCTCTTGAGGCGTTTTCTTCATTGTCAATAAAGCATCCATCCTTTTAGGGTGGGAGCTGCTAGTGATGAACCGGACCGTAAAGAGCTCGTCCAGGGATTTAAAACTTCTGATGGACCGGTGGGGGATTCTTTCGAACCATTTCTGTGCCACATCATGCAGGCTCGAGGGAAAGATATGGCACATCAGTGCATCTCGGTGATTCCAGAGGGTCATGGCCTGTCGGTATTGCCTGATGTAATAGATGGGATCAGTTTTACCATCATAAATCTTAAACCTTGGAATGGAAAATTTCTTGGGGGCTTCTTCTTCTTCTTCGATTTCCCTCATGAAGGGTGACTTCATCTGGGTTTTGAGAGCTCGTCTGGCGAGTTCTCTGGTTGATCTTGTACCGTGGTGGGCAAGATGTTGGTCCATTTCCCCGCGGACCAGATTTCGTATGTTCTCGTCGCTGCGCGTAGGGATTTAGTAACGGCGAGCTCTTTGCAGTTGTTCGTGGAGGTCGTCGTCTGATTCGTCTCCCTCGACCTTTGAGATCCTCGCCTAGGGCTCCTTTCTCGACTGCGAGACTTGCTCGCCTGAGGGCCAGGAGTGCGATTTGGACGTCTCCTATTATCAGGACGAAGCTCCCTTTCCAGTCTTTCCAGTCTTCTTTTCAGGCGAGCATTCTCAGCCTCGTACCTGCGAGAAGTCTCCCTTTTCTCGTGGAGCCTTGCCTCGTATGCATCAATTAATCTGGATATCTGGGTAGACCTCTCTGGTCCCTGGATTTCTTCTGAGGCTGTCCTTTCCAAGCGAGCCCTCTGATCTGAACGTCGAACTTCAGACCTGATTCTGCGAGGAGTAGGTGGTTCTTGAATATCCCCTGCCTGGGGGGCATTGCGGCTGTGACCAGACATTTTAAAATCCTTTCTTGGTGTGGTCTCTTCTCAGGGAAAGATGAACGTTTCTGACAGACGGCGCCAATTGTGGTGACAGTTATTATGCAACACAAATAGATAAGAGAAAGGCAATCACCAAGTAAGAAAAAGGAATGTAAAATGACAATCACACAACAAAGGATGTATGTGGTTCAATAAAGAAGTGCCTACATCCACGGTGGTGCAGTTGGTTTTATTTCTATATACTCCGAGGAGTGATTACGGAGAATACAACTTTTCCTTTTGCTCCGGACCTAGGGTTTGATATATACACATACATTTAGGTGAGTGGGGGTAATGGGTTCCCACACGTCTTCCATCTCTCCTATAACTTCCCTTCAGGGGAATGTGGGAAGAGACCGGATCAAAATAAGAGGCGGGGGGCCTGGACTTTGGGCCGCCAAAACTGGGCTACTCATCCAGGCCCATGGTCTTAATTATGGGTACCCACAATAAAATTATTCAATTTCACCAAAAAAATGAATGTTAACAATTTAAATTGGAACATTAGTCTGCAATCAACTACTTCGACAGAGGTCCCTCTCGACATGTAACTTTTCTAAGCACTACAAAATTTGAATTTGAATCCATTTCAAATAATTACATTGACAATTCATTAATTTCAAATTGAACAATTTACGTAAGCAAACGGACCCTAATAGAATAACTGAGAAACCTATAAGTTCACGTGGAAGTATTTAATATTTATTAATTCGATCTCTAGAACAGGAAAAATACAACTTACTTGCAAACATGCGTTCCAGCAGTGATCATCTCAGCATGATTCAGTGGCAATCTCGATCGGCCTGCAGGGGTACAAGATAACTTTTTAAACAAAATCATATAACATCTTTAGCAAAAGGGACCTAAATTTAATTAAACAAGGACTTAACAGAATGGAAATATGCCTCACTATACCATTAGGTATAAATAAAAGTAAAAAATAACTAAAATTGAATTAAGCGAAACAAAACAGTTGTCCTTGTTTCCTTTATCCGAAACAAAACAGTTGGATGATGGTTTATAAAGAGTGAGATGGGATTGAGGCGTTTTGTACTGGTTAGGTGAGGCGTGAGCGTCGAGGGGGATCGAAGCGTAAGCCTCAATTTGTACGGGGGAAAAACTCACTAAATACTATAAAAAAAAATACTCATAAAATCAAATAATAATGTACCACTGCTAACATCACAGAAAAATATTCATAATCAATGCTGCCAACATAATATATATGTAGCATCATTATATTATTACAAAAAATCCATAATCCATGTCACCAACATAATAAATACTAATACTGTAACATCATAACAAATTAATCAATAGTATAAAAATCACCAACACTAAACAGTGCATCATCATCAAATCATCCCCCAAAAAGGTGTATCATTGGCTATTAATATAGTGATGAATCACCAAATAATAATATGCCAAATTATACATATAAACTGGACATAATAATAGGATATATATATATATATATAAGCTTAAATGCTTGTGAAAATATCACTATTTATCATTAAATATATGAGAAGCTTTCTTCGAGAAGGAAGCGGGGAAGGAAAGAAAGATCATCTGGTGAAATGGGAAATTGTTTGTAGGACAAAGAATTAAGGCGACTATTATTTGGATAATCTAATTAAAGATGTCTCTTTTTGAAAAATCGTTGGGGAGATTCCCATTGGAGGAATTTCCCTGGAGAAGGTAGCATGTAAACCCCCTTACGTAGTTTTCCATTCAGAAAATCATTCCCCGCATCTCACTAGAACGAAGGCTATTTCGCACCATGGCAATTGCAATCAGAGCCCGTACAAAAGCAACCTTTGCCAGTGGGGAGAAAATGTTCTCAGATTGATACCAAGAGGGGTCTTTCCATCATAAAGATTCTCCTTGGGCCTCGATCATTAGGAGAAAATATGGGTTTCATGGCAATCGGTGGGATGCGAGAGTGGCGAATATGGTCTCTTTTCGTAACCAGTGGTAGTTTAACTCGCTGGATTTACACTCTTAACAAGAATGGATTTTAGGATAATATTTTAAGAGACATTAACTTTAGTTATTTATTCCCAAGACTCGTCCATGTTTCATCTAAATCATAAAGGGCCATTGATTTATTTCCAAACTTCCACTTTTTGGTCCATATATAGATTTTGGAAAGGAGATCAACCTTCAAAAATTAGATTTTTTCAAGTTCAAGGCTGGTAGCCCACGGTAAGGTGGAATATATGTGATTGGATTCAATTAATGAGACCAAAGTCATTCTTATTCTCATCTAGGTGCATTCTTCGCAAGAAAGACAATGAAAACATCGATCACATTCTTCTTCATTGTGAGTTGGCTAGCTTTTGTTGGGTAAATATACGCAAGGAGCTTAATATGGTAAGGTTATCCCTTCATCTTGGCATCAATGATCCAACATAGAAAAATTGTGTTTGAAAGGGTTGCAATTTGGAGATGTATTGTGGTATCCTTGACTTGGAACATTTGGAAGAATAGAAAAAAGAGAATTTTTTTAACAAAAGTAAGTGGCTATAGAAGAATTTTGGAAATCATCAAATTATATGCATCGCTATGGGTTTCGACCTGGAATCCACCTTTCCTCAATTATCAATAAATTGGTTGCATGAATGTTATGGTTAGGATGTTTTTGGCTGATGTTGGGTGAGATAGCCAAATCTTAGCAAATTTTGATGCTTAATTGGTTTCAGAATAAGGGTAGCAGTGGTTAGTAATGGTTCAAGAGTGGTCGTTACATCTGTGATGTTTTTGTACAGATTTGTTTTTGTACAGATTATTTTGGTGGTTCTCTCTGGATTTATTCTAGTTTTTGTTTCTCTAATCTCTATGTTCAGATTTGTTTAGGTTGCTCTATTCGACTTTATATTAGTTTTTATGACTACAGGTTATTTTTCCATCTTTAATAAAGGGGTTGTGATAAAGGCACCCCACATTTTTATCTCCTCCAGCACATGGTGCGTTAAAATACAATGTATAATGTGGTTCAAAAGTGGTATTGTAGTGGAGGAGACAAAAATGTGGATGCCTTTGTCACAAACCTTAATATATGTTCCTTGTTTCCGGGAAAAAAAGGAAAAATATTCCAATAATGTAGGAATTAAAAACAAAGCATATATGACAAGATAATTCAAATACAATTACAATTAGAACAAAAAAAACAATACAACAGATTATATATATATAGCTTAACGTATTATAGTTAGTGGAGAATCTTCACCGAGGTCTGTAGGTGGGGTTGTTGATGGTTCAGAGCCTCTGTTTGAAATTTTGGTGTTTTTTAGTTGTTTTGTATACACCCTGTATACGGGTTCCGCTCCCTTTACGGGTTTTTTTCAATACATTTAATTATAATTATATGTATATATAATAAGATAGTGTGGTCTTTGAATTGTCCAAGCACAATAACGGCTCAGATTTGGACACACCACTCTCCCAAAATGAAGGGTCGAGATCAACTCCCTTCTTTTTCGAATTTTAAATTTTAAATATTTGATATCTTTTGCATCCCTCCCCCCCCCCCCCCCCCCCCAAAAAAAAAATAAAAAAACTATTTTTTGAATTTTAATTACCTTTTGCATTCCCCCCCCCCCCACCCCAAAAACTATTAGTCTGATAAGCATGCTTTTCCCTCATTCCAACCCATTTATTTCTCTCTCCTCACATCTAAGAAATCACCTCTCGGATATCTTTATCTTCACTGGTTCCTTCTCTCATTTATTTCATAGTCTTGGATATCTCTCTCTTCAATGGTTTCTTTCATTTACTTTTTTCTCCTCACGCCCCCTTTACAAAATCTCTCTTCCCTCTATCAGTCTCTCACGTGTTCTAACCATGGTGCCATTTTTTTTTGTAATATTTGGGGGTTTATGCTTATATTATCTTTTATGTTAAATTGATAGTTTTTTTTTAGATTCCCTTGCAAGTTTGACTCTGCAACATGTATTTTTTTGCTTTTTTTTTTTCAATTTGTTTGTTTTTAGAGGGTTGGTATGGTTTTAGATTTGTCCATAAAATCCCTAATGGTGCGGGTTTAAACTCTCTCTCTCTCTCTCTCTCTCTCTCTCTCTCTCTCTCTCTCTCTCTTTCTCTCTCTTTCTATATTTTTACGTTTTCCCCCTTTAGATTCATATTTTTAGGTATTTTGGATTTTACCCATTAGATTATAACAGGGATTTGAGAGCTTTTACTCTCGAAATTTGGGGTTTTAGGTTTTTTGTTTCAATTTTTTTGTTGTTCGTTGTTTTGGGGGGTGTTCTAGAATTTCTTACTTCGAGCCTATGTTTAATAAGGTGAGAAATGGTGTTTTTATCATTTGATTGCATGAGACTTCGACAACACAAAGAAAATTCGACAACAATGGTTAAAATCGCGACAGCAGAAGAATTTCTTCAGGCACCTAAGTCAGACCGGAAAGGATAAAAAAGTAACTCTCTGTTTCTTCTTTTTTTATATATAATATGATTGAGGAAACTGTCTATCATGAAAAAATATGTTAACGGTCCATCTAAAAAAACTTAGGCTCATAATCTATGTTTAATGGGTTTGCGCCATTTATGCAAGTTTCTTACTGAGTTCTTAATTTTCTGTTCTTAATTTTCTGTTCTTAACTTTTCAGATTTCTTACTCAGTTCTTATTAGGTTGAAATTTACTATCGGTGATAAAAGTGCAAAACTCACTGAAATTAATGATTTTCATTATCTAATTGTTAAAGTATTTTTAGTATCTTCAATCTTCATACCTACACACATGAGACAAAGCAAATACCACGTGACATATCGAGTTTGGAATGAGATAAACATGAATACCAATATATGATAAAAGCATAAGCTACATCTCAAAAACTCTCCCAAAATTCAAACTCCCCCATAATATGATAATTCTTTCCCCCCCTTTTTATGATGTCCCCAAATAGACAAATGAGAAGAATGAATCAAATAAGCAAAAAAAAGGGGTTGTCACGGTACACAAAACAGGGCATCAAACAATATGGTAAACGTGCTCTTGCAAGGAGATGCTCAAACAAATCTTCACAAACTATTTTTGTATTTTTTAATTTTTTTATACAAAAATAAGATACTAATTTGAACAAATACGATACAAAAATCACACCATGGATTTAGACTCAAACAACCAAGTCATGAAAATGGAAGGAATGGGTGTGATTCGATAGGTAAATCAACTCAATCAAACATATGTGCACGATGCATACGTGTACTCCTAACGAATGAACATCAAAGGTATCCTTAGGTGTAAAAATTGTTGAATTTAGATGACATCGTCTTATGCAAATCAACAAATCAGAGTCTAAATGATTTCCACACCAATAACGTCCAAAACTATTTTGCGCATTTTCGAGCATTTCAAGGACGTGCAAACCCGTTTGAAATTCTCCAACCAAACTCCTTCATGCATATTTTCTTTTAGAGGTATAAAAACTAAATTCTCAAACTTTGGAGAATTGGTGCAAAAACCTAAATGACCCATAATTTGGCATGAATTTCTTTTTATTGCCTTCCAATTTTTTCGGGCTCTTTTAACCTCTTTGGACCCCGGATAATAAAATTCCTCCATTTTTTAGGTCCAATTTTAACGATGGCTTAGTATTCGTAAAGGCAAAATGAACCTTTCGTAGCCCTTCCTCATTTAAAAAAAACACACAAACTCACAAAAAAAAAATTTATATGCACAATTTCCTTACAAAAATTATCGCGCTTGGTTCGTTTTAAGGACATGATTGAAGTGAAAACACCCAACCAACATGTGATAAGACAAGCACAATAATCAAACAAATCCGTGCATGTGTGCAATAAAGGAAACATGAGTCAAACATGTAGGAAGAAACACTTAGTTACATCTTCATGACTCAAAACATTATAAAGCATAAGGATGATTTGACCTATTGTCTCAAAATACTATCAAATAGTGACATGAAAATAATGTAATGATGTTGTGACTCGGTCATCCTAAGTGTTCATCCATAAAAGGTGCAAAACAAAGAACAAAAAAAATCTTTTTGGATTTTTAAAAAAGTTTATATAAAAAAAATCTTTTTGTATTTTCAAAATTTTTCAAAAGCAAAAATTTATACAAAAAGTACATGTCACAACGCTAGCAAAAATATATCAAAAAGCATAACTAGCGTACGACAAACATGAATACACAATCATCTATATGGTATGGCAAGAGAAGAATCATGTGCAAGCAAACGAGAATCAACTTGTCTAAAATCTAGTGCCTCTAAATTGATTTCCTAACCCAAATAGAAGTTAAACGTCATGCGGGGGCTTTGGGAACCACGGGAACACTAGAAATAAACTTCCTAGGACATTTTCCAAGATAAAAACAAAGTCTCCCAAGGTGACCTTTTCTACCACAATATGAACATGTGTAAACCGGTGGAACGATACCTAAAGTGTGATATTTTCTAACATCGTTGGAATTAGTTGACCCTCTAAAACAAATAATGGTTTTGGCTTTGGCTTTAGCTTTAGAAGCATGAGAACACGATGAGCCATTACCATCACTATCAAACCTACTTGATCTGTCAAATAATTTTTTAACTTCAAAATTTTTTACTCAAGCAAAGAATTAGACTCTTCCAAAGACAGGGATTTCTTTTTCAAATTTTCAATTAAACTTAACAGTTTATCGCGCTCACCCTCAATTAAAACAAACTTATCCCTAAGAGTCTTTTCACGTGCCATAAAATCATCGATTAATTTTTTATCCTCGACGGAACAAATGGGAACCCTAGAATTTTTAAGTCCTCTAATTCCTTCTCTAAAATAAGGACTCTCCGATAACTCTTGTTTTTGGAAATTTTCAAAGAATCAAAATCAATACACAAATTACCAAAGTGCTCATGACAAATATCATTTTGAGTTTGAAACGCTTGCAAATATTCAATCTTGCTTTTAAAGAGAGAATTTTATTTTACCAAAACTTTAATTATTTTGCAAAGTTTCAAATTCAAACTTTTTAATTTTTTCACATGGTCGTCTACTTTTTCAAAAATAGGCTCCTCATTAAATGGGCGTTGAATTAAAAAAAATGCGATTTTTCACAAACTTGATTTTAAAAAAATCAATATCACACAATTTCGCGGAAAATAGGAATACGCAATAAATTAGCGCAACCTGCTCTGATACCAATTTGAAGAGTGCGACTGTGATAACTGATTAAACTAAATTAAATTAAATTCGCAAGTTTCCAAGTAACCCTTATTTAATTAGAGTCTACTTCTAAAACAAATAAATACAGCCCCTAAACATGCATCTAAATTAACCCATCAAAAAATAAAGCATGCAACACGGTAAATATGCTGAGTCACAGATTTCAAGAAAAAACCCCTTTTGGGTAAAACCTTTATTTCACTATGAATATATAAATCGCAACTTACAATTAAATGGAGGAATCTGCAATGGATCAACGCGCAGCCAACCCACAAAGATACGCAGTCTTTAACTCAACAAGAGAATACACGCAGCACCCTCCAAGGACTCACAGCCCAAACAACAAAGGAAGAACCGCAACTCTCCTCAATGACACACAGCCATAATACTTTGTAGAGACTCCCTCAGCAATGACACGCAGCCCTCGGTTGCAAAGATCTCCCCACAAAGGTTGAACAGTAACAAAGCTTGTGTTCTAGGGTTCCAAAAGATTCACAAAAGTAATTAGAATTTTTGTGTGTGAATCAAAAAGATGTTTGACATATAAAAAATCGAAGTCTTGATGTGTTTGAACTCTTAGAATTTTTTTCTCAAAGACATAAAAAATACACCACCGAAATTGGTATATTTATAGGAAATATAAGATGGTGGATAAAAAACTCATGGATCTGTTCGAATTTATCCCAGGCTGACCGGTCCGGTATGGAGGCGGATCGGTCCGACCTCGGATCGGTTCGTTTTTCAAAAGGGCCTCTTCGGTTTGCCTGCGATCAGGGGTATTCTGGAGCAAAGCGAATCGATCCGGTAGGGAGGCGGATCGGTTCGTTTAAAATTTGGGCGGACCGGTCCGGTATTCCAAAAAAATTTAAATTCTTTTAAAAACTTCATTTTGCTTGAAACATTTCATAAAAAATTCCCAATACTAAGTATGAAGCATAAGGAACTTAAAAACAAAACTTTACCATGTTCATTCTCGCAGAGGTTATGATGTTGAAGACGCTTTGATATTCGGATCCGTTGATGTAGATGCGATTTTGAATTTCTTCAACGGTGTAACGGCATACGACATACAAATTGATAATGGACAAAAATGTCCTTACAAATTTTATACAACAAGAATTAACTATGGTGCGACATCCACAAGATTTCCATTATTTGACGTCATAAAACTTATCAAAAGACATTCCTACATACAAATCTACATGCGAATAACTTAACATCTACGGCACCCAAATCTCTACTCTAACATGCAAGGTTTTGAGTCTTCATTCATATTGAAAAATTATAAAAACAGTACCGAATTGTATTCCAGTTTTCCTAATTAATATCTTTAGTTTTTTTTTTAAGAAAACACATGTATTTAGTGTGCAGGCCATAATCACTACACATAATACTAAGGAAAAGTAATAGAGCTAACCATGCCTGAGATTTGTTTGAAGAAATTTGATTTTAAAGTTGTGTTCCTTGCGAAAAGGCGACAAACATTCGTTCTTGAATCATCTTGAGAAAACCCGATTTATCTTAAAAAACCTCGAGTTGTAAGTTGTGTAAAATGGAGCTAGAGTTTGTAGAAGGAAGAATATGAAAATTATAAGGGTCTCCTGCTTTAAAAGGTTGTGAAAATATGTATGAAAAGTCATAACCCCGTATTAATTTAAGTGGAGAAATATTAGAGAATTTAAACGGCATTAGAATCCTATTAAAACTAAAACAGTTCGCATGTTGGTCACGCTCCAAAACCGTGACAAACAGTTAGTCACAGTTTAAGCCTGTGACAAATATTTGAAGCGGAATTTTTATTCTGGCCCAATTTTTTTGCCTAGAGAGTTTTATGTTTTAAGGACTCTTCTAAACGGCCCAAGACTTTTATGTACTCATATTAGGATTCTTTAGACTTGCCTTTTGAATTTTGAATTAATTTAATTAATTACCAGATAAAATTATGGTCTTTACACATCGTAAGTACTCTTTGAAGGAATTACTTTCGTGGAAGGAAAATCATTCCCACATATGATGCTAATTGTGAGTGTAAATTAATCACAATTAAAAGGATTACATAAAGCAATTAAAGAACAAATGTAAGATATCGATCACACAATACAAAAATATACGTGGTTTGGCAAATTGTCTATGTTCATGGAGAGGTTACTGTATTTTATTGAGTTCTCTCAAAGTTTTGAATTTACATACCCTTGGCCCTGGAGTGTGGGCTGTATTTATAGTCATGTAAAACTGTAGAGGTTAAACCAGTCAAGGAACTCCCTTGGCTTGAGATAAGCGTGCATGATGACTCCCTAAATATCTCGTCTGAGATTTTAGGTGACCAACGTGAGTTGATAGTAAATGCATATATGTTCATAATTATCCATGTGATAAATGACGTCAATAATCCATTATTTCTAATAGGATGGGTTGAGCGTGTCCCACATGCTATTGGGCCTGGTCGGCGGGTCTTAAATTGGGCCTAAGTTATATTTAGGTCCCCACAATACCCTTAACATTCCTCAAAAACTTTTTTAAAAAACTTCTCCATAACAAAAAAGGGCCCGCGAAAAAAATGAAAAAAAAAGCTCGCGCGCATTAGTATTACATAAGACAATGTTTCTCTCGGCTGATCCCTCAAAATTTAAGCCCTGTTAAAATTTTCACATATCGATATTATCCAACTCAATTCTCCCATTTACACCCTCCCAGCATAGGGCTCTCCAAAAAACCCACAAGCCAATTGGCCTAGTAAGCCCAACTCGGCTCTAACGGGATTAATTCGTCCCAACTCTTTATTAAATGGGACATGGGTAAACCGATCCCCTAATGGGTAGGGTAATGGGATCCATGCCTGTAGCTCATTTAAATGTAAAGAAAATTTTATTTTTATTCGTTTCTTGCAAATACTAATCTTTTCTCTTCATTATTATTTTATGCATAAAAGTATTTAATATACACTTATTATATATAAGAATACAAACTAATTCACATTTATATGTAAAAAATGATATTTTTGGTTCATTAGGCCATGTCCGTTAGGCCCATTTAGCCCGACACGTCCGTTTAGCCCTATATAGTCCCGGTACCAAGTAGGACTTGGGCATTAATATTTATGTTCCGGGCTAAGCCGACCCGACCTGTTAAGAAGCACCACCCTCCCAAGATTGGTCGCCACAACCCATGGGCCAATTTTAAAACGGGTCGAGTAAGACCGGCCCATTGGAGAGTTGTATCCCAGCAGATATATTAAAAGGGCTACATAGTACTTTAACAAGTTGAAACTAAATCGTAGAAAACTGGAAACGCAAGTGACCATACTCTTTACACTATTTTACGCTCATACTCATTCGATACATTATGGCATAAGGGCAAAACAAACAATTTAACATCCCATGCATACTTCAACTACCCACGTAGTAAACCACTCATAGTTGTTATTCACTGAAGTTATACAATAAGAATAATTCTAGGTCGATTCATGATTTTCATGTGTCGGTCGCGACACGTTGACATGATGTGTCGGGATTAGTTAGTGGTTGTGATTAGTAAGTGTCTTATGATGTGGGTCCGCACCAGCAGCACTAACTAATCACGACACATCATGCCAACATGTCGTGTCCGACACATGAAAATCATGAGTCGGTTCATGTGTCGCCTAAAATTTATTGATTTCTATTATTAATATGGTGAAAAAAGACTAAAAATAATATTTAGTTTAATTAGATTTAAGAAAAATGTCAGTTACAAACTAATAGCTTTTGGTCCATTTTTTAAAATAGCAAAACAATTCATTTTGATCTAAAATTTTTTGAAGGTTACCTTGGAATGTTAACAACCCATAAAATCAATTCAATTCAATTTTCTTTTTACTATTTAAAAAAAATCGTACGTTAAATCGTTTTAGCCAAACCGCACGGTTTGGTTTGGCCTTTTTTTTAATTTTTTTTTGTTTTGCTATTTTTTTCTACTTGATGAATTTTTTTTGGCTATTTCGAAATTTACCGAAAAAATTCGATTTTATTGCAAACCGTACGGTTAGATTTTGGTTTACATTAGGATGTACGGATGTTTCATATTGTAATTTTGATTTTAGTATATTAAAATTGGTTTGGTATATGAAAATTGGTTTGCATAAAAAAATGCGAGAAGAACACATTTTCTTTGATTTGATTTTTTTATATAAAAGGCCCCCGATTTTATTTTTTTGCCTTGGGCGTCGAAAACTATAGAGCCGTCCCTGAATATCTAGTTTGGGATAGGAGGATAAGTTAATTATTTTATGGCCCCTGCATAAATTTTTTTTTAAAATATGCTTAATGAATATTTTCAGTTTTCCCTCGCCTAGGATTCAAGAATGTAGGTACTTTTGAAGATAACATGATAATGAAGTAAGTATGCTTAAAAAGTTGAAAATGTGCTTGATAATTAAATAAAAGGAGCTATCATGCTAACTTTTATTTTTTAATCCTCATATTTTCCACTTTTGTTTTAGAGTAAAGAGTGCATTATTTACTTACATTATCATGTACCGACATGTATAAATTTTTATGAACTAAATAAATTTGGACTAAAAAGGTGCATGGATGTCACATGGGGTATGTCGGTATTTAGGTCTTGGAAAAAATTAAAATATTGAAATTTAACAATAAATTTCCAATTATAATATCAAGTTTAATTGTACGTACAATGGATTTAGGCTAACTTTTTAAACATTTTTTACAATAAATTAAACAAACTTTTGTACGTACATTGACATTTTTGTACATTTTTATTTAAATATCACAACATATATTAGTTAAATACTTATTTTAATTTAATTATTATCACATGTCTCACACTCATCGCGTGTGCACCATCAACTAGTGTAACTTTATTCA
The DNA here is from genome assembly GCA_949130495.1 of Sambucus nigra. Taxonomy (NCBI): domain Eukaryota; kingdom Viridiplantae; phylum Streptophyta; class Magnoliopsida; order Dipsacales; family Adoxaceae; genus Sambucus; species Sambucus nigra. The sequence continues at coordinate 641,542,020 of OX422216.1, forward strand.
TAGGCCATTGACTAATAGTCACATCTACCATTTGCATTGCAATTCATGTGTCGTGCCAAGGTGGCAACGCTCTTGAAAAACCAACTCAAATGAAAGATTTACCATGAACTCATTTGAAAAATGTGTTTATACTCTAAGATTTTTCATATTAAATAGGTTATGGGGTTTTTTACTTTGGTCCATAAGCTAATGTCGTAACTGGACATAACCCTCCATTTTTCAAAACATTAAACTTAACCTCCCCCCCCCCACCCCAACAACAACAACACACGCACAAGCATGTTTATCGTCACACATCTACCTTATGCATTGGCTCGCTTGCACTTTATTCATAACGAGAGTTAAGTCTAATTATTGAATATTTAAATGGGTATCTCTTAGGGGTGCCAATTTTTGACGCGATACGAAAACACAACATGACCCAATACGAAATTTACACGGTTTGTCGTGTTCGGGCCAGGATATTCTGGCCTGATTGCGGATCGTGTCGTGTTCGTGCCATAGGTTTGACACGAAATTGACTTAAAATTGGTCCATTTTGTCCCAATTACAACCCGATTTGACCTGATCACCATCCCTTAATAATTATTATATTTCGTGCAATATAAAATCAAAAATAATATTTATATATAAAAGTAAGTTGGTTATTGTGTTGGGTCGTGTTGAATCATGTCAATTGGCACGAAATTGATTTATCTTGTTATTTGTGTCGTTTCATGTTCTTAACGGGTCATATTCTTGTTAGAAAAAAAAACACGATATCATGTCGTGTCGTGTTGCATCGGGTAAAATAAAGTCATATCGTGTTGGGCCACGTCCAAATACGATCTGTTAAGTTGAATTACCACCCCTAATATCTCTCAACCAAGAATTGTCTTCTAAGGGGGTAAAGTTAAAATAAAATAAGAAAATTGGCTTTTTAACCCATGTTACCAACTCAATTGGGTTATTCATATCAGAATGAATCATAATAGAGAATGGTAAGGCTCATTTTTCTTGATATAAACTTTGGTTAAGCATATTGTTGAAAGATAATGCATTGTTTTATCAAAGTACTCTTGCCAGTCTAATCTTATTCACTGAATACCAGAATAAGTAATTGTAATACAATATCATCATGTTCATCAAACCCATCTTCAACATGCTGTCATAAATCAAATGAAAGAAAATGATTTTTATTTTTGCATAGCAGAAATCACAGTTCTCTCCATCAAAAATGGAAATGAAAGGCTGTTGTGTACGCATTTGGTTGCTTGAACTTGCCATAAATTTTCTATCACTTTTTGATGGATTAGGTTTCCACAAAAGAAATCACGAACAACTCTTTTGATCTGAACAGAGCTATGTCGGGATTTTGAGGAGAACAATAATAGAGTAATAAGTGAAATAAGGAAGTCCAGCACTTAATGTTGTAGAGAACATACAAAGCAAGGGAGAAGTTGTTCTCAGAAGTAGTTGTGCCATTACATAGTTTGGACAGCTTTTTACAAAAGAGGGAACCATCCAGAGAGGAATCTAAGGAGAGAGACTCAAAATAAAAAATACAAAATTATTTTCCGCACATTATTATTTTTAACAGGGTTTTACACTAGGGTTTTACACTACTGAAAGGTGATACGTCTTAGAGAACTTCTTTATTCGATGTAGATGGAGAATCTATTCAATCCAAAAATGTCCTGGAGGGAATATATCATACATTTCGTAGGACCATTTTACATCATAGGGAAGGGAATATATCATGCATTATTCTCTTCTCCACGCCCTCACTAAATTCTCATTCAGCTCTATTATTTTCAGAAATAAAAAAAGGCAGGTCAAAGTTATATCCAAGCCTCCTTCATTGTCTTCATTCTCATAACAACAATCCTCCTTCTCGTGCCCGATTCGTCCACAGTCATAGCAGAAAATGGACAGTCGTTCATACCAGAATGAAACTCATTGTAGAGATTCATCTTCGTTTCTCACATAAACCCCTCGTTTCAGATAAATATTGAATCTAAACAGATAAATATTGGTACCCTAACAGGTAATAGAGAAGCCTTTCTTTGTCTTCCAGGCCCCGTTTAAAACGTTACTGACTCCCACCTTGTTTAAACTCTAGTATGATATGATACGACCTACAAGAGAGGCTAAAGCTTCCTCACCGTTGACGGATAACTTCTCTTCCAGGTCAATGATGGTACCTTTGGGCTGGTTGCTCATTTCTTCGTCACTAGGGTTCTCGTCCATGGTAATGAGATAAAGCAGAGGGTAATGGGTGCTATAGGGAAGGAGGTTTGAGAGGTGGATGACGCAGGCTGTGGCTCAGGGGACTAAGACGGCGCTTAGGGTTGAGCTCTCCTAGAGAGAGAAATAACTAAGATGGCGCTTAGTCTTTTTTTTTATATATTCTACTCTATGTATTTCCCATCAAATATAAATTTATAAATTAAAACACAAGTAGATAAACTACTGAATTGGAAGCTAGGGCTTGTTTTGGTGCGTTGCCCACCAACAATATGCATACAATTACTACCACCAAATTTCTCACTTTATACGATGATGATGATCAACCATCACAACCATACCTCTTAATTCCCATCATCTCTCGTCTAGCTATAAATCAAGAAAAATAGGAAAAATTTATTTTCAAAGTTGTTTAATAGCAGCAATCAGTAAGCCCGTCTAGCTCAGTTGGAAGAGCGCAAGGATCTATTAAATATATTAACCTTGTGGTCGTGGGTTCGAGCCCATGGTGGGTGATTTTTTTATTTTTTATGGTTTAGCTTTTTATAAAAGCTCTCTAATATCACAAATAATGTATTTGCTTTATTAATTGTAATATCAGTGTTTCTCTCTGTTATATCAGTTATTCTGTAAAGATATGGGAAATTTTGGATTCTCTGGCTCTAATTTAGAATATTTAAACAATAGCAACATGTACAGTGGCCTCTTAATTAGAAAAAAAAATTATTTAAAAATATAACTGCTAGAAGAGAAGCTTTAAAGCAAGACAACAAGCATTGAATTCGGTTCATTTATACGTAATCAAAAGAAGGAATTAACAAAAAAAAATGAATTGACTTTAGAGATTTAAGGGCCTTCAAACTAGCTCTTCTAGGAGATTAATTTATTTATTTTTATAATCCTATGACTCCACACGAACGAGTCTTTCGACTCTCCATGCGAGCAAAATAGGGGGAACGTTGTGCCAGATCATCCATCCTAACACACATCTCGCTTAATATCCGGTATCGATTGAGAGTTTCTAATTCTTGACCTTTCGTCGAAAGAGCCTGACACTTTCAACTGGCACAATGAGGGTGAATAAAAGATATGGAGATTAATGAACCTAGTCATATGTTGTAAAAAACCTTTAAATCTATTCACGCTTCTAATAACTCTTTTTCTGAACTCATATTACAATCCTTTTATGGGTGACATGGTATGTATCAATTTCTTTATATTATTGTAAAATTGAGAAAGAAAAAAATGAGTTAGAATATAGGTAAGTTACATTTTAAAATTTATGTAAGCGTGGTGAATTCAATATTTTCTCGCACAAATAGGAATATTAATTCTTAGCTGACTCATGAGTACGACACAGTGACGTGTCACACCCGCATTGGTCTGTAAATGGATCCATTATTGTTGGACCAGACACAAGTCAATACAAATTCAACATGTTAGTATATCACATAAAATGTGTCAAAGCCTTGAGTCGGCATATAAGGACTCAAATAGAAATTTGTTAATAGATTTGGTAGTGCACACGTGTAGGGCACGTGTAGCATTAACTTTAAGCAAAGTTGACTAAAAATTTGATATATTGAAGTAATTTAAAAAATGTGGATCAATTGGATTACTTAAGATAACAATCTTCACAGGATTCATAGAGTAATTAAAATTATTTTTTTCTCTTTTTCGTCCTAGTATTTTTATTTAAAAAAACTATCTTTGTTCTTTTTTCATCCTAGTTTCTTTAAATTAAAAAAATAAAAAACTATTTTATTGTTATTTTTTGTCCAAGTTTTTAATTTACTAAAAAATGGGTATTTTAATAAATAAAAATTGTTACAATAAAAGAAAAAAAATTACTTTTTTTAATAAATAAAATATGGACGAAACTATAACAAAAAATATTTTATAAGTTTTAGTAAAATAAATAGGAGCATGTAACACCCCAAGATTTTGGAGAGTGAGAAATTAAATTTTTGGAAAAATAAAATTTTATTAAATTGGAGAATTTTAAAATTTGGGAATCGAGGCCCAAAAATAGAGAATATTTTAAAGTATTCCGAATGATGATTTTGAGGGTACCATCGATCCCGGAAGGGTCGAGATAGTCAAAATGACTGTCATTGGGTTTTATTTCGGTTCCGGATTATTTTTAAGTTATTTTGACTTGAATTGGAGTAAACGAGTCATTTAAAGTGTGTATTAACATTTAAAACTGGGTTTATTGTTTTAAAGGATTTAAGGCTTACAGATGAAGCCTTTCTGATTGAGAGAAAGAGAGAAAAGCTCTAGAGGGACAGAGAAGAAGGAAAGAAGAGAGAAAGGAAGAAAAGCTTGGGGATTCCGGCCCAAACGCGATTTCGTGGATGATTCAACCTCTACAAATCTGATGCAAGTGTTTAATCTTGCTAAATAGCTATTGTGACACCCCGCCTAATTAAATACCGGGCGATCACTCCTTTATTAAATTAAATCAAGGTAAACAGTTGGTTCATTCTCAGCATCACTGTCGATAAAAATAATTTTTCAATTTAACACCCTAAATAATTAAGCTAAGTGCCAAAAATATTTTTCATACAAACTTCCAAATTTTAATTAAAGAAAAGATTTAATTATTCAAAACAACATTTACAATATAGAATCACACCACGATGAACTAAAATAAAACCATACATTCACCAAACGAATGTCCACATATTAAAACTAAAATCATAAACCATCCTGAATAAATCCCATAAACAAAACTGGAGTATCTGAAATATAAAAATCCCAACAATAAATGAAATGATGAAAAGGGCGACACGTGCCCAATAAATGAGAGTAATAGGAGTGGATTCAATAACAGAAGCCGTCTACTCAAGTGACCTGCAACTCCCACCTAAGCTGCAGCTCGTTCTTCTCAAAGGATCCTAAGCAAGACGCCCCTGTGGCTGGGCACCTGAAAATATACATATATATACACAAGAGAGAGAGAGAAAAAGAAACGGGTCAGGGCCCGAAAGTGTGTTTGATTTTAAAATAAGTTAAGCAAGTATTTAAATTGATACAGGCCAATGCAACATCATATTAGTTCGTCTCTCTCTTGAGAAATACTCACCTCTCTTCTAATGTGCACTCCTAACGCACTAACCTTCCCAACGGTTCGTCTATCTTAGCTTACTCATATGTTTTCAAAACAGAACGATGTCAATGTTTTAAAAAGGTTATTATCAGTTTGAAGTACTCCTCTCGTTTTAGCTTTGTTAAATTATAAAGTTTCCCAGTGTCTTCTCATACTTTCACAAAACAAGTATTTATTATAGCGTCAACAACTATGTCCTACTTATCAAATTATAGTAGGCAGATTAAAGGTTATAACTATATATATATATTAACTATTCGAATAATATATATATAACAGCACCCCAACTAATTTATGGTGCGGGCATACTCTGCTATCCAATCCCCGTATCGTTCACACAAAAGGGAATACAAGTTCGGAATCACTCTCGAACTGTATTAACATATACAAAACAACGTTGAGGCGAAGCATAGATTCCAAGTCCAAGAGGTCAGTACATAACCACACGTCTCTTAGGACCGTCCGACTATCAATCTAATAGCCCGTACCTAGGATCTCTATCTTCGAGGGTACAAATCGATATCCCCCAAAAGCAACACAGGATATGATCGTCCCAGCGCGGTAACCTCAGGGATAGCAAGTAGCGCGGGTAAGTTTTTAACATGTATATAATATATGTACACACATTTATATAAATATACCCATTTCATCATATTAATATAGGTTTCTCTCGTAACCCATAGTCACAACATTTATCTTTAATTTCCCATTATTATAATTACGTATAAGGTTTCGTCCCTAACCTTAACTCGAAGAGTTTTCTCACTCATTACCTAATACTCATGGGTCATATCCTTACCAATCTAAAATTCAGTAAGTGATTTTATTTGATTCCAACGTAACTCTCTTACGCACCTCACCCTTAAGTTATAAACCTATCAACCTAAGGTAAATATCCCATAATTACTCTTCTCGTTGAAGATTAAAGGTTCTAACATTTATCCATATACCCTACTGGTCCTGAATATCTCCCAAATCATTTTATTTAGAATGCCCAAGGGTTATTCCACGATAAATTAATTTAACTAAATAAACAAGAGAAATAGGAGTCTGCCAGGAGGGGTCGATCGATCGAAGCTTGGGGCTCGATCGATCGAATCCTTCGATCGATCGAAGCTCTATGCTCGATCGATCGATCAAGCAGGTCTGGGCAAAAATTCTGCGGAAACTGCAGTGACGGGATTCCTTAAATTTCTTCATCAAAACTCATATTTTCCAACACTAATCGACCCAAAAAGTCTACTGCTAACATCCTAACATAATTCCAGATATCTTTAACGATCAGCATGCGTGTATACATCATTAAACATGGTTAAACAACCTAAAATTTCATCTAATCATCAAGAACCCTAAGGTTTCATTAACTTTTGTTCTAATCAGTTTTCGCCAGAATTTCCTTCTAACAAATCATCACAAATCCGTGGGTTAATCATCTACTTCACATATTAATTTACAGAATAAGGTTATAATGATTTCTACATGCAAATCCCTATCAAAATTGGGGTTTTCTTCCATTTATTATACTCCTAATCATTCCTACACTAATATGATTATTGCACTAACAAAAATACGCAAGTTAAACACTTGCCTGGGATTTCAAAGGTCTGGTTTCCTGCTGATATTGGTGTGGTTGCGTTCTCCTCCTCGTGATCTACGCGTTGGTGGTGACGGCGGTGAAATCGGTGGTGTTTTGGGCCTTGAATCACCTTGAGAGCTCTCTCCTCTCTTCTCCAATGGCCGTTCTAGGGTTCTGAATGTTCTAACCCTAAAAGGATGACTTAAAAGGCTGCTAAGGATGGCTGAAATTCATGGGTTTAATTACCCTATTTTGTAAAATGCCCTCCCGGGTCACTAATTAGGCCTAAAAACATCCCGAGACCCAAACTAAACCCCCGGGTACACTTTTCTGACTATCTCGACCCTTCCGGAGGCGTTGGCGCACTTAAAATGACCATACGGACAACTTATAAAATATTCACTTTTTATTTAACAAAATTAGTCCCGACGTGACACAGGCACGTCCCGACTTAAATTTCCGAAATAGTCATTTAATTCACTTATGACATTCAATATAACCAATATAATATATTACTATGCTCATTAGTAATATTCAACAAGTTTCCCATAATTACTAACTCTAGTCACGTTAATAATTATAACATAATTAATTTCTGGATTTTTATTAAATAAATCCCCAAATTAAATATAGCATAAAAATACGGGGTATTACATACTTCCCCCCTAATAACGGAATTTCGTCCCGAAATTCGGAAAAATAAGGCATACCTGGTAAAAACAAATCTGGATATCTCTCGTGCATATCTGCCTCACGCTCCCAAGTGGATTCCTCCACATTATGGTGTTCCCACTGTACCCGCACAAGTGGAACTATCTTCGACCTCAATCTCCTCTCACTGTAGTCTAGAATAGCCACTGGTCTCTCCTCGTAAGAGCTATCCGACTGTAAGTCGATCTCATCTAACGCAATGTGAGTATGGGCCATATCATCCCTAAGACATCGTCTCAGCGACGAGATGTGGAATACATCGTGGATGCGATGTAAATGTTCTGGCAATCCCAACCTGTATGCTACCGGCCCAATCCTCTCGATGATGGGAAATGGTCCTACGTACCTCGGAGCCAATTTCCCCTTCTTCCCGAACCTCATCACTCCTTTCATAGGAGATACACGCAACAACACTTGATCTCCCACATTAAACTCCCGGAAGAACCGTTTCGCATCGGCGTAGCTCTTCTGCCTGTCTTGGGCTACCCGGATACGACTCCTGATTATCTCAATCCTCGCGGAGGTATCCTGAATCACTTCTGGTCCTAGTAGCTTGTTGTCCCCCACCTCGAGCCAACAAGTTGGGGAACGACAAGGCCTGCCGTACAAAGCCTCAAATGGAGCCATGCCAATCGCAAACTGATAGGAGTTATTATAAGCAAACTCTACCAGTGGAAGGTGTGGCTCCCAACCTCCTCCGAAATCGAGAATACACATGCGTAGCATATCTTCCAACATCTGATTAGTACGCTCTGTCTGTCCATCTGTCTGTGGGTGATAAGCTGAACTCAGTCTCAACTCTGTACCCATAGCCTCCTGAAAGCTTTCCCAGAAACGTGACACAAAAATCTTGTCTCTATCTGACACAATATTCAGGGGCACCCCGTGTAATCTGACAATCTCAGCGATGAACAACTGAGCATACTGACCCGTGGTATAATCTGTCCGCACTGGCAGAAAATGGGCCACCTTGGTCAGACGGTCTACAATCACCCAGATAGAATCGTGGCCTCGCTGTGATGTAGGCAACCCTGTAATGAAATCCATGGAAATACTTTCCCACTTCCACGCGGGTACTTCCAACGGCTGAAGTAATCCCGACAGTTTCTGGTGGTCCACCTTCACCAGCTGGCAAGTAGAACACTTGGACACAAATTCAGCGATGTCCTTCTTCATCCCACTCCACCAGTACTGACGTCTCATGTCCTGGTACATCTTATCGCCTCCCGGATGTACTAAAAATCGGGACCCATGAGAATGAGTCATCACCTCATGACGTAACTCCGCTCCTTCTGGAACCACTAATCTCCCATTAAACCGCAACCCTCCATCCGAACTAACAGAATAGGACTCATCACCCTCGGCTAGAAGTCGTACAATCTGCTCCTGACAAAACAGGTCTGTGGTCTGTGCCTATATCACCCTCGTAACAATCTCGAGTGTGACTGTCATCACGGATATGAAAGAACGTGCTACTGCGTCCTGGTGACCCAACTCCTTCCATTTTGCTTTCCAGATGTCCGTTACATCGTCAACCGGTCTACGACTCAACGCATCAGCGACTGCGTTGGCTTTCCCCGGATGATATTGTATATCGAACTGGTAATCTTTCACAAACTTTAACCATCTGCGCTGACGCATATTCATCTCTCGCTGAGTGAACAGGTACTGCAGTGACGTATGGTCTGTGAACAAACGGAATTTCTCGCCCAATAAATAGTGCCTCAAAATTCTCAATGCAAAGACGACCGCAGCTAACTCCAGGTCGTGGGTGGGGTAATTCTTCTCATGCGGCTTAAGCTTGCGGGAAGCAAAAGCTATAGCCTTCTCTTCCTGCTGGAGTACTCCCCCAAGTCCTCGTAAGGACGCATCTGTGTAAACCAGGTACTCTACACCCGGCTTCGGTAAAGCAAGGACTGGTGCCGAAGTAAGCTTGTCCTTCAGCTCGTCGAAAGCCAACTGACAAGCGTCATCCCAAACATATGGTACCCCCTTGAGAGTTAGATTCGTCAATGGACCCTCTATTTTGGAGAATCCCCGAATGAACCTCCTGTAGTACCCGGCTAACCCCAAGAAACTTCGCACTTCCGTCGGTGTCGTGGGCTGCCCCCACTCCCTCACCGCTGACACTTTGCTCGGGTCAACTGCTATCCCCTGCTCAGAAACAACATGGCCCAAGAATTTCACCTCTCGCAACAAGAATCCACACTTCTCGTACTTAGCATAGAACTGATGCTCTCGTAGAGTCTGAAGAACCTGCCTCAAGTGTTCGGCATGCTCTTCCTCGGAGTGTGAATATATCAGAATATCATCTATGAAGACGATGACGAACTGATCCAAGAACTCTCTGAATACTCGGTTCATGAAGTCCATGAAAACGGCTGGGGCATTTGTGAGTCCGAATGGCATCACTCTGAATTCATAGGACCCATATCTTGACAAGAAGGCAGTCTTCGAAACATCCTGCTCTCTAATCCTTAACTGATGGTACCCCGACCTCAGATCTATCTTCGAAAAGAAAGTTGCTCCCCTCAACTGGTCGAATAGATCATCGATTCGAGGCAACGGATACTTATTCCGTATCGTGACCTTGTTCAACTCCCGGTAGTCTACACACAATCTCAGTGAGCCATCTCTCTTCTTTACAAATAAGACTGGAGTGCCCCAAGGTGAGGTACTTCTACGAATGAATCCTGACCTAATAGCTGCTCAATCTGATCTCGTAGCTCTCGCATCTCTGCCGGAGCCATACGTTACGGTGCGCGTGCTATAGGTCTCGTATCTGGCAATAAATCTATAACGAAGTCTATCTCGCGACTGGGCGGTAGGCCTGGTATCTCCTGAAACACATCCGAATACTCCCTAACAACTGGGATCGAATCCAAAGGAATCACAACCTCCTTAGAGGTATCCTCCTCAATGTAATATAAATGAGCGGTCGAACCTCCCTCTGGGCGAGGCATCGCCACTACAAACATCTCTTGCCCCGGAATGGCAAAAATAATGCTCCCACCAAAGCAATCAATCATGGCTCTATATGATGCGAGCCAATTCATACCAATAATCACGTCATGCTCGTGCATGTCTAAGACTAGCATGTCTGCAGGCAATACCAAGCTACCAATCTCTACCCTTACTCCCCGGTATATAAAGAATATAAGTGACCCACTCCCCAGTGGTGAGTCGACACACATCACGGTGCTCTCTGCGGTGGCTAACAACCCTAAGGACTTCGTAAAATGCATAGCTATAAAACAATGCGTTGCCCCCGTATCAAACAAAACATTACCCATAGTACCATGGATAGGAAACATACCCTCAATCGTGGGTGGTGCCTGTGGAGCTGTTGCCTGGTGGACATTATAGACACGTCCATACTGTAATTGCCCCTGCTGTACTGGAGCTGCTGGAATGGCTGGTGGGGCTGGAGCTGGAAGGGCAGGTGGGAAGAGTGGCCTCTGCGGTTCATTACGGGCTCCCTGCTGCTGTGGGGCCCTATCGCCCTCTGGACAATCCTGACGCTTATGGCCGTGCTTGCCGCACACAAAACACCGGCCTCTAAAATTACCTCCCCTCTGTCCCTGCTGACCACGGCCCTGCTGGCCGTTACCTCCACGCCATTGGCCCTGTTGGCCCTGATGTGCACGCTGTTGGCCTTGCTGGCCCTGCTGCTGTCCCTGCGGTCGGTGTTGGCCCTGCTGGCCCTGCTGATTAGGCTGACCCTAATGGCCCTGCCTGAATCCTCCGAATCCCTGCCTAGAATCACCTGAATGGAATCGCTTAGCAGGGTCCCCCTGATGGGAACTCTGCTCGTGCTGACGAGTCTGTCCATGAGTTGGTGCCCCACCGGCACTATTACCCCCGGTCCTGCCCTGCTGGCTGGACTCTCCTACTCTCTTGCTTCCCTGAAGATGGAAGCGGTGATCCTGGCAATGTAGTAACGCTGCATTGAGTACGTCAGTGAAAGTACTCAGGGATAGATTCCCAATAAGGTGCTGACGGATCCTCCAAGCTAACCCGTCGACGAACAGCAAAATTTTCTTGCCCTCAGTGGGTGCCTCATCTGGCACAATAGTGAGAAGTCTCGTGAACTCCTCCTCATACTCGGCTACAGTAAGGTTCTCCTGCTTCAGATTTAGTAATCTCCGCCTCATCTCAGTCTGCACTGCGGGTGGAAAGTACTTGCGGTCAAACCGCTCCCAGAACATCTGAATAGGGATCGTGTCCCTCTCCTCCAAAGTAGTAGTGGACTCCCACCACTGTAATGCGGCTCCCACCAACTTGAAAGAGGCCAATAGCTGCTTCTGCACTTCGTTGCACTCATACATACGGAGGTGCCGCTGGATGTCTTTCTTCCATTGGCTAACCGTGACAATGTCGGAGCTACCAGAGAACTCAGGGGGATATGCTTTCTGAAAAGCATCCCGAACCCTCTCCCATGCAGATGGAAGCTGTGCTGGTACTGGCGCCACTGCCTGGACCTGTGGTGGAGCCTGCTGAATCACCGATATCGCGGCATTTACCGCCTGAGCAACGATGGCGGCTACCTCATTCGCATTCATTGTGCCTGGTGCCGGAGCTGCTGGCTGCTCGGCTTGGGCACGCCTATCTTTCGGAGCACGTCTCGGAGGCATCTGAAACGTGAACAAGTTTATTAGTCTACAGTTATCAACAAAGCTCGAATAGCTGAAGACTTAAACGTGAAAGCAAGAATACAACAGTCCTAACAATAGGGCTCTATAGCAATAACGTTAAGCTGAAAGCGAAATAAGCCGTACAGATCCTATGGACACTAGAACCTGATGCTCTGATACCACCTGTGACACCCCACCTAATTAAATACCGGGCGATCACTCCTTTATTAAATTAAATCAAGGTAAACAGTTGGTTCATTCTCAGCATCACTGTCGATAAAAATATTTTTCAATTTAACACCCTAAATAATTAAGCTAAGTGCCAAAAACATTTTTCATACAAACTTCCAAATTTTAATTAAAGAAAAGATTTAATTATTCAAAACAACATTTACAATATAGAATCACACCACGATGAACTAAAATAAAACCATACATTCACCAAACGAATGTCCACATATTAAAACTAAAATCATAAACCATCCTGAATAAATCCCATAAACAAAACTGGAGTATCTGAAATATAAAAATCCCAACAATAAATGAAATGATGAAAAGGGCGACACGTGCCCAATAAATGAGAGTAATAGGAGTGGAGTCAATAACAGAAGCCGTCTACTCAAGTGACCTGCAACTCCCACCTAAGCTGCAGCTCGTTCTTCTCAAAGGATCCTAAGCAAGACGCCCCTGTGGCTGGGCACCTGAAAATATACATATATATACACAAGAGAGAGAGAGAAAAAGAAACGGGTCAGGGCCCGAAAGTGTGTTTGATTTTAAAATACGTTAAGCAAGTATTTAAATTGATACAGGCCAATGCAACATCATATTAGTTCGTCTCTCTCTTGAGAAATACTCACCTCTCTTCTAATGTGCACTCCTAACGCACTAACCTTCCCAACGGTTCGTCTATCTTAGCTTACTCATATGTTTTCAAAACAGAACGATGTCAATGTTTTAAAAAGGTTATTATCAGTTTGAAGTACTCCTCTCATTTTAGCTTTGTTAAATTATAAAGTTTCCCAGTGTCTTCTCATACTTTCACAAAACAAGTATTTATTATAGCGTCAACAACTATGTCCTACTTATCAAATTATAGTAGGCAGATTAAAGGTTATAACTATATATATATATTAACTATTCGAATAATATATATATAATAGCACCCCAACTAATTTATGGTGCGGGCATACTCTGCTATCCAATCCCCGTATCTTTCACACAAAAGGGAATACAAGTTCGGAATCACTCTCGAACTGTATTAACGTATACAAAACAACGTTGAGGCGAAGCATAGATTCCAAGTCCAAGAGGTCAGTACATACCCACACGTCTCTTAGGACCGTCCGACTATCAATCTAATAGCCCGTACCTAGGATCTCTATCTTCTAGGGTACAAATCGATATCCCCCAAAAGCAACACAGGATACGATCGTCCCAGCGCGGTAACCTCAGGGATAGCAAGTAGCGCGGGTACGTTTTTCACATGTATATAATATATGTACACACATTTATATAAATATACCCATTTCATCATATTAATATAGTTTCTCTCGTAACCCATAGTCACAACATTTATCTTTAATTTCCCATTATTATAATTACGAATAAGGTTTCGTCCCTAACCTTAACTCGAAGAGTTTTCTCACTCATTACCTAATACTCATGGGTCATATCCTTACCAATCTAAAATTCAGTAAGTGACTTTATTTGATTCCAACGTAACTCTCTTACGTACCTCACCCTTAAGTTATAAACCTATCAACCTAAGGTAAATATCCCATAATTACCCTTCTCGTTGAAGATTAAAGGTTCTAACATTTATCCATATACCCTACTGGTCCTCAACATCTCCCAAATCATTTTATTTAGAATGCCCAAGGGTTATTCCACGATAAATTAATTTAACTAAATAAACAAGAGAAATAGTAGTCTGCCAGGAGGGGTCGATCGATCGAAGCTTGGGGCTCGATCGATCGAATCCTTCGATCGATCGAAGCTCTATGCTCGATCGATCGATCAAGCAGGTCTGGGCAAAAATTCTGCAGAAACTGCAGTGACGGGATTCCTTAAATTTCTTCATCAAAACTCATATTTTCCAACACTAATCGACCCAAAAAGTCTAATGCTAACATCCTAACATAATTCCAGATATCTTTAACGATCAGCATGCGTGTATACATCATTAAACATGGTTAAACAACCTAAAATTTCATCTAATCATCAAGAACCCTAAGGTTTCATTAACTTTTGTTCTAATCAGTTTTCTCCAGAATTTCCTTCTAACAAATCATCACAAATACGTGGGTTAATCATCTACTTCACATATTAATTTCCAGAATAAGGTTATAATGATTTCTACATGCAAATCCCTATCAAAATTGGGGTTTTCTTCCATTTATTATACTCCTAATCATTCCTACACTAATATGATTATTGCACTAACGAAAATACGCAAGTTAAACACTTGCCTGGGATTTCAGAGGTCTGGTTTCCTGCTGATATTGGTGTGGTTGCGTTCTCCACCTCGTGATCTACGCGTTGGTGGTGACGGCGGTGAAATCGGTGGTGTTTTGGGCCTTGAATCACCTTGAGAGCTCTCTCCTCTCTTCTCCAATGGCCGTTCTGGGGTTCTGAATGTTCTAACCCTAAAAGTCTAACTTAAAAGGCTGCTAAGGATGGCTGAAATTCGTGGGTTTAATTACCCTATTTTGTAAAATGACCAAAATGCCCTCCCAGGTCACTAATTAGGCCTAAAAACATCCCGAGACCCAAACTAAACCCCCGGGTACACTTTTCTCACTATCTCGACCCTTACGGACGCGTTGGCGCACTTAAAACGACCATACGGACAACTTATAAAATATTCACTTTTTATTTAACAAAATTAGTCCCGACGTGACACGGGCACGTCCCGACTTAAATTTCCGAAATAGTCATTTAATTCACTTATGACATTCAATATAACCAATATAATATATTACTATGCTCATTAGTAATATTCAACAAGTTTCCCATAATTACTAACTCTAGTCACGTTAATAATTATAACATAATTAATTTCCGGATTTTTATTAAACAAATCACCAAATTAAATATAGCATAAAAATACGGGGTATTACAGCTATTTGTGTATTTTATTTCATAATTTGTGGGGTAAAGGAATAGATTTTGTGTATTGATAACAAAACCTAAATCTTGGTACTAAAATGGAAATTTGATGTTTATTCATGGGTTTAATGAGGTATAAATTGTTGGGATAAGAAGTGGGATGAGATTTCATGTTAATAACATTATAAGGTTAAAGATTTGGGGATTTTGTGATGATATTTGGGTGTTTGAGGATTTAGGGTTTGGTTGAAAAATGGAAATTGGCCAGCATATCTGGTATGGCTGGTCCACCGCGGTCTGGGGACTGATCGACCGTGCCTTAAGGAAATAGCCTACTGTATTTCTTCGTAGGCAAAATTGCGACCCGCGGTCGATCGGGGGTCTGTGACCGGTCGACCGGTCCCCTGTTTTTAGCCCAAGGTTGGAAATTATTTTATCCCTTTTCTTTTGGAGTTTTATTTTTAGGGGCTTCCTTAATGGGTTGTTTATGGGGTTTTTCTTGGATGATCTCTACCCCTCTTTGGTTCGGTTATTGATTTGGGGCCCTCTTTTATGATGTAGGAGATATGTTTTGGAGACACTTAAGGAGTTTCTCACATACTAGGATTTTGGGGACTCCTTAGGGTAATTTGGGAGAAATGTACCCCTATACGAAGTGGGGTTGCATATGGACATTGTGGGAAACCTCTTTGAGGTTGGGAACACCAATTAAAGATAAAAAAAGGTAGAAAATAAATATAATGTAATGTTGAGAATTCTTAGAGAGTGAGGGGTCTCATGTCCTTAGGAATGCATAGGCTAAGGAACAATTGATAACTCAATAGGAGAAGGGTTCATAAGATGAATCTAACCATAGGCAAAAGTGGGAACGGCTTGGGATTGTACTATCCACTAGGATAAGCGGTAGCGTAAATTCTAGTTAGGGTAGTTTACACGTAATTATGGGGATATGATCACGGAGATTCCAATACTTGAAAAGAGGTTGGAATAAATTGAGGCTTTAGACTACTAAGTCATGTGTATGCCTATGGTTAGTTAGTACTAAAGATAATTATGTACTTTCACATTTGAGGTGAAAGGTGTAGTGATGGAGTCCTACACAAACTCTTGGGTGATAACCCTAATGTTGAATATATATGTGTAGATATATACATATGGTTTTGGGAGACTATTCATCTTAGGAAAATGATTGAATATGTTTCAAGTGTGAGATGGTATTTACATATCGAGGTAAATCTAATGGAAATTGTGGTGACGGCTTGTATATTGAGGATTACGTATACTTGTAGCCGGGTATATATATATATCTTATACATATGAACGAGGATTAGTTTATATATATAGATATAAGGATATAAGGATATGTGAATATGTGTTGATGTATATCTGTATGTATATGAATATATGGATATACTTATGTTCTGAACATACATGGTATGGATATTTAAACCTTATAAGATGGTTTAATATTTGATCATATGATTGGATCATATGGATGTATATATATTGTGCATGTGAATGATATATTTCCTTATTTGGTTAAGCATACCCCGCTCATGCTATCATTGGGAAGTTGCGCGCGTAGAGGGTGAGCATCCTGGCTAGAAAAGAAGGGTGTGGATATTCCCCAGGTCATAGTCGTCCCGTGTGCTATTATATGATATATATATTTATTTTGGGATGAGACATGGTGGGTATGTTTCGTCTCATTGTCGGTTTGGAACTATGACCGCTTCCCGGGACGTCGTGTGCGTGAGTTTACCACGAGATGGGTGTCGTTTAGTCCCACCATGTTGGCCCCAGTATTGCTACGTGAGCCGGGCACTGGGAAGATGATAGCATTGATGCAGTTTATCGACGATATATATAGCCGGGTATATTATGTGCATGGCCTTGTACATCATATGCAGTATGTACACTTGGCTATTGGATGAATGATGATGGTACATGTATATATGGTTGGAATAAAATACCTATATATATATTTATATTTATATATCCTATAGATGAGAGGATATGGTATTTCTATGGGATACATCATGGGTGATTATGGTGTACCAGATTAATTGGGGGTTGATGTATCGTATTTGAGGTATACTTCGGTTACATCATCCCAAGGATATTATTGGAGATTTTTAGTTGTTTTCATTTTGTAGTTTAAAGCTTTAGTAGTAATGGTAGTATTAAATTGTATGTTAAGAATTATGGATCTCTAGGATCGACATTGCCCAGGAGTAGTGTAACGGGGCGGTTCCTTGTTTGGATTTCGCTTTGCGAGACACCTCACGCACGAAACGCAGTGCAATGTCGATATTTGAGAGAAGTAATCCCATATATGGCATATCGGATCTCAGGTCTTGACCTTGTCAGGAGTAGTGTAACGGGGCGGTTCCTTGTTTGGATTTCGCTTTGCGAGAATCCCCACGCACGAAACATAGTACAATTTTGAGATTAGAGAGAAGTTTTGCCAATATTCCATGTGCATGACAGTTAGATATTAATTATTGTATTTTAGCCTATATATATGTATATATATATATATATGGGGGTAATGTAGTAAGAATTTTAATAAATTAATTTATAAATCGGAACCCATTATGTGCCTATTATGGCATAATGGGTTGTTATCATAATCTAGTAGGATTAGTAAAAAGGGTGGATCCTTGGATTAATATAAGAAGGCAGTTCTCGTGGGTATAGGCTAGGCCTATGATAAGTTAGGTTGTCCTATTACAATGGGGGAAATTTAACTAAAACTTGAGGACGCGAATAGGTGCGCGCCTTTAGATGAGAGGTGAATTGGGGTTTCACGAGAGTGCGGTCTCACTTTAATTATGAAATAAAGTGCACCGGTATTTATTATGCACGGTTAACACACTTGCTAAATATTTTTACACATTCGGGGCCCTGACCCGTTTACTTTTCTCTCCTCCTTGTATATATATATATATATATATATATATATATATATATATATATATATTACCACAGGTATCCTACCGCATGGATGCCGGATGACTTTCGATCCAGAGTCTTGGGAGCCGTGACAGGTGCGGACTGTTGCGGGATGTTTCATGTAGCCGCTTCCTACTTCTTTAAAATTCTATGTAGGATTCATGTTGTTTATCGGGTTTGTACCCAAGGGATATTTATATACATGTTTATATTTATTCCATTTCAGTTGTTGTATTGGCTGTGACCCGACAACTTATTCGGGTCTACTTTGTGTAGTACATTCAGTTGTATTTATTTATTTCATTTTTATTATAACATTTCATTTATTATAGTTCTTTCCTGCATCATTCTTCCCTTTATTGGTAGTTTTATACTGTTGGGTTGTTGTATGTTGCATGCTTTAATTTATTATAACATCTCACTTATATGATTTCAGGTAGTTAGTCCTATATTATATAGTACCGACAATTGATGTTGAGACTGGACCATCTGAAACTCCTGATTTAATATAATATAAGGTTGGCCACCCGTTATTATTTTAGGCGGGTTGTTACAGATGGTATCAGAGCATCAGGTTCTAGAGTCCTTAGGATCTGTGCGAGTTTTCTGCATTCTTCCGTTAACGTTCTTGACATAAATCCCTACAAATAGGACTGTTGTGTTCACTGTGTTGTTTTCTTCTGTGAAGTATATTCGCTTGATTGACGTTCTGATAACAATTGCTCTTGTTTCGTTTCAGACGTCGCCTAGATTTTGTCGTCTAGGAAAGGATAAGATTAGAAGTACAATACCCATAGCATATTTTGGGTACGCTTTAATCGGGGGATATTTGTTTTCCCCGATTTCGGTGGAGATATTGAGGAGAGGTTAGTGTAGTCCTTGGGAGGTTTAGATTGAGAATCTGTTAACCTTCGTTAGGAAACCTAATGTTGGTGACTCTTACCGAGGTGAGGTAGATGGAGTTGTCCCAATATTAGGAGTGTTGCCTTCTGGGAAGAGGGAGTAAGAAGTTTGGAGACTCGGTTTCGTTAAGTAGGACTGAGGGAATTTTCGGTAGTTGTAATTACGTTTTATCCTTCAAAATGGTTAGGAAGGATTTTGGGGAAGATGTTTCTCTTATGGAGAAATAGGTTTAGGAGTAATGATTGTCCTGAAAGAAGTAGAGGGTCTTGAATTGAGATCCTTGGATGATGTGAAACCATTAGATCTTGGAAATATAAGGTAGAATACCTTTCTTTGGGTTTAAGTCATACTTTGTGCGATATTGGGAACGTCGCGTGTGAGGTGTGATGAGTATCTAGCCGTTATACCGCTAGGGTGTATGGAATTTTCCTAGAGGAGGAAGTGAGAAAGTGTGACCTTTGTATGGCATCTTTGGAGATGATACACCTTCTCCTAATGAAATAGTGGGAAAGTTTTAGTATCCCATTGAGGGAAGAATTTATTTTTACATATAAAAGTGTTGATGTGATGTAGAGAAATTTCATAACTGAGAGGTTCAGAGTTTAGTAGGGTTATGTTGAGCGGATAATTTAGCTCATAGTTGTGCTAGTTTTGAGAACTAGATATTGGCTAGAGTACTGTATTTGTTGAGGCCTTGTGTCTTAAACATAAGGTGTTTGTTTGGCGTGTCGAAAGACGCGGAATATATTTACATTGTATTGTTGTTTGGGCCCTCGGGCAATATCTAAAATATCTTTTTATAAAACCTTAACCCTGGTTCAACTAATCTCAATCCCCGACCTAGCTACACAGTAGTGTATTGGGAGGGTTCCTTGTTTGGATTTCGCTTCCGAGACCTCCCCCGCACGAAGGTGGCTAGTGTTAGGAATTGAGGAGAGTTCAACCATTGGGAATTTTCAAACTTTTATATATTTAGTATATTGTTATAAATTATATTACCGAGGATTATCTTACAATTTGAGGCTAATGGAGCCTGATTAAGATTTTCGAGTGGAAACTCGGATACGGGGTGTATGGGCACCCCGGGGTAGTTATTTGTTTTTAAAAATCCATATGGTTCGACATGAGAACTAGGAAGGATCGGTGTAGTGGTCCTAAGAGTTGATGTTAGGACTAGATGATATTGAGGTCCTAGGCATATCTTAAATTTCGCGAACGAAATTCTTGTAAGGGGGGGAAATTGTAACACCCCAAGATTTTGGAGACTCAGAAATTAAATTTTTGGAAAAATAAAATTTAATTAAATTGGAGAATTTCAAAATTTGGGAATTGAGGCCCAAAAATAGAGAATATTTTAAAGTATTTCGGATGATGATTTTGAGGGTACCATCGATCCCGGAAGGGTCAAGATAGTCAAAATGACTATCATTGGGTTTTATTTCGGTTCCGGATTATTTTTAAGTTATTTTGACTTGAATTGGAGTAAACGAGTCATTTAAAGTGTGTATTAACATTTAAAACTGGTTTTATTGTTTTAAAGGATTTAAGGCTTACAGATGAAGCCTTTCTCATTGAGAGAAAGAGAGAAAAGCCCTAGAGGGACAAAGAAGAAGAGAAAGAATAAGAGAGAAAGGAAGAAAAGCTTGGGGATTCCGGCCCAAACGCGATTTCGTGGATGATTCAACCTCTACAAATCTGAGGCAAGTGTTTAATCTTGCTAAATAGCTATTTGTGTATTTTATTTCATAATTTGTGGGGTAAAGGAATGTATTTTGGGTATTGATAACAAAACCTAAATCTTGGTACTAAAATGGAAATTTGATGTTTATTCATGGGTTTAATGAGGTATAAATTGTTGGGATAAGAAGTGGGATGAGATTTCATGTTAATAACATTATAGGGTTAAAGATTTGGGGATTTTGTGATGATATTTGGGTGTTTGAGGATTTAGGGTTTGGTTGAAAAATGGAAATCGGCCAGCATATCTGGTATGGCCGGTCGACCGCGGTCTGGGGACCGGTCGACCGCGCCTTAAGGAAATAGCCTACTGCATTTCTTCGTAGGCAAAATTGTGACCCGCGGTCGACCGGGGGTCTGTGACCGGTCGACCGGTCCCCTGTTTTTAGCCCAAGGTTGGAAATTCTTTTATCCCTTTTCTTTTGGAGTTTTATTTTTAGGGGCTTCCTTAATGGGTTGTTTATGGGGTTTTTCTAGGATGATCTCTACCCCTCTTTGGTTCGGTTATTGATTTGGGGCCCTCTTTTATGATGTAGGAGATATGTTTTGGAGACACTTAAGGAGTTTCTCACATACTAGGATTTTGGGGACTCCTTAGGGTAATTTGGGAGAAATGTACCCCTGTACGTAGTGGGGTTGTATATGGACATTGTGGGAAACCTCTTTGAGGCTGGGAACACCAATTATAGATAAAAAGGTAGAAAATAAATATAATGTGAGGTTGAGAACTCTTAGAGAGTGAGGGGTCTCATGTCCTTAGGAATGCATAGGCTAAGGAACAATTGATAACTCAATAGGAGAAGGGTTCATAATATGAATCGAACCATAGGCAAAAGTGGGAACAACTTGGGATTGTACTATCCACTAGGATAAGCGGTAGCGTAAATTCTAGTTAGGGTAGTTTACACGTAATTATGGGGATATGATCATGGAAATTCCAATACTTGAAAAGAGATTGGAATAAATTGAGGCTTTAGACTACTAAGTCATGTGTATGCCTATGGTTAGTTAGTACTAAAGATAATTATGTACTTTCACATTTGAAGTGAAAGGTGTAGTGATGGATTCCTACACAAACTCTTGGGTGATAACCCTAATGTTGAATATATATGTGTAGATATATACATATGGTTTTGGGAGACTATTCATCTTAGGAAAATGATTGAATATGTTTCAAGTGAGAGATGGTATTTACATATCGAGGTAAATCTAATGGAAATTGTGGTGACGGCTTGTATATTGAGGATTACGTATACTTGTAGACGGGTATATATATATATATATCTTATACATATGAACGAGGATTAGTTTATATATATAGATATAAGGATATGTTAATATGTGTTGATGTATATATGTATGTATATGAATATATGGATATACTTATGTTGTGAACATACATGGTATGGATATTTAAACCTTATACGATGGTTTAATATTTGATCATATGATTGGATCATATGGATGTATATATATTGTGCATGTGAATGATATATATATTTATTTGGTTAAGCATACCCCGCTCATGCTATCATTGGGAAGTTGCGCGTGTAGAGGGTGGTGAGCATCCTGGCTAGAAAAGCAGGGTGTGGATATTCCCCAGGTCATAGTCGTCCCGTGTGCTATTATATGATATATATTTATTTTGGGATGAGACGTGGTGGGTATGTTTCGTCTCATTGTCGGTTTGGAACTATGACCGCTTCCCGGGACGTCGTGTGCGTGAGTTTACCACGAGATGGGTGTCGTTTAGTCCCACCATGTTGGCCCCAGTATTGCTACGTGAGCCGGGCACTGGGAAGATGATAGCATTGATGCAGTTTATCGGCGATATATATAGCCGCGTGTATTATGTGCATGGCCTTGTACATCATATGCAGTATGTACACTTGGCTATTGGATGAATGATGATGGTACATGTATATATGGTTGGAATAAAATACCTATATATATTTATATATATATATCCTATAGATGAGAGGATATGGTATTTCTATGGGGTACATATTGGATGATTATGGTGTACCAGATTAATTAGGGGTTGATGTATCGTATTTGAGGTATACTTCGATTACATCATCCCAAGGATATTATTGGAGATTTTTAGTTGTTTTCATTTTGTAGTTTAAAGCTTTAGTAGTAATGGTAGTATTAAATTGTATGTTAAGAATTATGGATCTCTAGGATCGACATTGCCCAGGAGTAGTGTAACGGGGCAGTTCCTTGTTTGGATTTCGCTTTGCGAGACACCTCACGCACGAAACGCAGTGAAATGTCGAGATTTGAGAGAAGTAATCCCATATATGGCATATCGGATCTCTGGTCTTGACCTTGTCAGGAGTAGTGTAACGGGGCGGTTCCTTGTTTGGACTCCCCACGCACGAAACGTAGTACAATTTTGAGATTAGAGAGAAGTTTTACCAATATTCCATGTGCATGACAGTTAGATATTAATTCTTGTATTTTAGCCTATATATATATATATATATATATATATATATATATATATATATATATATATATATATATATATATATGGGGGTAATGTAGTAAGAATTTTAATAAATTAATTTATAAATTGGAACCCGTTATGTGCCTATTATGGCATAATGGGTTGTTATCATAATCTAGTAGGATTAGTAAAAAGGGTGGATCCTTGGATTAATATAAGAAGGCAGTTCTCGTGGGTAACGGCTAGGCCTATGATAAGTTAGGTTGTCCTATTACAATGGGGGTAATTTAACTAAAACTTGAGGACGCGAATAGGTGCGCGCCTTTAGATGAGAGGTGAGTTGGGGTTTCACGAGAGTGAGGTCTCACTTTAATTATGAAATAAAGTGCACCGGTATTTATTATGCACGGTTAACACACTTGCTAAATATTTTACACATTTGGGGCTCTGACCCGTTTACTTTTCTCTCCTCCTTGTATATATATATATATATATATTACCATAGGTATCCTACCGCATGGATGCCGGATGACTTTCTATCCAGAGTCTTGGGACCCGTGACAAGTGCGGACTGTTGCGGGATGTTTCATGTAGCCGCTTCCTACTTCTTTAAAATTCTAGGTAGGATTCATGTTGTTTATCGGGTTTGTACCCAAGGGATGTTTATAAACATGTTTATATTTATTCCATTTCAGTTGTTGTATTGGCTGTGACCCGACAGCTTATTCGGGTCTACTTTGTGTAGTACATTCGGTTGTATTTATTTATTTCATTTTTATTATAACATTTCGTTTATTATAGTTCTTTCTTGCATCCTTCTTCCCTTTATTGGTAGTTTTATACTGTTGGGTTGTTGTATGTTGCATGCTTTAATTTATTATAACTTCTCGCTTATATGATTTCGGGTAGTTAGTCCTATATTATATAGTACCGACAGTTGATGTTGAGACTGGACCATCTGAAACTCCTGATTTAATATAATATAAGGCTGGCCACCCGTTATTATTTTAGGCGGGTTGTTACAGAGCAAAAAGATAACCAAAAAATAATTTTGTTTGTTTCTTTTCAGAGATAAATAGGGGTGGAAGAAACCGAAAAAAAACATATTTTATTTTTTATTAAATAAAATTAGGATGAAAAATTAAACTAAATGTTTTAAAAATAAATAAGAAAGAGACAAAAGAAAGAAGAAAATAGACAGTTTCTTATTAAACTAAAAATATCTTTAAAACATATTTTAATGATATATAAAATTTTATTATTATATTAAGTTAATAAACTGTCTTAAGTAAATTAAGAATATGAGAAACAGATTCAGTTTTCAATAATGTACAATGATAATAGTTTGAATTTTTGTACAAAAGATAACGATTTACCAGTCAATTACCTTTTTTTCATCCACTTTTAGTGAAATTTTCTAAAAGAAAACAATATAGTGGATAAAGTCTAATTTTCACAACTAAATAGATGACAACTCAAAATGCCTATAAATTTTTTAGTAAAAAATAAATAAATAAATTAATAAAAACAAATTATTTAATATCAAAATTCTTTTTCAATTAAAGAAATTGGAAGGAAATATATAATTAGAAAATAATACATATTTATGAACGAAATTGTCATACCAAATACAAACCGCATCTTGGGTTGTCAATCATTGCTAAAACCCATTTTCTCACAAAATGTGAAGAAGTCCAATTCCACCATCACTAATTTTCTCGAACTATTTTTTTAACAATTTATGAGCAAACTTTATTTGTAACATTACATGGCTCCGACCATCATACAAATTATTTGTGGAAAATTGCATTTCCAATTTCATTGCTAGCTTCAATTATTTTGGTGAGGAGTCCTAAATATAGTTTAGTTTTTAATAATAATCTGTAAAAATTATTATTAATACTAAATATGTCATGTTCAAAGTTTCTAAACAAAGACATGTTGAATTATTTCTTTAAAAACATATGTTTTTTATTTTAGTTGAAATACTACCTTAATTATGTAGATACCAAAAAGTTGCCACAGGTGAATTGTCCGTGTCGAACACAGTGAGACATTAGTAAATGCGATAACTCGCGTTTATAGGCCATGTTTTGGCTTAACACGACATGACAAGCACTATTTAGACATGAACACCACACAATAAAATTTCATATTTGTTTTACCTAACCCAAAGACGTAAAAACACGAATAACACACTCTACGATAATATAATTAATAATTTTCATACGCCACGACACAACTTCCGTGTCTGACCGACTACGAGTTACCCGATTAATTTTGTTTTATGTATAAAATTGTCACTCCTAGGTACTACATCTACAATACTTGTTAGATAATACGCCACATGGTGTGTTAGTAATGTTGGTCACTCAAATTTTAACACGGGACGTGAATTATTATACATTTTATATATGATTTTTCATTCCCACTAGACTACCCGATTCTCCATTCCCACTCTACTATCCTTAAACGGTGCACCACGAGCCCCACGAGTTCTCGTGTTAAAAACCTTCATTTTCATGTTATGCGTCGAGATTTTGATATGCATTCCTCCTTTTTAAGCTATATATATATATATATATATATATATATATATATATGTATATAAAGAGAGTGTCAAAATGATCGTTCTACAACATGTTCTTACCAACTCCAAAAAACATTCCAAAGGTTCCACGCACGACCCATCACTATAACACATCAACCCGTTTTATAGTTAGCCTGCACATACTCATGACGCCACACACACACGTCGCTATAGCCAGTTGGCCCGTTTAACTGTCAGCCCTACAAATACTTGCGCCACCAATATATTTTAATACCCGTTTTATCATCTTAGGTATTAATCTCAATTTATCAAGTTTTTCTCATTTATCTCAAATTAGCCCCACCCTTATAATCGACATATAATCCTCAAAACGACCCTAGTCCCATACCTAAAGGTCTCTAACACACAAGTATTTTCTAGCCTATCATCTAGGAAGAAAACCAACTTACCAACACCACTTAGCCACACCCTTAGGTTCGCTAATCCAAGAAACAACATAAAAATCAGCCCCACTCCGAAATATATATCTGTGAACCGTCACCACTATCTAGTCCCATACCTAGAAAGCGATAACTACCCAAAGGTCAACTAACTAGTCATATACCTAGAAAGCAACCTAAATAAAGGTGCCACAATCCCGTCGTTCCCGCAGTGTCAAACATATAAAAAAATTCATGAGATTAAATTTCCATTCATCACAATAATTTCACCAATTTAATCCGTACGCCATTAATTAGACAATTAAATCTCATTTAATTATATAATTAATTAAACCATAGTTTCGCATCAAATTGTTCGATTTAATATCACATGCATGTTTATAGAATTTGAAGAGTGCGACTGTGATAATTGATTAAACTAAATCAAATTAAATTAAATTCCCAAGTTTCCAAGTAACCCTTATTTAATTAGAGTCTACTTTTAAAAAAAAATAAATACAACCCCTAAACATGCATCTAAATCAACCCATCAAAAAATAAAGCATGCAAGACAGTAAATATGATGAGTCACGGATTTCAGGAAAAAACCCCTTTCGGGTAAAACCTTTATTTCACTATGAATATATAAATCGCAACTTACAATTACACAGAGAAATCTGCAATGGATCAACGCGCAACCAACCCACAAAGACACGCACTCTTTAACTGAGCAAGAGAATACATGCAGCACCCTCCAAGGACTCACATCCCAAACAACAAAGGAAGAACCGCAACTCTCCTCAATGACACACAACCATAATACTTTGTAGAGACTCCCTGAGCATTGACACGCAGCCCTCGGTTGCAAAGATCTCCCCACAAAGGTTGAATAGTAACAAAGCTTGTGTTCTAAGGTTCCAAAAGATTCACAAAAGTAATTTAGATTTTCGTGTGTGAATCAAAAAGATGTTTGACACATCAAAAATCGAAGTCTTGTTGTGTTTGAACTCTTAGAAACGTTTTCTCAAAGACTTAAAAAATAAACCACTGAAATAGGTATATTTATAGGAAATATAAGATGGTGGATAAAAAACTCACGGATTTGTTCGAATTTATCCCAGGCGGGCCGGTCCGGTATGGAGGCGGATCGGTCCGACCTCAGATCGGTTCATTTTTCAAATGGGACTCTTCGATTTGCCTACGATCCGAGGTATTCTGGAGCAAAGCGGATCGGTCCGGTAGGGAGGCAGACCTATTCGGAGGCATATCGGTTCGTTTAAAATATGGGCGGACCGGTCCGGTATTCCAGAAAAATTAAAATTCTTTTAAAAACTTCATTTTGCTTGAAACATTTCATAAAAATTTCCCAATACTAAGTATGAAGCATAAGGAACTTAAAAACAAAACTTTACCAAGTTCATTCTCGCAGAGGTTATGATGTTGAAGACGCTTTGATATTCGGATCCGTTGATGTAGATGAGATTTTGAATTTCTTCAACGGTGTAACGGCGTACGACATACAGATTGATAATGGACAAAAATGTCCTTATAAATATCCCCCGATGTTTATGCCGATACATACATAAAAAATCCGTATTATCAACTAATGACCTATACAAATCTACAAATGTTTAAATCTTCATTGTTTGATCTTCAATCTTCAACAATCATCAAAGCTCAAAGCTTTTCTCATCAGGGTGTGCAACATATTGATCTTCAATATTCATACCTACACACATGAGATAAAGCAAATATCGCGTGACATATCGAGTTTGGAATGAGATAAACATGAATACCAATATATGATAAAAACATAAGCTACATCTCAAAAACTCTCCCAAAATCCAAACTCCCCCATAATATGGTAATTCTTTCCCCCCCTTTTTATGATGTCCCCAAATAGACAAATGAGAAGAATGAATCAAATAAGCAAAAAAAAAGGGGTGTCATGGTACACAAAACAGGGCATCAAACAATATGGTAAACGTGCTCTTGCAAGGAGATGCTCAAACAAATCTTCACAAACTATTTTTGTATTTTTTAATTTTTTTATACAAAAATAGGATACCAATTTGAACAAATATGATACAAAAATCACACCATGGATTTAGACTCAAACAACCAAGTCATGAAAATGGAATGAATGGGTGTGATTCGATAGGTCAATCAACTCAATCAAACATATGTGCACGATGCATACGTGTACTCCTAACGAATGAACATCAAAGGTATCCTTAGGTGTAAAAATTGTTGAATTTAGATGACATCGTCTTATGCAAATCAACAAATCAAATTCTAAATGATTTCCACATCGATAACGTCCAAAACTATTTTGCGCATTTTCGAGAATTTCAAGGACGTGCAAACCCGTTTGAAATTCTCCAACCAAACTCACTCATGCATATTTTATTTTAGAGGTATAAAAACTAAATTCTCAAACTTTGGAGAATTGGTGCAAAAACCTAAATGACCCATAATTTGGCATGAATTTCTTTTTATTGCCTTCCAATTTTTCCGGGCTCTTTTAACATCTTTGGACCCCGGATAATAAAATTCCTCCATTTTTTAGGTCCAATTTTAACGAGGGCTTAGTATTCGTAAAGGCAAAATGAACCTTTCGTAGCCCTTCCCCATTTAAAAAAAAACACAAACTCGCAAAAACTGTTTTTATATGCACAATTTCCTTTCAAAAATTATCGCGCTTGGTTCGTTTTAAGGACATGATTGAACTGAAAACACCGAACCAACATGTGATAAGGCAAGCACAATAATCAAACAAATCTATGCATGTGTGCAATAAAGGAAACATGAGTCAAACATGTAGGAAGAAACACTTAGTTACATCTTAATGACTCCAAACATTATAAAGCACAAGGATGATTTGACCTATTGTCTCAAAACACTATCAAATAGTCACATGAAAATAATGGAATGATGTTGTGACTCGGTCATCCTAAGTGTTCATCCATAAAAGATGAAAAACAAAGAACAAAAAAATCTTTTTGGATTTTTAAAAAAGTTTATATAAAAAAAATCTTTTTGTATTTTCAAAATTTTTCAAAAGCAAAAATTTATACAAAAAGTACATGTCACAACGCTAGCAAAAATATATCAAAAAGCATAACTAGCGTATGACAAACATGCAAACACAATCATCTATATGGTATGGCAAGAGAAGAATAATGTGCAAGCAAACGAGAATCAACTTGTCTAAAATCTAGTGCCTCTAAAATTGATTTCCTAACCCAAATAGATGTGAAACGTCGTGCGGGGGCTTTGGGAACCACGGGAACACTAGAAATAAACTTCCTAGGACATTTTCCAAGATAAAAACAAAATCTCCCAAGGTGACCTTTTCTACCACAATATGAACATGTGTAAACCGGTGGAACGATACCTAAAGTGTGATCTTTTCTAACATCCTTGGAATTAGTTGACCCTCTAAAACAAATAATGGTTTTGGCTTTAGCATTAGAAGCATGAGAACACGATGAGCCATTACCATCACTATCAAACCTACTTGATCTGTCAAAACATTTTTTAACTTCAAAATTTTTTACTCAAGCAAAGAATTAGACTCTTCCAAAGACAGGGATTTCTTTTTCAAATTTTCAATTAAACTTAGCAGTTTATCGCGCTCACCCTCAATTAAAACAAACTTATCCCTAAGAGTGTTTTTACGTGCCGTAAAATCATACATTATTTTTTTTTCCTCGACGGCACAAATGGGAACCCTAAAATTTTTTAAGTCCTCTAATTCCTTCTCTAAAATAAGGACTCTCCCATCACTCTTGTTTTTGGCAATTTTCAAAGAATCAATATCAATACACAAATTACCAAAGTGCTCATGACAAATATCACTTTGAGTTTGAAACGCTTGCAAATATTCAATCTTGCTTTAAAGAGAGAATTTTCTTTTACCAAAACTTTAATTATTTTGCAAAGTTTCAAATTCAAACTTTTTAATTTTTTCACATGGTCGTCTACTTTTTCAAAAATAGGCTCCTCCAATTAAAAAAAATGCGATTTTTCACAAACTTGATTTTAAAAAAATCAATATCACACAATTTCGCGGAAAATAGGAATACGCAATAAATTAGCACAGCTTGCTCTGATACCAATTTGAAGAGTGCGACTGTGATAATTGATTAAACTAAATTAAATTAAATTCGCAAGTTTCCAAGTAACCCTTATTTAATTAGAGTCTACTTTTAAAACAAATAAATACATCCCTTAAACAATCATCTAAATTAACCCATAAAAAAATAAAGCATGCAACATAGTAAATATGCCGAGTCACAGATTTCAGGAAAAAACTCTTTCGGGTAAAACCTTTATTTCACTATGAATATATAAATCGCAACTTACAATTACATGGAGGAATCTGCAATGGATCAATGCGCAGCCAACCCACAAAGATACGCAGTCTTGAACTCAGCAAGAGAATACACGCAACACTGTAAGGACATTTTGTCCAACATACTTGTATATGTCATTAGCCGTAACACCGTTGAAGAAATTCAAGTCCATATCGTCATCAACGGAATCCGAGTATCGAATCAAGGAAGGAATCATAAATCCAGTCAGCCAGACCGGTCCGCCTCAATGAAAAAGGAACCGATCCGCTGACAAGCCCGGACCGGTCCGCTAAGAAATTAAAAGAACCGATCTGCTTCCGGACCGATCCGCCTCCCTGCCGGACCGGTCCACCTTGCATGAGTCCAGAGAGCACCGGACCGAATGCGAACCGAATCGGCTTCAAATTAAAAGAACCGATCCGCCATCGGACCGATCCGCCTAAGGCCCAGACCGGTCCGCCCTGGATATCTTCTGCCAGATCGTGTTGCAGATTTTTTAGGGTTTTGACTCCTTATTTAAACCACGATCAGTAGTTGGTTTTCTTAAGACTTTCCCCAGATTTCCAGAGCATATCAACTCTAAAGTCTTCACCTATTGATTCCTATGATTCTAGGTTTTTAGATTCACACATCTTCCATATCCATGTGAATCAAGTTTGGTAACCCAAGAACACCATTGTTGTTGTTCAACCCTTGTGAAGTGGACCGCTTCTTCCTCTTCATTGCAGCCCTACTGGAAAGGGATAATTCCATCCGCGACTACAGAATCCGATACCCGAGGGTAATTCTTAGTCAAAAACTTGTATTTCAGTGTAATCCGATTGTAAGTCGTTTCTCTTACAAATTATAGTGATATACAAATGGTTTTTCCCCTGTGGGGGATTTTTCCTTAGCTTTGTGTGTTGAATAATTCTTGCATGATTTCATATTGTTTCAATCACACCTAGTTGCATGCTTAGGGTTAATTTGGGTTAAAAAGGTGTTTATTATATAATTTCTTAATTGAACGCAAGCGCCAACTCTTTCAAATTGGTATCAGAGCGGGTTACGCTAAGTTATCGCTTATTCCTTACTTCCGCAAAATTTTTCTAAAGATATCAATTTCTGAAATAAATTGATTTTTTTGAAAAAGTGCGTGTT
Source organism: Sambucus nigra (assembly GCA_949130495.1). Classification (NCBI taxonomy): domain Eukaryota; kingdom Viridiplantae; phylum Streptophyta; class Magnoliopsida; order Dipsacales; family Adoxaceae; genus Sambucus; species Sambucus nigra. Next base: position 641,573,905 of record OX422216.1, read on the forward strand.
CAAATGGAGAAGTTATATAATCAGATGCCTATTTTTGACGGGTCTAATTATGCCGACTGGAAAGCTCGTATGAAATCGATTTTAAAATCTATTGACGAGCGTGTTTGGCTGCTTTGCGAAAATGGTTGGACTCCTCCCACAGTCACTGTTAATAACATCACCTATTTAAAACCCGCGTCAACCTGGACTGAAGATGATTATAAATTGTCCAACTTTAATTCCCGTGGTCTTAGTGCTATTTCTGGAGCTATCACTCCTGATGAGTATCGCCGAATCATGACGTGCACCACGTCTAAAGAGGCTTGGGATATCTTGAAACTGACACATGAGGGTACGAACGCTGTTAAAGAGTCTAAATTACAAAATCTGGCCACCCAATTTGAGACTATCACCATGTCTGAGTCCGAATGCTTTGATGAGTTCTATGCACGTTTGTCGGACATTGTTAACACCTGTTTTAATTTGGGTGAAGTGATTGATAACACGCGTGTCGTTAAAAAGATTTTGAGATCTCTCCCAAAACGCTTTATTCCTAAAGTCACTATTTTGAACTCTTTGGGAAATCTGAAATCACTTAAGTTGGAAGAACTTGTAGGAGATCTTCAATCCAATGAGATTGACATGTTTCCCAAAACCATTAAGGCTAAGGATAATGGGATTGCTTTAAAGACTCATTTTCAGAAAAAGAAAGAAAAAGTTTTTGAATCCAAGTCTGAGTGTGATTTTGACTTAGATGACTTGGCCCTGTTTGTAAAAAATTTCAAAAGAATTCTCAAATTCAAGAAAAGTGGAAATTTCAACGATAAAAGGAATTTTGAGAAAAATACTTTTGAAAAGAAAAATGAGAAAGAGTTCAAAGAAGATTTCAAAGAACCTCCTAAAAGGGACAGTGAGAAATGTTTTGAATGTGATGGTAAGGGTCATAGAGCGTTTGAGTGTGCCTATCGTCTGAATAGAGAGAAAGGGAAAGCTGTCCTAAGTGCTACCCTTAGTGACGACAGTGAGGTCGAGTCGGTGGAGTCGGGAGATGAGTCACCGCATGAGCGTAACTTCACCGCGTTCATGGCTTGTCATGTGAGTAGTCCTAGTGCATCTCACGACGATGAGGATGCTACTTCACAGGGACACCTCGACAGCGAGAGCGAAGAGAGTGAGGGAGAGGATGAGGAAAGTAAGAGCGAGTGTGATCTTCAACACGCCTACGCTGAGTTGTATTCTGAGTCATTTGAAACCAAGAAGAGTAATAATGCTTTAGCTCTTAGGATCACCGCCTTAGAGAGAGATTTAAGATTGTTTGGAGAAAGAGAGAGTTGTGATGAGAGTGGAAAAGAAAGAAAGAAAGATCTTGAGAAGATAAGATGTTTTGAGTGCGATGGGATAGGGCACAAGAAATTTGAGTGTCCCACTAGACTTAAGAGAGAGGGCAAGAAAGTAGTTATGCCCACTTCTCTAAGTGATAGTGATGGTGATAATGGTGATGATAGGTTGATCCAAAATGCCTTTAGAAAGTTGTTTATCGAGACCATGGAAACAAAAAGGTCAAATAGGATCCTAGGTCTTCGTATTCGTGAGTTAAAGGTAGAAAGTGATGAGCTTAAAAGGGAAAAAGGTGACTTGACCAACACGGTGTCTAGTCTGACGACACGTGTGTCCCATCTTGAGGATGACCTCAAACAAGCACGGGAAGTTCAAGTCACATTAGAGAATTCTCCCGAGCCCTATATCCACCATTGTGAGTGAGTCCCATGGGTGTCCGTCTAGGAATATTCATCCCAAAATTGTTGATAAATTACTTCCTAGACCGGTTTATGTTTGCTCCCACTGCAAGAAACGAGGACATCTTAGGGAATTTTGTTCTAAGTTGGGTTTTGTGCCATATCATGCCACTTCACATATTCATGCACATGCACCCACTCATAATACTTTGCCTGCTCATTTTGATAGAGAGTTTGCACATATTCGCGAGCAAGTGAAGTTTTTGATCAAGACTACACATGATCTAGTGGAGTTGGTTCAAAAGATGCCACCATCTTTAGAAAACTCCACCGTTACTCCCGGTTGAGATCTAGTCTTGATTGCTAGCATAGGTTGTTTATCATGTCATTTTTAAACCTATTGCTAGCATGTATCATTAGTTAGTTTTTCATTTAAAAAAAAAAAAAAAAAAAAAATACGAAAAGATTTTCCTTTAAGAAAATTTTTAGAAAAACACAAAAAGATTTTATTTTGATAAAATTTTTGAAAAATTCAAAAAGAGATTTGCCCTTTATGGATGAGCATTTAAGATAGCCAAGTCACAACTTCATTCCATTTATCCATGTGACTGTTTTATAGTGATTTGAGAGGCTACATCATTTCATCCATGTGCTTAACATTGATTGGAGTCCTTGAGATGTAATTAGTGATATCTTCCTACATGTTTGACTCCTATATCCTTTAATGCGTACATGCATGGCTATATTTGATTATTGCACTTGCCAATCTCATGTTGGCTTGAGTGTTTCCATCTCAATCCTGTCTATACAATGTATAAAATGCGATAAAACTTGAGAAGATTGGATTGCATGTAAAAACCGTTTTGGTGAGACTGTGTGTATATTTTCTTAATGGGGAGGGGCTGCGAGAGTTGATTCTTATCCTTTGCGCAAAATCCACCGTTAAAAGGACCTAAAAAATGGAGGAATTTTAATATCCGAGGTCCTAAGAGGTTAAAAGAGCCCCCAAAAAAAATTGAAAAGGTAATAAAAAGCAATTCATGCCACATATGGGCCACTTAGGTTTCACCATCAATTCTCCAAAGTTTGATAATTTAGAATGCCTCTATTCAAAATATAAATCTGAGGGAGTTTGGTTGGAGATTGAAAAACGGGTTTGCACTTCCTTGAAAGTCCTGAAAAAGCATGAAAAACATTTTGGACGTTATTGGTGTAGAAATCACTTTGAGCTTTGATTTGTAGATTTGATATGGTCAATGTCTTATATTTCCAATCTTTTACACCAAAGGAAACATTTGAGTTCATTCGTTAGGAATATCCAATATTCATCGTGCACATATGTCATGATTGTATGCTTTGATTTTCCTATCGAATTTTGATCACACCCATTCTTTTACGCTATCACCGACTTGGTTGTTTTATGTTCATTCATGGTGTGATTTTATGCCTTGTGTCACCCCGGTACTTGATTGCTTGATTTATTTCTCTCATTTGTCTATTTGGGGACATCATAAAAAGGGGGAGAATGAATTATCTGATTATGGGGGAGTTTTGAAATTCTGAGAATATCATCTTAAATTGATATATATGCTTATGTTTATCTCATTTCAAACTCGATACGTCACTTGGTATTTGCTTTGTCTCATGTGTGTAGGTACATCTTTTTATAATCCCATGATGCACACCCTGATGAGAAAAGCGTTGAGATTTCTGATCTGAAGATTTGCAAAACAAACGATGCAGCCTTTATCATTTGTACCTCTTTCAGTTTTGGGTTCATGGAAGGGTAGATTTGTATAGGCATTTTTTATTCTAGATAATTCGGATTTTTTTATGTATGTTCCGGCATAGACATAGGGGGAGATTTGTAAGGACATTTTGTCCAACATACTTGTATATGTCATTAGCCGTAACACCGTTGAAGAAATTCAAGTCCATATCGTCATCAACGGAATCCGAGTATCGAATCAAGGAAGGAATCAGAAATCCAGTCAGCCGGACCAGTCCGCCTCAATGAAAAAGGAATCAATCCGCTGACAAGATCGGACCGGTCTGCCAAGAAATTAAAAGAACCGATCCGCTTCCGGACCGATCCGCCTCCCTGCCGGACCGGTCCGCCTTGCATGATTCCAGAGAGCACCGGACCGAATGCGAACCGAATTGGCTTCAAATTAAAAGAACCGATCCGCCATCGGACCGATCCGCCTAAGGCCCAGACCGGTTCGCCCTGGATATCTTCTGCCAGATCGTGTTACAGATTTTTTAGGGTTTTGACTCCTTATTTAAACCACGATCAGTAGTTGGTTTTCTTAAGACTTTCCCACGATTTTCAGAGCATATCAACCCTAAAGTCTTCACCTATTGAGTCCTATGATTCTAGGTTTTTAGATTCACACATATTCCATATCCATGTGAATCAAGTTTGGTAACCCAAGAACACCATTGCTGTTGTTCAACCCTTGTGAAGTGGACCGCTTCTTCGTCTTCATTGCAGCCCTACTGGAAAGGGATAATTCCAGCCGCGACTACAGAATCCGATACCTGAGGGTAATTCTTAGTCAAAAACTTGTATTTCAGTATAATTCGATTGTATTCCGTTTCTCTTACAAATTATAGTGATATACAAATGGTTTTGCCCCTGTGGGGGATTTTTCCTTAGCTTTGTGTGTTGAATAATTCTTGCATGATTTCATATTATTTCAATCACACCTAGTTGCATGCTTAGGGTTAATTTGGGTTAAAAAGGTGTTTATTATATAATTTCTTAATTGAACGCAAGCGCCAACTCTTTCAAACACCTTCCAAGGACTCACAACCCAAACAACAAAGGAAGAACCGCAGCTCTCCTCAATGACACGCAGCCATAATACTTTGTAGAGACTCCCTCAGCAATGACACGCATACCTCGGTTGCAAAGATCTCCCCACAAAGGTTGAACAGTAACAAAGCTTGTGTTCTAGGGTTCCAAAAGATTCACAAAAGTAATTGGAATTTTAGTGTGTGAATAAAAAAGATGTTTGACGTATAAAAAATCGAAGTCTTGTTGTGTTTGAACTCTTAGAAAGTTTTTCTCAAAGACTTAAAAAATACACCACCGAAATAGGTATATTTATTGGAAATATAAGATGGTGGATAAAAAACTCATGGATCTGTTCGAATTTATCCCAGGCGGACCGGTCCGGTATAGAGGCGGATCGGATCGACCTCGGATCGTTTCGTTTTTCAAAAGGGCCTCTTTTGTTTGCCTGCGATTCGAGGTATTCTAGAGCAAAGCGAATCGATCCGGTAGGGAGACGGACCGATCCGGAGGCGGATCGGTTCGTTTAAAATATGGGCGGACCGATCCGGTATTCAAAAAAAATTTAAATTCTTTTAAAAACTTCATTTCTCTAGAAACATTTGATAAAAAATTCTCAATACTAAGTATGAAGCGTAAGGAACTTAAAAACAAAACTTTACCAAGTTCATTCTCGCTGAGGTTATGATGTTGAAGATGATTTGATATTCGGATCTGTTGATGTAGATGCGATTTTGAATTTCTTCAACGGTGTAACGGCGTACGACATACAAATTGATAATGGACAAAAATGTCCTTACAGATTTTATACAACATGAATTAACTATGGTGCGACATCCACATGATTTTCATTATTTGACGTCATAAAACATATCAAAAGACATTCCTACATAAAAATCTACATGCGAATACCTTAACATCTACGGCACCCAAATCTCTACGCTAACATGCAAGGCTTTGAGTCTTCATTCATATTGAAAAATTATAAAAATAGTCCCGAATTATATTCCAGTTTTCCTAATTAATATCTTTAGTTTTTTTTTAAGAAAACACATGTATTTAGTGTGCTGGCCATAATCACTACACATAATACTAAGGAAAAGTAATAGAGCTAACCATGCCTGAGATTTCTTTGAAGAAATTTGATTTTAAAGTTGTGTTCCTTGCGAAAAGGCGACAAACATTCGTTCTTGAATCATCTTGAGAAAACCCGATTTATCTTAAAAAATCTCGAGTTGTAAGTTGTGTAAAATGGAGCTAGAGTTTGTAGAAGGAAGAAGATGAAAATTATAAGGGTCTACTGCTCTAAAAGGTTGTGAAAATATGTTTGAAAAGTCATAACCCCGTATTAATTTAAGTGGAGAAAGATTAGAGAATTTAAATGGCATTAGAATCCTATTAAAATTAAAACAGTTCGCATGTTGGTCACGCTCCAAAACCGTGACAAACAGTTAGTCACAGTTTAAGCCTGTGACAAATATTTGAAGCAGAATTTTTATTTTGGCCGAATTTTTTTGCCTAGAGAGTTTTATGTTTTAAGGGCTCTTCTAAACGGCCCAAGACTTTTATGTACTCAGATTAGGATTCTTTTAAGCTAGCTTTTTGAATTTTGAATTAATTTAATTAATTACCAGATAAAATTATGGTTTTTACACATCGTAAGTACTCTTTGAAGGAATTACTTTCGTGGAAGGAAAATCATTCCCACATATGATGCTAATTGCGAGTGTAAATTAATCACAATTAAAAGGATTTCATAAAGCAATTAAAGAACAACTGTAAGATATCAATCACACAATACAAAAATATACGTGGTTTGGCAAATTGTCTATGTTCATGGAGAGGTTACTGTATTTTATTGAGTTCTCTCAAAGTTTTGAATTTACATACCCTTGGCCCTGGAGTGTGGGTTTTATTTATAGTCATGTAAAACTGTAGAGGTTAAACAAGTCAAAGAACTCCCTTGGCTTGAGATAAGCATGCATGATGTCTCCCTAAATATCTCGTCCGAGATTTTAGGTGACCAACTGAGTTGATAGTAAATGCATATATGTTCATAATTATCCATGTGATAAATGATGTCAATAATCCATTATTTCTAATAGGATGGGTTGAGCGTGTCCCACATGCTATTGGGCCTGGTCGGCGGGTCTTAAATTGGTCCTAAGTTATATTTAGGTCCTCACAATACCCTTAACATTCCTAAAAAACTTTTTAAAAAAACTTCTCCACAACAAAAAAGGGCCCGCGAAAAAACTGAAAAAAAAAGCTCGTGCGCATTAATATTACATAAAACAATGTTTCTCTCGGCTGATCCCTCAAAATTTAAGCCCTGTTAAAATTTTCACATATCGATATTATCCAACTCAATTCTCCCATTTACACCCTCCCATCATAAGGCTCTCCAAAAAACCCACAAGCCAATTGTCCTAGTAAGCCCAACTCGGCTCTAACGGGATTAATTCATCCCAACTCGTTTATTAAATGGGACATGGGTAGCCTGATCCCCTAATGGGTAGGGTAATGGGCTCCATGCCTGTAGGGTTGGGCCAATCCATTTATTAAGCCTATTAGGTCGGCTCATTTATAGCTCGTTTAAATGTAAAGAAAAATTTATTTTTATTCGTTTCTTGTAAATACTAATCTTTTCTCTTCATTATTATTTTATGCATATAAGTATTTAATATAGACTTATAGTATATAAGAATACAAACTAATTCACATTTATATGTAAAAAATGATATTTTTGGCTCATTAGGCCCTGTCCATTAGGCCCATTTAGCCCGACACGTCCGTTTAGCCCTATATAGTCCCGGTACCAAGTAGGACTTGGGCATTAATATTTATGTTCCGAGCTAAGCCGACCCGACCTGTTAAGAAGCACCACCCTCCCAAGATTGGTCGCCACAACCCATGGGCCACTCTTAAAATGGGTCGAGTAAGACCGGCCCATTGGAGAGCCTTATCCCAGCAGATATATTAAAAGGGCTACATAGTACTTTAACAAGTTGAAACTAACTCGTAGAAAACTGGAAACGCAAGTGACCATACTCTTTATACTATTTTACGCTCATACTCATTCGATACATTATGGCATAAGGGCAAAACAAACAATTTAACTTCCCATGCATACTTCAACTACCCGCGTAGTAAACCACTCATAGTTGTTATTCACTGAAGTTATACAACAAGAATAATTCTAGGTCGATTCATGATTTTCATGTGTCGGTCGCGACACGTTGACATGATTTGTCGGGATTAGTTAGTGGTTGTGATTAGTAAGTGTCTTATGAATGTGGGTCCGCACAAGCAGCACTAACTAATCACGACACATCATGCCAACATGTCGTGTTCGACACATGAAAATCATGAGTCGGTTAATGTGTCGCCTAAAATTTATTGATGTCTATTATTAATTTGGTGAAAAAAGACTAAAAATAATATTTAGGTTAAATTAGATTTAAAAAAAATGTCAGTTACAAAATGATAGCTTTTTGGTCCTTTTTTTAAAATAGCAAAACAATTCATTTTGATCTAAAATTTTTTGTAGGTTACCTTGGAATGTTAATAACCCATAAAATCAATTCAACTCAATTTTCTTTTTACTATTTAAAAAAAAATCGTACGTTAAATCATTTTAGCCAAACCGCAAGGTTCGGTTTGTCCTTTTTTTTAATATTTTTTGTTTTGCTATTTTTTTCTACTTGATGAATTTTTTTTGGCTATTTCGAAATTTACCGAAAAAATTCGATTTTATTGCAAACTATACGGTTCGATTTTGGTTTACATTAGGATGTACGGATGTTTCATATTGTAATTTTGATTTTAGTATATTAAAATTGGTTTGGTATATGAAAATTGGTTTGCATCAAAAAATGCGAGAATAACACATTTTCTTTGATTTGATTTTTTTTATATAAAAGGCCCCCTATTTTTATTTTTTGCCTTGGGCGTCGAAAACTATAGAGCCGTCCCTGAATATATAGTTTGGGATAGGAGGATAAGTTAATTATTTTATGGCCCGTGCATAAAAAAAATGAAAATATGCTTAATGAATATTTTCAGTTTTCCCTCGCCTAGGATTCAAGAATGTAGGTACTTCTGAAGATAACATGATAATGAAGTAACTATGCTTAAAAAGTAGAAATTGTGCTTGATAATTAAATAAAAGGAGCTATCATGCTAACTTTTATTTTTTAATCCTCATATTTTCAATTTTTTGTTTTAGAGTAAAGAGTGCATTATTTACTTACATTATCATGTACCGACATATATAAATTTTTATGAACTAAATAAATTTGTACTAAAAAGGTGCATGGATCTCACATGGGGTATGTTTGAATTTAGGTCTTGGAAAAAATTAAAATATTGAAATTTAACATTAAATTTCAAATTATAATATCAAGTTTAATTGTACGTACAATGGATTTAGGCTAACTTTTTAAACATTTTATTCAATAAATTAAACAAACTTTTGTACGTACATTGACATTTTTTTACATATTTATTTAAATATCACAACATATATTAGTTAAATACTTATTTTAATTTAATTATTATCACATGTCGCACACTCATCGGGTGTGCACCATCAACTAGTGTAACTTTAATCATAGGCCATTGACTAATAGTCACATCTACCATTTGCATTGCCATTCATGTGTCGTGCCAAGGTGGCAACGCTCTTGAAAAACCAACTCAAATGAAAGATTTACCAAGAACTCACTTGAAAAATGTGTTTATACTTTAAGATTTTTCATATTAAATAGGTTATGGGGTTTTTTACTTTGGTCGATAAGATAATGTCGTAACTGGATATAACCCTCCATTTTTCATAACATTAAACTTAACCTCCCCCTCCCCTCGACCCCCCCCCCCCAAAAAAACAACAACACACGCACAAACATGTTTATCGTCACACTTGTACCTTATGCATTGGCTCGCTTGTACTTTATGCATAATGAGAGTTAAGTCTAATTATTGAATATTTAAATGGGTATCTCTTAGGGGTGCCAATTTTTTACGCGATACGAAAACACAACATGACCCAATACGAAATTTACACGGTCTGTCGTGTTCGGGCCAGGATATTCTGGCCTGATAGCGGATCGTGTTTATGCCATAGGTTTGACACGAAATTGACTTAAAATTTAATCCATTTTGTCCCAATTACAACCCGATTTGACCTGATCACCATCCCTTAACAATTATTATATTTCGTGCAATATAAAATCAAAAATTAATATTTATATATAAAAGTAAGTTGGTTGTCGTGTTGAATCATGTCAATTGGCACGAAATTGATTTATCTTGTTATTCGTGTGATTTCATGTTCTTAACGGGTCATATTCTTGTTAGAAAAAAAAGATGATATCATGTCGTGTCGTGTTGCATCGGGTAAAATAAAGTCATATCGTGTTGGGCCAAGTCCAAATATGATCCGTTAACTTGAATTTTCACCCTTAATATCTCTCAAGCGAGAATTGTCTTCTAAGGGGGTAAAGTTAGAATAAAATAAAAAAAATAGGCTTTTTAACCCATGTTACCAACTCAATTGGGTTATTCATATCAGAATGAATCATAATAGAGAATGGTAAGGCTCATTTTTCCTGATATAAACTTTGGTTAAGCATATTGTTGAAAGATAATGCATTGTTTTATCAAAGTACTCTTGCCAGTCTAATCTTATTCACTGAATACCAGAATAAGTAATTGTAATACAATTTCATCATGTTCATCAAACCCATCTTCAACATGCTGTCATAAATCAAATGAAAGAAAATAATTTTTATTTTTACATAACAGAAATCATAGTTCTCTTCATCAAAAATCGAAATGAAAGGATGTTGTGTACGCATCTGGTTGCTTGAACTTGCCATAAATTTTCTATCACTTTTTGATGGATTAGGTTTCCACAAAAGAAATCACAAACAACTCTTTTGATCTGAACAGAGCTATGTCGGGTTTTTGAGGAGAACAATAATAGAGTAATAAGTGAAATAAGGAAGTCCAGCAGTTGATGTTGTAGAGAACATACAAAGCAAGGGAGAATTGTTGTGCCATTACATAGTTTGGACACCTTTTTACAAAAGTGGGAACCATCCAGAGAGGAATCTAAGGAGAGAGACTCAAAATAAAAAAATAAAAAAGTAGTTTCCGCGCATTATTAATTTTAACAGGGTTTTACACTAGGGTTTTAAACTACTGAAAGGTGATACGTCTTAGAGAACTTCTTTATTCGATGCAGATGGAGAATCTATTCAATCCAAAAACGGCCTGGAGGGAATATATCATATATTTCGTACGACCATTTTACATCATAGGGAAGGGAATATATCATCCATTATTCTCTTCTCCATGCCCTCACTAAATTCTCATTCAGCTCTACTATTTTCAGAAATAAAAAAAGGAAGGTCAAAGTTATATCCAGGCCTCCTTCTTTGTCTTCATTCTCATAACATCAATCCTCCTTTGTTGATTTGTAAACTTGTGTTTCAAGCCCAAATCCATTAGAGGGAAGTCCAACCTAGTTCTTTGGAGGCCCAACCCATAGAAGCTTCTAAGTTAGGTGAAGAAACTCAATCATGGAAATGACTCATCATCCATTTCAACAAGAAGATAATGGGTGACTCCTCCTACAACTAGCTAGACTTTAAGTGTGTGGTTTATGTTTAAATTGCCTTAATATAATTTGGTGTTTGTTCATTCCATTTTAGTATAAATAGAGAAGCCTTGTAAGTGTTATAAATCAAGCAAGGGAGTTATCAATACAAGTTTCTCTTCTTCTTCTTCTTCTTGTGTGTGAATCAAAGTTGTAGCAAAATAGTGAGTTAAAGAGTGTTTTTCTCTTTATTAAATTTCCAAGAAAGTGGTATCAGAGCAATTGGAAATTTATTTAAAAGTATACGCTATAGCATATCAAATCGAATCTCTCGACAAGACGAATCCAATGCCGCTAGATTCATTCCAATCAGAGGTCTGACGCGCTGCCACGTGTCACTAGAACGTTGCTGCCAGAAAGTGAGTTAACTCACCGAGTTAGCCAAATCATCCGAGTTGGCACCGAGTTGATCGAGACGTGAAGCCTGTTTGAGGTGCTTGACCGAGTTGTTGAGCCTTGACCCAAAGCTGCCCGCTGACCAAACGTTGACTTTGACTTTGACCAAAATTTTATTTTTGAGTCAGCGTTGTTCCTGACATTTTTGGGCATTCCGGATCCATCCGCGCAATCAAAATTTCTAAATTCTCACTAGAATTATGGAAAATGGTGGTATGGAATCCTTTCAAGTCCCGATACTCAACAAGAACAATTATGATAATTGGAGTATTAAGAAGGCACTTTTGGGTGAACACGATGTTTTGGAAATCGTGGAGAGAGGTTACAGTGAGCCAGAAAATGAAGCTGTCTTAAACCAAACTCAGAAGGAGACTTTGAAAGACTCAAGAAAGAGAGACAATAAATATCTTTATTTCATCTATTAAGAATTAGATGATGATGGTTTTGAGAAGATTTCAAGTGCAATCTCCTCTAAGCAAGCGTGGGAGAAACTGCAAACCTCTTACAAAGGAGCCGAACAAGTGAAGAAAGTTCGTCTTCAAACTTTAAGAGGTGATTTCGAATCTCTACATATGAAAGTGTCCGAGTTTATCTCCGACTACTTTTTAAGAGTCTTAGCTGTTTTAAATCAATTAAAAAGAAATGGTGAGAAGTTAGAAGATGTGACGATCATGGAGAAGATACTCCGCTCATTAGATCCAAAATTTGAGTACATCGTTACGACGATCGAAGAAACTAAAGACTTGAATGAGTTGACAATCGAACAACTAATGGGGTCATTGCAAGCATACGAAGAGAAGAAGAAGAAGAAGAAGCAAGAGATTATGGAACAACTTCTCAAGACGAAACTCCATCTGACAAAGAAAGAAGAAAGTTTCAACAACGATAGAAGCCAACGTGGAAGAGGTCGTGGCCGAGGACGAGGTTACGGACGTGGACGAGGTTGGAATTCTAACAACTATAATTCCAATAACTACAATTCCAATAACAACTACAAGAGAGGGGAAAGCTCAACACGAGGTCGTGGAAGAAGCAATCCGAACTCGAGGTATGACAAATCTCAAGTTCGATGTTATAATTATCAGAAGTTTGGACATTATGCTTCAGAATACAGAGCACCCAACAATAGAGTTGAGGAGAAGGCCAATTATGCGGAGGAGAAGACAAATGAGAAAGAAAATCTTCTTCTTCTAGCACGGAAGGAGACTGATGGTAGCTAAGAAAATTCCTAGTTCTTGACAGCGGTGCAAGTAATCACATGTGTGGAAGGAAAGACATGTTCGTGGAGTTGGACGAGTGAGTAAGCATAAATGTCTCATTTGGAGATGATTCCAAAATATCAGTGAAAGGAAAAGGTAACATCCTTATTCGTGCAAAAGATGGTAGTCATCAATTAATTTCAAGTGTCTACTATGTGCCTAATATGAAAAGCAACATCTTAAGTTTGGGTTAACTCTTAGAAAAAGGCTCTGATATCCACATGAAAAATTGTAGTCTTTTTATAAGAGATGACAAAGGAGATTTAATTACCAAGGTACAAATGTCAAAGAATAGAATGTTCCCTTTGAATATTCAAAACGATGTTGCAAAGTGTCTAAAGGTATGTTACAAAGATGCATCGTGGCTATGGCATCTTCGATTTGGGCATCTCAACTTTGGAGGATTGGAGATATTATCCAAGAAGGAAATGGTGAGAGGATTACCTTGCATTAATCACCCTGACGAACTGTGCGAAGGATGTTTACTTAGGAAGCAATTCAGAAAAAGCTTTCCAAAGGAGTCAGACTCAAGAGCTAAGAATCCACTCGAGCTAATCCATACCGATCTATGCAGTCCGATCAAGCCAAGCTCTCTTGGTAAAAGTAATTATTTCCTTCTCTTCATTGATAATTTTTAAAGAAAAACTTGGGTATATTTCTTGAAGCTGAAATCAGAAGTTTTTGAAATATTCAAGAAGTTCAAAGATGCTGTGGAAAAGGAAAGTGGTCGTAAGATCAAGGCAATGAGATCTGACCGAGGAGGAGAATTCACTTCGAGTGAATTTCAAGAATTTTGTGAAGCAAATGGAATTCATCGACCAATGACAGTTCCTCGATCCCCTCAGCAAAATGGAGTAGGGGAAAGAAAGAATCGAACCGTCCTCAATATTGCTCGGAGTATGCTCAAAGAAAGAAATTGCCCTAGGAATTTTGGGCGGAAGCAGTGGCGTGTGCCATCTACTTGTCCAACCGATCTCCAACAAGAAGTGTTTAGGGAAAAACACCGCAAGAAGCATGGAGTGGAAGAAAACCGGGTATCTCCCACCTGAGAGTTTTTGGGAGCATAGCCTATGTACATGTACCAGACGAGAGAAGAACCAAACTTGATGATAAAATTGAGAAGTTCATCTTCATTGGCTACGACAACAACTCCAAAGGTTATAAATTGTACAATCCTAACAATGGGAAGATTGTAATTAGCCGAGATGTGATATGTGATGAAGAAGGAGAATTTGATTTCGGCTCAAGTATAGATGATTTCAACTTCTTTCCCGACTTTGAAGAAGTGAATGGAGAAACCATGATAGAGCAAGAAGGAGAAGTTCAACAAGAGACCACTACTCCACCTACCTCACCAACATCAACCACTCATGGAGACTCATCACCATCATCAAGTGAAAGTTTTAATGAAAGACTTGTTCCCCGCACAAGAAGTCTACGGGATCTCTATGAGGTAACCGAAAGACATGATAATCTTACACTCTTCTGTCTCTTTGCTAATTGTGAACCAGTAAACTTCCAAGAAGCTGCACAAGACAAGAAGTGGAGAGACGCGATGAACGAAGAAATCAGGGCCATTGAGAAGAATGACACTTGGGAACTCGCTTCACTTCCAAAAGGTCAGAAGGCTATCGGTGTCAAATGGGTGTACAAAATGAAGAAGAATGCTATGGGAGAAATAGAAAGACACAAGGAGAGGATAGTCGCAAAAGGATATAGTCAAAGAGCTGGAATTGACTACGATGAGGTATTTGCTCCTGTTGCCCGCTTGGAAACTGTGAGATTAATTATCTCCCTAGCAGCTCAAAACAGGTGGAAGATTCATCAGTTGGATGTAAAGTCTGCATTTCTAAATGGAATACTTGAAGAAGAAGTTTACATCGAGCAACCTTTGGGATATGTAGTAAAGGGGCGCGAAGACAAAGTTTTGAAGCTGAAGAAAGCTCTCTATGGGTTAAAGCAAGCACCAAGGACGTGGAATAGTCGTATCGATAAGTACTTTCAAGAGAATGGTTTCAGTAAATGTCCATACGAGCACGCTTTATATATCAAGATCAAAGATGGAGATATTTTGATCGTGTGCCTATACGTGGATGATTTAATTTTTACCGGAAGCAGCCCAAAGATGTTCAATGACTTCAACAATGCAATGATGAAAGAGTTCGAGATGACAGATATTGGGCTAATGGCGTACTATCTTGGCATTGAAGTTAAATAACAAGAAGATGGAATTTTCATCTCACAGGAAGGCTACACAAAGGAGATCCTCAAGAAGTTCAAGATGAATGACTGCAAGCCAATTAACACACCAGTGGAGTGCGGAGCTAAGCTATCAAAGAATGACGAAGGCGAAAGCGTAGATCCAACTTTCTTCAAGAGTTTGGTGGGAAGTCTACGCTACCTGGCCTGCATGAGGCCTGATATCCTTCACGCAGTCGGATTGGTTAGCCGCTACATGGAATCTCCAACAACCACTCATTTCAAAGCCGCAAAGAGAATTCTTCGCTATCTGAAAGGTACAATTGATTTTGGCCTGTTCTATTCAGTTTCTAATGATTACAAACTTTTTGGATATAGCGACAGCGATTGGGGTGGAGACATAGATAATCGAAGGAGCACTACTGGGTTTGTATTTTTCATGGGACATACTTCTTTCACATGGACATCGAAGAAACAACCGATTGTCACATTATCCACTTGTGAAGCAGAATATGTTGCTGCTACCTCATGTGTTTGTCATGCAATTTAGCTTAGAAATCTATTGAAGGAGATATGCTTAACACAAGAAGAGCCCACTAAGGTTTTTGCCGACAACAAGTCAGCCATTGCCTTAGCAAAGAATGCAGTATTCCATGATCGAAGCAAACACATCGATATTCGCTATCACTACATAAGGGAGTGCATCATAAAAAAGGATGTTCAAGTCGAGTACGTGAAGTCTCAAGATCAAATTGCAGATATTTTCACTAAGCCCCTCAGGATTGAAGACTTTGCGAAGTTAAGAAATATGCTAGGTGTTATAAAACAAGTTTAAGGGGGAATGTTGATTTGTAAACTTGTGTTTCAAGCCCAAATCCATTAGAAGGAAGTCCAACCAAGTTGTTTGGAGGCCCAACCCATAGAAGCTTCTAAGTTAGGAGAAGAAACTCAATCATGGAAATGACTCATCATCCATTTCAGCAAGAAGATAATGGGTGACTCCTCCTACAACTAGCTAGACTTTAAGTGTGTGGTTTATGTTAAAATTGCCTTAATATAATGTGGTGTTTGTTCATTCCATTTTAGTATAAATAGAGAAGCCTTGTAAGTGTTAGAAATCAAGCAAGGGAGTTATCAATACAAGTTTCTCTTCTTTTTCTTCTTCTTCTTGTGTGCGAATCAAAGTTGTAGCAAAATAGTGAGTTAAAGAGTGATTTTCTCTTTATTAAATTTCCAACATCCTTCTCGTGCCCGATTCGTCCACAGTCATAGCAAAAAATGGACAGTCGTTCATACCAGAATGAAACTCATTGTAGATATTCATCTTCGTTTCTCACATAAATCCCTTATTTCAGATAAATATTGAATCTAAAAAGATAAATATTGGTACCCCAACAGGTAATAGAGAAGCCTTTCTTTGTCTTCCAGGCCCCGTTTAAAACATTACTGACTCCCACCTTGTTTAAACTGTTGTGTGATATGATACGACCTACAAGAGAGGCTAAAGCTTCCTCACCGTTGATGGATAACTTCTCTTCCAGGTCAATGATGGTACCTTTGGGCTGGTTTCTCATTTCTTCGTCACTAGGGTTCTCGTCCATGATAATGAGATAAATTAGAGGGTAATGGGTGCTATAGGGAAGGAGGTTTGAGAGGTGAATGACACAGGCTGTGGCTCAGGGTGCTAAGACGACGCTTAGTTGAGCTCTCCTAGAGAGAGAAATAACTAAGACGACACTTAGTGTTTTTTTTATATTCTACTCTATGTATTTCGCATCAAATATAAATTTGTAAATGAAAACACAAGTAGATAAAAAAATAAGATAAAATGAAAGGCAGTGATGAGAGTATAGAGATTGACGGGCAATAGGATTTGGAGAAAATAGTGATCTTATTGCAGTAGATGGCGTTCTGTACGTAGGTCTGCTACTGAATTGGAAGCTAGGGCTTGTTTTGGTGCGTTGCCCACCAACAATATGCCTACAATTAATACCACCAAATTTCTCACTTTATACGACAATGATGATCTACCATCACAACCATACCTCTTAATTCCCATCATCTCTCGTCTAGCTATAAATCAAGAAAAATAGGAAAAAAATATTTTCAAAGTTGTTTAAGAGCTTCCGGTTCTTGCAATCAGTAAGCCCGTCTAGATTAGTTGGTAGAGCGCAAGGATCTATTAAATATCTTAACCTTGTGGTCGTGGGTTCGAGCCCCACGGTGGGCAATTTTTTTATTTTTTATGGTTTAGCTTTTTATATAAGCTCTCTAATATCACAAATAAAGTATTTGTTTTATTAATTGTAATATCAGTGTTTCTCTATGTTATATCAATTATTCTGCAATGATATGGGAAATTTTGGGTTTTCTGGATCTAATTTAGAATATTTAAACAATAGCAACATGGATAGTGGCCTCCTAATTAGAAAAGAAAATGTTTTAAAATATAACTGCTAGAAGAGAAGCTTTAAAGCATGACAAAAAGCATTGAATTTGGTTCATTTATACGTAATCAAAAGAAGGAATTAACAAAAAAAAAAGGAATTGACTTTAGAGATTTAAGGGCCTTCAAACTAGCTCTTCCAGTAGATTAATTTATTTATTTTTATAATCCTATGACTCCACGCGAACGAGTCTTTCGACTCTCCATGGGAGCTAAATAGGGGGAACGTTGTGCGAGAGTCATCCATCCTAACACATATCTCGCTTAATATTCGGTATCGGTTGAGAGTTTTGAATTCTCGACCTTTCGTCGAAAGAGTCCGACTCTTTATGCTGGCACAACGAGGATGAATAAAAGATATGGAGATTAATGAACCTAGTCATATGTGGTAAAAAAAAACTCTTAAATCTATTTACACTTCTAATAACTCTTTTTCTGAACTCATATTACAATCCTTTTATGGGTGACATGGTATGTATCAATTTCTTTATATTATTGTAAAATTGATAAAGAAAAAAATGAGTTAGAATATAGGTAAGTTACATTTTAAAACTTATGTAAGCATGTTGAATTCTATATTTTCTCGCATAAATAAGAATATTAATTCTTGTCTGACTCATGAGTACGACACAGTGACGTGTCACACCGACATTGCTCTGTATATGGATCCATTATTGTTAGACCAGACACGAGTCAATACAAGTGCAACATGTTAGTGTATCACATAAAATGTGTCAAAGCCATGAGTCGGCATATAAGGACTCAAATATAAATTTGTTAATAGATTTGGTAGTGCACACATGTAGGGCACGTGTAGCATTAACTTTAAGCAAAGTTGACTTAAAATTTGATATATTGAAGTAATTTCAAAAATTTGGATCAATTAGATTACTTAAGATAACAATCTTCACAGGTTTCATAGTAATTAAAATGATTTTTTTCTCTTTTTCGGCCTAGTTTTTTTTATTAAAAAAAAAACTATCTTTGTTCTTTTTTCATCCTAGTTTCTTTCTATTAAAAAAATAAAAAACTATTTTATTGTTATTTTTTGTCCAAGTTTTTTATTTACTAAAAATGGGTATTTCAATAAATAAAAATTGGGACAATAAAAGAACAAAAAATTACTTTTTTTAATAAATAAAATAGGGACGAAACTATAACAAAAAATATTTTATAAGTTTTAGTAACATAAATAGGAGCAAAAAGATAACCAAAAAATAATTATGTTTGTTTCTTTTAAGAGATAAAATAGGGGTGGAAAAAACCAGAAAAAAAAAACATATTCTATTTTTTATTAAATAAAATTAGGAGAAAAAATTAAACTAAAATTTTTAAAAATAAATAAAAAATAGACAAAAAAAGAGACAAAAGAAAGAAGAAAATAGACAGTTTCTTATTGAACAAAAAATATCTTTAAAAAATATTTTAATGAAATATATAATTTTATTATTATATTAAGTTAATAAACTGTCTTAAGTAAATTAAGAAAAAAATAAACAGATTCAGTTTTCAATAATGTACAATGAGAATAGTTTGAATTTTTTTACAAAACATAACGATTTACCTCTCAATTACCTTTTTTTCTTCCACTTTTAGTGAAAAATTCTAAAAGAAAACAATATAGTGGATAAAGTCCAATTCTCACAACTAAATAGGTGACAAGTCAAAATGCCTCTAAATTTTTTAGTAAAAAAAAAACAAATAAATTAATAAAAACAAATTATTTAATATCAAAATTGTTTTTTCAATTAAAGAAATTGGAAGGACATATATAATTAGAAAATAATACATATTTATGAACGAAATTGTCATACCAAATACAAACCGCATCTTGGGGTGTCAATCATTGCTAAAACCCATTTTCCCACAAAATGTGAAGAAGTCCAATTCCACCATCAGTAATTTTCTCGAACTATTTTTTTAACAATTTATGAGAAAACTTTATTTGTAACATTACATGGCTCCGACCATCATACAAATTATTTGTGGAAAATTGCATTTCCAATTTCATTGCTAGCTTCAATTATTTAGGTGAGGTGTCCTAAATATAGTTTAGTTTTTAATAATAATCTGCAAAAATTATTATTAATACTAAATATGTCATGTTCAAAGTTTCTAAACAAAGACATGTTGAATTATTTCTTTAAAAACATATGTTTTTTATTTTAGTTGAAATACAACCTTAACTATGTAGATTCCAAAAAGTTGCCTAAGGTGAATTGTCTGTGTCGAACACGGTGAGACATTAGTAAAGGTGATAACTCGCGTTAATAGGCAATGTTTTGGCTTAACACGACATGACAAGCACTATTTAGACATGAACACCACACAATAAAATTTCATATTTGTTTTACCTAACCCAAACACGTAAAAACACGAATAACACACTCTACGATAATATAATTAATAATTTTCATATGCCACGACACAACTTTCGTGTCTGACCGACTACGAGTTACCCGATTAATTTCGTGTGATGTCTAAAATTGTCACTCCTAGGTACGACATCTACAATAATTGTTAGATAATACGCCACATGGTGTGTTAGTAATGTTGGTCATTCAAATTTAACACGGGATGTGAATTATTATACATTATATATATGATTTTTCATTCCCACTCGACTACCCGAGTCTCCATTCCCACTCTACTATCCTTAAACGGTGCACCACGAGCCCCACGAGTTCTCGTGTTAAAAACCTTCATTTTCATGTTATGCATCGAGATTTTGATATGCATTCCTCCTTTTTAATCTATATATATATATAAAGAGAGTGTCAAAATGCTCGTTCTACAACATGTTTTTACCAACTCCAAAAAACATTCCAAAAGTTCCACGCACGACACGTCACTATAACACATCAACCCGTTTTATAGTTAGCCTGCACATACTCATGACGGCACACACACACGTCGCTATATCCAGTTGGCCCGTTTAACTGTCAGCCCTGCAAATACGTGCGCCGCCAATATATTTTAATACCCGTTTTATCATCTTAGGTATTAATCTCAATTTATCAAGTTTTTCTCATTTATCTCAAATTAGCCCCACCCTTATAATCGACATATAATCCTCAAAACGACCCTAGTCCCATACCTAAAGGTCCCTAACACACAAGTATTTTCTAGCCTATCATCTAGGAAGAAAACCAACTTACCAACACCACTTAGCCACACCCTTAGGTTCGCTAATCCAAGAAACAACATAAAAATCAGCCCCACTCCGAAATATATATCCGTGAACCGTCACCACTATCTAGTCCCATACCTATAAAGCGATAACTACCCAAAGGCCTACTAACTAGTCACATACCTAGAAAGCAACATAAATAAAGGTGCCACAATCCCATCGTTCCCGCGGTGTCGAACATATAAAAAAATTCATGAGATTAAATTTCCATTCATCACAATAATTTCACCAATTTAATCCGTACACCATTAATTAGACAATTAATTCTCGTTTAATTATATAATTAATTAAACCATATTTTCGTTTCAAATTGTTCGATTTAATATCACATGCATGTTTATAGAATTTGAAGAGTGCGACTGTGATAATTGATTAAACTAAATTAAATTAAATTAAATTAAATTCGCAAGTTTCCAAGTAACCCTTATTTAATTAGAGTCTACTTTTAAAATAAATAAATAAATACAGACCCTAAACATGCATCTAAATCAACCCATCAATAAATAAAGCATGCAACACAGTAAATATGCTGAGTCACAGATTTCAGGAAAAAACCCCTTTCGGGTAAAACCTTTATTTCACTATGAATATATAAATCGCAACTTACAATTGCATAGATAAATCTGCAATGGATCAACGCGCAACCAACCCACAAAGACACGCAGTCTTTAACTCAGCAAGAGAATACACGCAGCACCCTCCAAGGACTCACAGCCCAAACAACAAAGGAAGAACCGCAGCTCTCCTCAATGACACACAACCATAATACTTTGTAGAGACCCCCTCAGCAATGACACGCAGCCCTCGGTTGCAAAGATCTCCCCACAAAGGTTGAATAGTAACAAAGCTTGTGTTCTAGGGTTCCAAAAGATTCACAAAAGTAATTTAGATTTTTGTGTGTGAATCAAAAAGATGTTTGACACATCAAAAATCAAAGTCTTGTTATGTTTGAACTCTTAGAAACGTTTTCTCAAAGGCTTAAAAAATACACCACCGAAATAGGCATATTTATAGTAAATATAAGATGGTGGATAAAAAACTCACAGTTCTGTTCGAATTTATCCCAAGCGGTCCGGTCCGGTATGGAGGCTGATCGGTCCGACCTCAGATCGGTTCGTTTCTCAAAAGGGACTCTTCGATATGCCTTCGATCCGAGGTATTCTGGAGCAGAGCGGATCGGTCCGGTAGGGAGGCTGACCTGTCCGAAGGCAGATCGATTCGTTTAAAATATGGGCGGATCGGTCCGGTATTCCAGAATAATGAAAATTCTTTTAAAAACTTCATTTTGCTTGAAACATTTCATAAAAATTTCCCAATACGAAGTATGAAGCATAAGGAACTTAAAAACAATACTTTACCAAGTTCATTCTCGCAGAGGTTATGATGTTGAAGACGCTTTGATATTCGGATCCGTTGATGTAGATGAGATTTTGAATTTCTTCAACGGTGTAACGGCGTACGACATACAGATTGATAGTGGACAAAAATGTCCTTAGAAATATCCCCCTATGTCTATGCCAATACATACATAAAAAATCCGAATTATCAACTAATGACCTATACAAATCTACCCTCCTATGAACCCTAAAGATGGAAAGATACAAATGTTTAAATCTTCATCGTTTGATCTTCAATCTTCAACAATCATCAAAGCTCAAAGCTTTTCTCATCAGGGGGTGCAACATATTGATCTTCAATCTTCATACCTACACACATGAGACAAAGCAAATACCACGTGACATATCGAGTTTGGAATGAGATAAACATGAATACCAATATATGATAAAAACATAAGCTACATCTCAAAAACTATCCCAAAATTCAAACTCCCCCATAATATGATAATTCTTTCCCCCCCTTTTTATGATGTCCCCAAATAGACAAATGAGAAGAATGAATCAAATAAGCAAAAAAAAAGGGGGTGTCACGGTACACAAAATAGGGCATCAAATAATATGGTAAACGTGCTCTTGCAAGGAGATGCTCAAACAAATCTTCACAAACTATTTTTGTATTTTTTTATTTTTTTATACAAAAATAAGATACCAATTTGAACAAATATGATACAAAAATCACACCATGGATTTAGACTCAAACAACCAAGTCATGAAAATGGAAGGATTGGGTGTGATTCGATAGGTAAATCAACTCAATCAAACATATGTGCACGATGCATACGTGTACTCCTAACGAATGAACATCAAAGGTATCCTTAGGTGTAAAAATTATTGAATTTAGATGACATCGTCTTATGCAAATCAACAAATCAAAGTCTAAATGATTTCCACACCAATAACGTCCAGAACTATTTTGCGCATTTTCGAGCATTTCAAGGACGTGCAAACCCGTTTGAAATTCTCCAACCAAACTCCCTCATGCGCATTTTCTTTTAGAGGTATAAAAATTAAATTCTCAATCTTTGGTTAAATTGAATTCGCAAGTTTCCAAGTAACCCTTATTTAATTAGAGTCTACTTTTAAAACAAATAAATACTGCCCCTAAACATGTATCTAAATTAACCCATCAAAAAATAAAGCATGCAACACAGTAAATATGCTGAGTCATAGATTTCAGGGAAAAACCTCTTTCGGGTAAAACCTTTATTTCACTATGAATATATAAATCACAACTTACAATTACATAGAGGAATCTGCAATGGATCAACGCGCAACCCACCCACAAAGATACGCAGTCTTGAACTCAGCAAGAGAATACACGCAACACCCTCCAAGGACTCACATCCCAAACAACAAAGGAAGAACCACAGCTCTCCTCAATGACACGCAACCATAATACTTTGTAGAGACTCCCTCAACAATGACACACAGCCCTCGGTTACAAAGATCTCCCCACAAAGGTTGAACAGTAAAAAAGCTTGTGTTCTAGGGTTCCAAAAGATTCACAAAAGTAATTGGAATTTTTGTGTGTGAATAAAAAAGATGTTTGACGTATAAAAAATCGAAGTCATGTTGTGTTTGAACTCTTAGAAAGTTTTTCTCAAAGACTTAAAAAATACGCCACCGAAATAGGTATATTTATAGGAAATATAAGATGGTGGATAAAAAACTCATGGATATGTTTGAATTTATCCCAGGCGGACTGGTCCGGTATGGAGGCGGATCGATCCGACCTAGGATCGGTTCGTTTTTCAAAAGGGCCTCTTCGGTTTGCCTGTGATCTGGGCTATTCTGGAGCAAAGCGAATCGATCCGATTGGGAGGCGGACCGATCCGGAGGTGGATCGATTCGTTTAAAATATGGGCGGACCGGTCCGGTATTCCAAAAAAATTTTAATTCTTTTAAAAACTTCATTTTGATTGAAACATTTCATAAAAAATTCCCTATACTAAGTATGAAGGATAAGGAGCTTAAAAACAAAACTTTAACAAGTTCATTCTTGCTGAGGTTATGAAGTTGAAGATGCTTTGATATTCGGATCCGTTGATGTAGATGCGATTTTGAATTTCTTCAACGGTGTAACGACGTATGACATACAAATTGTTAATGGACAAAAATTCCCTTACAGAGTTTATACAACAAGAATTAACTACGGTGCGACATCCACAAGATTTCCATTATTTGACGTCATAAAACTTATCAAAAGACATTCCTACATAAAAATCTACATGCGAATACCTTAACATCTACGGCACCCAAATCTCTACTCTAACATGCAAGGCTTTGAGTCTTCATTCATATTGAAAAATTGTAAAAATAGTCCCGAATTATATTCCAGTTTTCCTAATTAATATCTTTAGTTTTTTTTAAGAAAACACATGTATTTAGTGTGCAGGCCATAATCACTACACATAATACTAAGGAAAAGTAATAGAGCTAACCATGCCTGAGATTTGTTTGAAGAAATTTGATTTTAAAGTTGTGTTCCTTGCGAAAAGGCGACAAACATTCGTTCTTGAATCAACTTGAGAAAACCCAATTTATCTTAAAAAATCTCGAGTTGTAAGTTGTGTAAAATGGAGCTAGAGTTTGTAGAAGGAAGAAGATGAAAATTATAAGGGTCCACTGCTCTAAAAGGTTGTGAAAATATGTTTGAAAAGTCATAACCCCGTATTAATTTAACTGGAGAAAGATTAGAGAATTTAAATGGCATTAGAATCCTATTAAAACTAAAACAGTTCGCAAGTTGGTCAGGCTCCAAAACCGTGACAAACAGTTAGTCACAGTTTAAGCCTGTGACAAATATTTGAAGCGGAATTTTTATTTTGGCCCAATTTTTTTGCCTAGAGAGTTTTATGTTTTAAGGACTCTTCTAAACGGCCCAAGACTTTTATGTACTCATATTAGGATTCTTTTAAGCTAGATTTTTGAATTTTGAATTAATTTAATTAATTACCAGATAAAATTATGGTTTTTACACATCGCAAGTACTCTTTGAAGGAATTACTTTCGTGGAAGGAATATCATTCCCACATATGATGCTAATTGTGAGTGTAAATTAATCACAATCAAAAGGATTCCATAAAGCAATTAAAGAGAAAATGTAAGATATCAATCACACAATACAAAAATATACGTGGTTTGGAAAATTGTCTATGTTCATGGAGAGGATATTGTATTTTATTGAGTTCTCTCAAAGTTTTGAATTTTCATACCCTTGGCCCTGGAGTGTGGGTTATATTTATATTCATGTAAAACTGTAGAGATTAAACCAGTCAAGGAACTCCCTTGGCTTGAGATAAGCGTGCATGACGACTCCCTAAATATCTCGTTCGAGATTTTAGGTGACCAGCGTGAGTTGATAGTAAATGCAAATATGTTCATAATTATCCATGTGATAAATGATTTCAATAATCCATTATTTCTAATAGGATGGGTTGAGCATGTCCCACATGCTATTGGGCCTGGTCGGCGGGTCGTTGTAAGGACATTTTTCTCATGTCCAACATGTTAAATTTATGTATGTCGTACGCCGCTACATTTGGCACGTCACCTCACGATCTCACATGATGGCCTCTATCCGAATTCCGGGAATCAAGCATTCAACATCTCCATTAATATGTCCCACATCTGCCTCAACGACTTCACGGTCCACGATTTTAGGGACTTAATGCAAGTGGTACGCAAGGGAAGTCAAAATAGTGAAAAAAGGCACGATAGGAGTGTTCAAGGGAATTTTCGTAATTTCACATCCATAGTTTGGAGGTCTGGTCAACTGGAAAGTTGAAGAGCTCGCCGCAACGAAGATACTGGAAAAAATGGCACCTCACGATCTCACATGACGGCCTCTATCTGAATTCCGGGAATCAAGCATTCAACATCTCCATTAATATGTCCCACATCTGCCTCAACGACTTCACGGTCCACGATTTTAGGGACTTAATGCAAGTGGTACGCAAGGGAAGTCAAAACAGTGAAAAAAGGCACGATAGGAGTGTTCAAGGTCATTTTCCTAATTTCACATCCATAGTCTGGAGGTATGGTCAACTGGAAAGTTTAAGAGCCCTCCGCAACGAATATACTGGAAAAAACGGTACCTCAATCCGAGCTACGGTGAAAGAGTTATGACCTTTTGAAGATGGAGAAAATTCCTTAAAGAATGCTGTTTTTTTTGTACGTTGGATAGAATTTTAGAGTTTTAAGAACGTGGGACTCTTCATCTTTTTTCCTATAAATACCAACTTCGGGGGAGTTGTTTTGCAAGACTTTAGAAGACGTTTTTGAGAGTCCAAATTACTCTAGTCTTCATATTTTTTGAGTCCCAAGACTCATGTTTTGATTCACACAATTGCCAAACCTTTGTGAATCTTTTTGGTAACCCAAGAACACAACTTTGAGTTTGTTCAACCCTTGTGGAGAAGCCGTTTCTCTTCTTCATTGCTGACCACCTGGAGTTCCTGCGGGAGATTTTAGCCGAGACATCGAAACCGACGCCTGAGGGTATTTCGTATGTCGCACTTATTTCATTGTAATCCGTGTAAGCCGTTTTCTTACAAATTATAGTGAAATAAAAGGTTTTGCCCCTTTGGGGGATTTTTCCTGAAACTGTTTGTTTTATCCTGCATGATATATTTTATTTGATAAGTCATCTAGATGCATGTTTTAGGGTT
The DNA here is from genome assembly GCA_949130495.1 of Sambucus nigra. Lineage (NCBI taxonomy): Eukaryota > Viridiplantae > Streptophyta > Magnoliopsida > Dipsacales > Adoxaceae > Sambucus > Sambucus nigra. The sequence continues at coordinate 641,600,635 of OX422216.1, forward strand.
TAACTAAAATTTGGGAATAATTAAAATTGGATTTTATTTGAGAAGTCGCAATACTTCCGCTGTAGCGATTCTTCAAATTGGTATCAGAGCGGGTTACGCTAATTTATCGCGTGATCCTGATTTTTTTTTTCGAGGATTTACTTTCTGATACAATTTGTCTACTCACGTTTTCAAATTGGTATCAGAGCCTGTTGCACTAAGTTATTGTGTTTTGATCCTGATTTTGCACAAAAATGGCTTTTGATGGTTTTGATGATCTTCGATGTCAAATATTTCAAAAAGTTAATTGGAAAATTCATCGGAACTCTTGTTTTAAATCTTCTGTTGAAAACGAATCTGAGAGGTGTTCTTATTGTGAGGGTGTTGTTCACACGTTAGATGAGTGTACCACAAATTTAAAGAAGAAATTGAATAAACCGATTACTCATGTTTCTACCCTTAGTGATAGTGATTCGGAAGAAGAAATCTTTTATGCTTCTAGGCGAGAGTTTCCCATCCGTGTGATTAGTGATGAGAGTGAGGGTGAAAAGAGTGAGGAGGAAGAAGAAGAATTGAGTGAGTTGCAAGTTGCCTACAATAATTTGTATTTTGAATGTTTAAAGACAAAAAAGGCAAACTTGAAACTTGAAGCTCAATTGAAAGATTGTGCCTTAAAAAATAATGATGTTTTAGTTGAAGAACTTAGAGCACGAGAGAAAATTTTGAGAGAGAAGCTGGGATATGTCGAGGGTGAGAGAGATGATCTTCGAGGCGTGATGGAAGCTATGAAAAAGGAGATTCTTGAGTTTGAGGAGTCTAGGCGCTTACTTGAATCTAGGATAAATGAACTTGAGAAAAGTTTGAGAGATTCGAGTAAGGTGAAATTTGATTTGGAGTCTAGGTCTGAAAAACTTGATAAGATTTTAGGCACTATAGAGATTAAAAAGGATAGGGGTGGAATTGGTTTTAAAAAATATATTGCACCCATTCCCACACGTGTGAGAGAGCCTCCTAGGATTGTTAAGAAAGAGGCACCTAAGTTTGTTAGGAGACCACCACCTAGGAAATTGATGAGAGCACCACCTAGGAATTTGAGGAGAGGGCCACCTTTAGGTAACACACACCGCCCGATTTACACTTGCACACATTGCGGTAGGCAAGGTCATCTTAGGCAATTTTGTTACAAGCTTTTAAATGAACCTAGGAAGGTTAATAGAAGAATAGATTCGATTCCCCACACCCCCACACCTCGTTACACATCTATCTGGGTTAGAAAATCGGATTTAGAGGCTTATGGTTTATTTTTCCACGATTCCCGTTTGCTTGCACGTGATTCACCCCATGTGAAATCTTTTGGTTGATTGTGTTTACATGTTTGTCATACAGTAGTTGTGGTTTCATGATTTATTTTTGCTAGTGTGATGACTTGTACTTTTTGTATAATTTTTTTTGTTTGAAATTTCTTTGAAAAATATAAAAAAGATTTTATTTTGATAAAATTTTTAGAAAAATCCAAAAAGATTTTTGTATTTTTGCACCGTTTATGGATGGAGACTTAGGATAACCGAGTCACAACATCATTCAATTTTTTTCATGTGACTGTTTGATAGTGTTTTGAGACAATAGGTCAATTCATCCTTGTCCTTTATAATGTTTGGAGTCATTAAGATGTAATTAAGTGTTACTTCCTACATGTTTGACTCATGTTTCCTTTATTACACACATGCACGAATTTTTTTGATTATTGTGCTTGTCTTATCACATGTTGGTTGGGTGTTTTCACTTCAATCCTGTCCTTAAAACGAACCAAGCGCGATAAATTTTTGATAAGGAAACTGTGCATATAAAAATCGTTTTGTGAGATTGTGTGCTTTGTTTAAGAACGGGGAGGGGATGCGAAAGGTAATTATCTCTTCTTTGTTCAAAAGCCACCGTTCCAAAGGACCTAAAAAATGGAGGAATTTTATTATCCGGGGTCCAAAGAGGTTAAAACAGCCCGAAAAAATTGAAAGGCAATAAAAAGAAATTCATGCCAATTATGGGCCATTTAGGTTTTTGCACCAATTCTCCAAAGTTTGAGAATTTAGATTACCTCTAAAAGAATATATATATATGAGGGAGTTTGGTTGGAGAATTTAAAACGGGTTTGCATGTCCTTGAAATGCTTGAAAATGCGCTACATAGTTTTGGACGTTATTGGTGTGAAAATCACTTTGACTTTGATTTGTTGATTTGCATAAGACGATGTCATCTAAATTCAACAAAATTTTTTTACACCTAAGGATACTTTTGATGATCATTCGTTAGGAGTACACATATGCATCGTGCACATATGATTGATTGAGTTGATTTACCTATCGAATGTGTTCACACCCATTCATTCCATTTCCATGACTTGGTTGTTTGAGTCTAAATCCATGGTGTGATTTTTGTATCATGTGTTACATTTTTTTTCAAAATGGTATCTATTTTTGTATAAAAAATTGAAAAAAAATCAAAAATAGTTTGTGTATTTTTTGTATACCGTGACACCCCGATTTTGCTTGTTTGATTCATTCTTCTTATTTGTCTATTTGGGGACATCATAAAAAGGGGGAGAAAGAATTATCATTTTATGGGGGAGATTGAATTTTGGGGGAGTTTAAAGATTTGACTTACGCTTATCATATATTGGTATCTATGTTTATCTCATTTCAAACTCGATACGTCACTTGGTATTTTTTTCTTTATCTCATGTGTGTAGGTACTACATTGATGATCTCTGAATTGCACACCTTGATGAGAAAGGATTTGAGATTCCTGAAGATTTGAAGAACAAACGATGAAGACTATTCATTGTACCTTTTCCAGTTTTGGGTTCATGGGAGGGTAGATTTGTATAGGAAATTTGGTATTTGATAATTCGGATTTTTTATGTATGTACCCGCATAGACATAGGGGGAGATTTGTAAGGACATTTTTCTCATGTCCAACATGTTACATTTATGTATGTCGTACGCCGCTACATTTGGCACGTCACCTCACGATCTCACATGACAGCCTTTATCCGAATTCCGGGAATCAAGCTTTCAACATCTCCATTAATATGTCCCACATCTGCCTCAACGACTTCACGGTCCACATTTTAGGGACTTAATGCAAGTGGTACGCAAAGGAAGTCAAAACAGTGAAAAAGGCACGATAGGAGTGTTCAAGGGCATTTTCGTAATTTCACATCCATAGTTTGGAGGTCTGGTCAACTGGAAAGTTGAAGAGCTCGCCGCAACGAAGATACTGGAAAAAATGGCACCTCACGATCTCACATGACGGCCTCTATCTGAATTCCGGGAATCAAGCATTCAACATCTCCATTAATATGTCCCACATCTGCCTCAACGACTTCACGGTCCACGATTTTAGGGACTTAATGCAAGTGGTACGCAAGGGAAGTCAAAACAGTGAAAAAAGGCACGATAGAAGTGTTCAAGGGCATTTTCCTAATTTCACATCCACAGTCTGGAGGTCTGGTCAACTGGAAAGTTGAAGAGCTCGTCGCAACGAAGATACTGGAAAAAATGACACCTCAATCCGAGCTACGGTGAAGGAGTTATGACCTTTTGAAGATGGAGAAAATTCCTTAAATAATGCTGTTTTTTTTGTACGCTGGATAGAATTTTAGAGTTTTAAGAACGTGGGACTCTTCATCTTTTTTCCTATAAATACCAACTTCGGGGGAGTTGTTTTGCAAGACTTTAGAAGACGTTTTTGAGAGTCCAAATTACTCTAGTCTTCATATTTTTTAAGTCCCAAGACTCATGTTTTGATTCACACAATTGCCAAACCTTTGTGAATCTTTTTGGTAACCCAAGAACACAACTTTGAGTTTGTTCAACCCTTGTGGAGAAGCCGTTTCTCTTCTTCATTACTGACCACCAGGAGTTCCTGCGGGAGATTTCAGCCGAGACATCGAAACCGACGCCTGAGGGTATTTCGTATGTCGCACTTATTTCATTGTAATCCGTGTAAGCCGTTTTCTAACAAATTATAGTGAAATAAAAGGTTTTGCCCCTTTGGGGGATTTTTCCTGAAACTGTTTGTTTTATCCTGCATGCTATATTTTATTTGATAAATCATCTAGATCCATGTTTTAGGGTTTAACTAAAATTTGGGAATAATTAAAATTGGATTTTATTTGAGAAGTCGCAATACTTCCACTGTAGCGATTCTTCAGTCTTAAATTGGGCCTAAGTTATATTTAGGTCCCCACAATACCCTTAACATTCCTAAAAAACTTTAAAAAAAAACTTCTCCACAACAAAAAAGGGCCTGCGAAAAAACTGAAAAAAAAAAAGCTCATGCGCATTAATATTACATAAAACAATGTTTCTCTCGGCTGATCCCTCAAAATTTAAGCCCTGTTAAAATTTTCACATATCGATATTATCCAACTCAATTCTCCCATTTACACCCTCCCAGCATAAGGCTCTCCAAAAAACCCACAAGCCAATTGGCCTAGTAAGCCCAACTCGGCTCTAACGGGATTAATTCATCCCAACTCATTTATTAAATGGGACATGGGTAGCCCGATCCCCTAATGGGTAGGGTAATGGGCTCCATGCCTGTAGGGTTGGGCCAATCCATTTATTGAGCCTATTAGGTCGGCTCATTTATAGCTCGTTTAAATGTAAAGAAAAATTTATTTTTATTCGTTTCTTGTAAATACTAATGTTTTCTCTTCATTATTATTTTATGCATAAAAGTATTTAATATACACTTATAGTATATAAGAATACAAACTAATTCACATTCATATGTAAAAAATGATATTTTTGGCTTATTAGACCCTGTCCGTTAGGCCCATTTAGCCCGACACGTCCGTTTAGCCCTATACAGTCCCGGTACCAAGTAGGACTTGGGCATTAATATTTATGTTCCGGGCTAAGCCAACCCGACCTGTTAAGAAGCACCACTCGCCCAAGATTGGTCGCCACAACCCATGGGCCACTCTTACAATGGGTCGAGTAAGACCGGCCCATTGGAGAGCCTTATCCCAGTAGATATATTAAAAGGGCTACATAGTACTTTAACAAGTTGAAACTAACTCGTAGAAAACTGGAAACGCAAGTGACCATACTCTTTATACTATTTTATGCTCATACTCATTCGATACATTATGGCATAAGGGCAAAACAAACAATTTAATATCCCATGCATACTTCAACTACACACGTAGTAAACCACTCATAGTTGTTATTCACTGAAGTTATACAACAAGAATAATTCTAGGTCGATTCATGATTTTCATGTGTCGGTCGTGACACGTTGACATGATGTGTCCGGATTAGTTAGTGGATGTGATTAGTAAGTGTCTTATGAATGTGGGTCCGCACCAGCAACACTAACTAATCGTGGCACATCATGCCAACATGTCGTGTCCGACACATGAAAATCATGAGTCGGTTCATGTGTCGCCTAAAATTTATTGATTTCTATTATTAATTTGGTGAAAAAAGACTAAAAATAATATTTAGGTTAAATTAGATTTAAAAAAAATGTCAGTTACAAACTGATAGCTTTTTGATCCATTTTTTAAAATTGCAAAACAATTCATTTTGATCTAAATTTTTTTGAAGGTTACCTTGGAATGTTAATAACCCATAAAATCAATTCAACTCAATTTTCTTTTTACTATTTTAAAAAAATTGTACGTTAAATCATTTTAGCCAACCCGCAAGGTTCGGTTTGGCCTCTTTTTAATATTTTTTGTTTTGCTATTTTTTTCTACTTGATGAATTTTTTTTGGCTATTTCGAAATTTACCGAAAAAATACGATTTTATTGCAAACCGTACGGTTCGATTTTGGTTTACATTAGGATGTACGGATGTTTCATATTGTAATTTTGATTTTAGTATATAAAAATTGGTTTGGTAAATGAAAATTGGTTTACATCAAAAAATGCGAGAATAACACATTTTCTTTGATTTGATTTTTTTATATAAAAGGCCCCCATTTTTATTTTTTGCCTTGGGCGTCGAAAACTATAGAGCCATCCCTGAATATATAGTTTGGGATAGGAGGATAAGTTAATTATTTTATGGCCCGTGCATAAAAAAAAATTGAAAATATGCTTAATGAATATTTTCAGTTTTCCCTCGCCTAGGATTCAAAAATGTAGGTACTTTTGAAGATAACATGATAATGAAGTAACTATGCTTACAAAGTTGAAAATGTTCTTGATAATTAAATAAAAGGAGCTATCATGCTAACTTTTATTTTCTAATCCTCATTTTTTCAATTTTTTGTTTTAGAGTAAAGAGTGCATTATTTACTTACATTATCATGTACCGACATATATAAATTTTTATGAACTAAATAAATTTTTACTAAAAAGGTGCATGGATGTCACATGGGGTATGTTGGTATTTAGGTCTGGGAAAAAATTAAAATATTGAAATTTAACATTAAATTTCAAATTATAATATCAAGTTTAACTGTACGTACATTGGATTTAGGCTAACTTTTTAAACATTTTTTTCAATAAATTAAACAAACTTTTGTACGTACATTGACATTTTTTTACATTTTTATTTAAATATCACAACATATATTAGTTAAATACTTATTTTAATTTAATTATTATCACATGTCGCACACTCATCGCGTGTGCACCATCAACTAGTGTAACTTTAATCATAGGCCATTGACTAATAGTCACATCTACCATTTGCATTGCAATTCATGTGTCGTGCCAAGGTGGCAATGCTCTTGAAAAACCAACTCAAATGAAAGATTTGCCAAGAACTCACTTGAAAAATGTGTTTATACTTTAAGATTTTTCATATTAAATAGGTTATGGGGTTTTTTACTTTGGTCCATAAGATAATGTCGTAACTGGACATAACCCTCCATTTTTCAAAACATTAAACTTAACCTCCCCCCCTCCACCACCACAACAACAACAACACACGCACAAACATGTTTATCGTCACACTTGTACCTTATGAATTGGCTCGCTTGGACTTTATGCATAATGAGAGTTAATTCTAATTATTGAATATTTAAATGGGTATCTCTTAGGGGTGCTAATATTTAACACGATACAAAAACACAACATGACCCAATACGAAATTTACACAGTCTGTCGTGTTCGGGCCAGGATATTCTGGCCTGATAGCGGATCGTGTCGTGTTCTTGCCATAGGTTTGACACGAAATTGACTTAAAATTGGTCCATTTGTCCCAATTACAACCCGATTTGACTTGATCACCATCCCTTAATAATTATTATATTTCGTGCAATATAAATCAAAAATTAATATTTATATATAAAAGTAAGTTGGTTATTGTGTTGGGTCGTGTTGAATCATGTCAATTGGCACGAAATTGATTTATCTTGTTATTCGTGTCGTTTCATGTTCTTAACGAGTCATATTCTTGTTAGAAAAAAAAAACAGGATATCATGTCGTGTCGTGTTGCATCGGGTAAAATAAAGTCATATCGAGTTGGGCCAGGTCCAAATACGATCCGTTAACTTGAATTGTCACCCTTAATATCTCTCAAGCGAGAATTGTCTTCTAAGGGGGTAAAGTTAGAATAAAATAAAAAAATAGGCTTTTTAACCCATGTTACCAACTAAATTGGGCTATTCATATTAGAATGAATCATAATAGCGAATAGTAAGGCTCATTTTTCTTGATATAAACTTTGGTTAAGCATTTTGTTGAAAGATAATGCATTGTTTTATCAAAGTACTCTTGCTAGTCTAATCTTATTCACTGAATACCAGAATAAGTAATTGTAATACAATATAGTCATGTTCATCAAACCCATCTTCAACATGCTGTGATAAATCAAATGAAAGAAAATGATTTTTATTTTTGCATAGCAGAAATCATAGTTCTCTCCATCAAAAATCGAAATGAAAGGCTGTTGTGTACGCATCTGGTTGCTTGAACTTGCCATAAATTTTCTATCACTTTTTGATGGATTATGTTTCCACAAAAGAAATCACGAACAACTCTTTTGATCTGAACAGAGCTATGTCGGGTTTTTGAGGAGAACAATAACAGAGTAATAAGTGAAATAAGGAAGTCCAGCACTTGATGTTGTAGAGAACATACAAAGCAAGGGAGAAGTTATTCTCAGAAGTTGTTGTGCCATTACATAGTTTGGACAGCTTTTTACAAAAGTGGGAACCATCCAGAGAGGAATCTAAGGAGAGAGACAAAAAATAAAAAATACAAAAGTAGTTTCCGCGCATTATTATTTTTAACAGGGTTTTACACTAGGGTTTTACACTACTGAAAGGCGATACGTCTTAGAGAACTTCTTTATTCGATGCAGATGGAGAATCTATTCAATCCAAAAACGGCATGGAGGGAATATATCATACATTTCGTAGGACCATTTTACATCATAGGGAAGGTAATATATCATGCATTATTCTCTTCTCCACGCCCTCACTAAATTCTCATTCAGCTCTATTGTTTTCAAAAATAAAAAAAGGCAGGTCAAAGTTATATCCAGGCCTCCTTCTTTGTCTTCATTCTCATAACAGAAATCCTCCTTCTCGTGCCCGATTCGTCCACAGTCATAGTAGAAAATGGACAGTCATTCATACCAGAATGAAACTCATTGTAGAGATTCATCTTCGTTTCTCACATAAACCCCTCGTTTCAGATAAATATTGAATCTAAACAGATAAATATTGGTACCCCAACAGGTAATAGAGAAGCCTTTCTTTGTCTTCCAGGCCCCGTTTAAAACGTTACTGACTCCCACCTTGTTTAAACTCATGTGTGATATGATACGACCTACAAGAGAGGCTAAAGCTTCCTCACCGTTGATGGATAACTTCTCTTCCAGGTCAATAATGGTACATTTGGGCTGGTTGCTCATTTTTTCATCACTAGGGTTCTCGTCCATGATAATGAGATAAATTAGAGGGTAATGGGTGCTATAGGGAAGGAGGTTTGAGAGGTGAATGACGCAGGCTGTGGCTCAGGGTGCTAAGACGGCGCTTAGGGTTGAGCTCTCCTAGAGAGAGAAATAACTAAGACGGCTGTAAGGACATTTTGTCCAACATACTTGTATATGTCACTAGCCGTAACACCATTGAAGAAATTCAAGTCCATATCGTCATCAACGGAATCCGAGTATCGAATCAAGGAAGGAATCGGAAATCCAGTCAGCCGGACCGGTCCGCCTCAATGAAAAAGGAACCGATCCGCTGATAAGCCTGGACTGGTCCGCCAAGAAATTAAAAGAACCGATCCGCTTCTGGACCGATCCGCCTCCCTGCCGGACCGGTCCGCCTTGCATGAGTCCAGAGAGCACCGGACCGAATGCGAACCGAATCGGCTTCAAATTAAAAGAACCGATCCGCCATCGGACCGATCCGCCTAAGGCCCGGACCGGTCCTCCCTGGATATCTTCTGCCAGATCGTGTTGCAGATTTTTTAGGGTTTTGACTCCTTATTTAAACCACGATCAGTAGTTGGTTTTCTTAAGACTTTCCCACGATTTTCAGAGCATATCAACCCTAAAGTCTTCACCTATTGAGTCCTATGATTCTAGGTTTTTAGATTCACACATCTTCCATATCCATGTGAATCAAGTTTGGTAACCCAAGAACACCATTGTTGTTGTTCAACCCTTGTGAAGTGGACCGCTTCTTCCTCTTCATTGCAGCCCTACTGGAAAGGGATAATTCCAGCCGCGACTACAGAATCCGATACCCGAGGGTAATTCTTAGTCAAAAACTTGTATTTCAGTGTAATCCGATTGTAAGCCGTTTCTCTTACAAATTATAGTGATATACAAATGGTTTTTCCCCTGTGGGGGATTTTTCCTTAGCTTTGTGTGTTGAATAATTCTTGCATGATTTCATATTGTTTCAATCACACCTAGTTGCATGCTTAGGGTTAATTTGGGTTAAAAATGTTCTTAATTGAACGCAAGCGCCAACTCTTTCAAATTGGAATCAGAGCAGGTTACGCTAATCTATCGCGTATTCCTATTTTCCGCAAAATTTTTCTAAAGATATCAATTTTTTGAAAATAAATTGATTTTTGAAAAAGTGCGTGTTCAAATGGAGAAGTTATATAATCAGATGCCTATTTTTTACGGGTCTAATTATGCCTACTGGAAAGCTCGTATGAAATCGATTTTAAAATCTATTGACGAGCGTGTTTGGTTGCTTTGCGAAAATGGTTGGACTCCTCCCACGGTCACTGTTAATAACATCACCACTTTAAAACCCGTGTCAGCCTGGACTGAAGATGATTAGAAAAGTGTCCAATTTTAATTCCCGTGGTTTGAGTGCTATTTCTGGAGCTGTCTCTCCTGATGAGTTTCGCCGAATTATGACATGCACCACGTCTAAAGAGGCTTCGGATGTTTTGAAATTGACACATGAGGGTACGAACGCTGTTAAAGAGTCAAAATTACAAAATTTGTCCACCCAGTTTGAAACTATCACCATGTCTGAGTCTGAATGCTTTGATGATTTTTATGCTCGTTTGTCAGACATTGTTAACACATGTTTTAATTTGGGTGAGGTGATTGATAACACGCGTGTCGTTAAAAAGATTTTGAGATCTCTCCCAAAACGCTTTATTCCTAAAGTCACTGTTTTGAACTCTTTGGGAAATCTGAAATCACTTAAGTTGGAAGAACTTGTAGGAGATCTTCAAACCTATGAGATTGACATGTTTCCCAAAACCATTAAGGCTAAGGATAATGGGGTTGCTTTAAAGACTCATTTTCAGAAAAAGAAAGAAAAAGTTTTTGAATCCAAGTCTGAGTGTGATTTTGACTTAGATGACTTGGCCCTATTTGCAAAAAATTTCAAAAGAATTCTCAAATTCAAGAAAAGTGGAAATTTCAACGATAAAAGGAATTTTGAGAAAAATACTTTTGAAAAGAAAAATGAGAAAGAGTTCAAAGAAGATTTCAAAGAACCTCCTAAAAGGGACAGTGAGAAATGTTTTGAATGTGATGGTAAGGGTCATAGAGCGTTTGAGTGTGCCAATCGTCTGAATAGAGAGAAAGGGAAAGTTGTCCTAAATGCTACCCTTAGTGACGACAGTGAGGTCGAGTCGGTGGACTCGGGAGATGAGTCACCGCATGAGCGTAACTTCACCGCGTTCATGGCTTGTCATGTTAGTACTCCTAGTGCATCTCACGACGATGAGGATGCTACTTCACAGGGACACCTCGACAGCGAGAGCGAAGAGAGTGAGGGAGAGGATGAGGAAAGTAAGAGCGAGTGTGATCTTCAACACGCCTACGCTGAGTTGTATTCTGAGTCATTTGAAACCAAGAAGCGTAATAATGCTTTAGCTCTTAGGATCACCGCCTTAGAGAGAGATTTAAGATTGTTTGGAGAAAGAGAGAGTTGTGATGAGAGTGGAAAAGAAAGAAAGAAAGATCTTGAGAAGATAAGATGTTTTGAGTGCGATGGGATAGGGCACAAGAAATTTGAGTGTCCCACTAGACTTAAGAGAGAGGGAAAGAAAGTTATTATGCCCACTTCTCTAAGTGATAGTGATAGTGAGGGTGATAATGGTGATGATAGGTTGATCCAAAATGCCTTTAGAAAGTTGTTTATCGAGACCATGGAAACAAAAAGGTCAAATAGGATCCTAGGTCTTCGTATTCGTGAGTTAAAGGTAGAAAGTGATGAGCTTAAAAGGGAAAAAGGTGACTTGACCAACACGGTGTCTAGTCTGACGACACGTGTGTCCCATCTTGAGGATGACCTCAAACAAGCACGGGAAGTTCAAGTCACATTAGAGAATTCTCCCGAGCCTATATCCACCATTGTGAGTGAGTCCCATGGGTGTCCGTCTAGGAATATTCATCCCAAAATTGTTGATAAATTACTTCCTAGACCGGTTTATGTTTGCTCCCACTGCAATAAACGAGGACATCTTAGGGAATTTTGTTCTAAGTTGGGTTTTGTGCCATATCATGCCACTTCACATATTCATGCACATGCACCCACTCATAATACTTTGCCTGCTCATTTTGATAGAGAGTTTGCACATATTCGCGAGCAAGTGAAGTTTTTTATCAAGACTACACATGATCTAGTGGAGTTGGTTCAAAAGATGCCACCATCTTTAGAAAACTCCATCGTTCCTCCCGGTTGAGATCTAGTCTTGATTGCTAGCATAGGTTGTTTATCATGTCATTTTTAAACCTATTGCTAGCATGTATTATTAGATAGTTTTTCATTTTTTTTAAAAAAAAAATACAAAAATATTTTCCTTTAAGAAAATTTTTAGAAAAACACAAAAAGATTTTATTTTGATAAAATTTTTGAAAAATTCAAAAAGAGATTTGCCCTTTATGGATGAGCATTTAAGATAGCCAAGTCACAACTTCATTCCATTTATCCGTGTGACTGTTTTATAGTGATTTGAGAGGCTACATCATTTCATCCATGTGCTTAACATTGATTGGAGTCCTTGAGATGTAATTAGTGATATCTTCCTACATGTTTGACTCCTATATCCTTTAATGCACACATGCACGGCTATATTTGACTATTGCACTTGCCAATCTCATGTTGGCTTGAGTGTTTCCATCTCAATCCTGTCTATACAATGTATAAAATGCGATAAAACTTGACAAGATTGGATTGCATGAAAAAACCGTTTTGGTGAGACTGTGTGTATATTTTCTTAACGGGGAGGGGCTGCGAGAGTTGATTCTTATCCTTTGCGCAAAAGCCACCGTTAAAAGGACCTAAAAAATGGAGGAATTTTAATATCCGAGGTCCTAAGAGGTTAAAAGAGCCCAAAAAAAAAAAAAATTGAAAAGGCAATAAAAAGCAATTCATGCCACATATGGGCCACTTAGGTTTCACCATCAATTCTCCAAAGTTTGAGAATTTAGAATGCCTCTATTCAAAATATAAATCTGAGGGAGTTTGGTTGGAGATTGAAAAACGGGTTTGCACTTCGTTGAAAGTCCTGAAAAAGCATGAAAAACATTTTGGACGTTATTGGTGTAGAAATCACTTTTAGCTTTGATTTGTAGATTTGATATAGTCAATGTCTTATATTTCCAATCTCTTACACCAAAGGAAGCATTTGAGTTCATTCGTTAGGAATATCCAATATTCATCGTGCACATATGTCATGTTTGTATGTATTGATTTTCCTATCGAATTTTTATCACACCCATTCATTTACGCCATCACCGACTTGGTTGTTTTATGTTCATTCATGGTGTGATATTTGCCTTGTGACACCCCGGTTCTTGCTTGATTGATTTATTTCTCTCATTTGTCTATCTGGGGACATCATAAAAAGGGGGAGAATGAATTATCTGATTATGGGGGGAGTTTTGAAATTTGAGGTTCATCATAAATCGGGTATATATGCATATGTTTACTATCTCATTTCACACTCGATATGTCACTTGGTATTTTTCTTTATCTCATGTGTGTAGGTACATCCTTGATAATCCCATGATGCACACCCTGATGAGAAAAGCGTTGAGATTTTTGATCTGAAGATTTGCAGAACAAACGATGCAGCCTTTATAATTTGTACCTCTTTCAGTTTTGGGTTCATGGAAGGGTAGATTTGTATAGGCATTTTTTATTCTAGATAATTCGTATTTTTTTATGTATGTTCCGGCATAGACATAGGGGGAGATTTGTAAGGACATTTTGTCCAACATACTTGTATATGTCATTAGCCGTAACACTGTTGAAGAAATTCAAGTCCATATCGTCATCAACGGAATCCGAGTATCGAATCAAGGAAGGAATCAGAAATCCAGTCAGCCGGACCGGTCCGCCTCAATGAAAAAGGAACCGATCCGCTGACAAGCCCGGACCGATCCGCCAAGAAATTAAAAGAACCGATCCGCTTCCGGACCGATCCGCCTTGCATGAGTCCAGAGAGCACCGAACCAAATGCGAACCGAATCGGCTTCAAATTAAAAGAACCGATCCGCCATCGGATCGATCCGCCTAAGGCCCGAACCGGTCCGCCCTGGATATCTTCTGCCAGATCGTGTTGCAGATTTTTTAGGGTTTTAACTCCTTATTTAAACCACGATCAGTAGTTGCTTTTCTTAAGACTTTCCCACGATTTTCAGAGCATATCAACCCTAAAGTCTTCACCTATTGAGTCCTATGATTCTAGGTTTTTAGATTCACACATCTTCCATATCCATGTGAATCAAGTTTGGTAACCCAAGAACACCATTGCTGTTGTTCAACCCTTGTGAAGTGGACCGCGTCTTCCTCTTCATTGCAGCCCTACTGGAAAGGGATAATTCCATCCGCGACTATAGAATCCGATACCCGAGGGTAATTCTTAGTCAAAAACTTGTATTTCAGTGTAATCCGATTGTAAGCCGTTTCTCTTACAAATTATAGTGATATACAAATGGTTTTTCCCCTGTGGGGGATTTTTCCTTAGCTTTGTGTGTTGAATAATTCTTGCATGATTTCATATTGTTTCAATCACACCTAGTTGCATGCTTAGGGTTAATTTGGGTTAAAAAGGTGTTTATTATATAATTTCTTAATTAAACGCAAGCGCCAACTCTTTCAATGGCACTTAGTGTTTTTTTTTATATTCTACTCTATGTATTTCGCATCAAATATAAATTTGTAAATGAAAACACAAGTAGATAAAAAAATACGATAAAATCAAAGGCAGTGATGAGAGTATAGAGATTGACGAACAATAGGATTTGGAGAAAATAGCGATCTTATTGCAGTAGATGGCGTTATGTACGTAGGTCTGCTACTGAATTGGAAGCTAGGGCTTGTTTTGGTGCGTTGCCCACCAACAATATGCCTATAATTACTACCACCAAATTGCTCACTTTATACGATGATGATGATCTACCATCACAACCATACCTCTTAATTCCCATCATCTCTCGTCTAGCTATAAATCAAGAAAAATAGGAAAAAATTATTTTCAAAGTTGTTTAAGAGCTTCCGGTTCTAGCAATCAGTAAGCCCGTCTAACTCAGTTGGTAGAGCGTAAGGATCTATTAAATATCTTAACCTTGTGGTCGTGGGTTCGAGCCCCACGGTGGGCGATTTTTTTTTTATTTTTTATGGTTTAGCTTTTTATATAAGCTCTCTAATATCACAAATAAAGTATTTGTTTTATTAATTGTAATATCAGTGTTTCTCTGTGTTATATCAGTCATTCTGCAATGATATGGGAAATTTTGGGTTCTCTGGATCTAATTTAGAATATTTAAACAATAGCAACATGGACAGTGGCCTCCTAATTAGAAAAGAAAATATTTTAAAATATAACTGCTAGAAGAGAAGCTTTAAAGCATGACAACAAGCATTGAATTTGGTTCATTTATACGTAATCAAAAGAAGGAATTAACAACAAAAAAAAGGAATTGACCTTAGAGATTTAAGGGCCTTCAAACTAGCTCTTCCAGTAGATTAATTTATTTATTTTTATAATCCTATGACTCCACGCGAACGAATCTTTCGACTCTCCATGGGAGTTAAACAGGGGGAACGTTGTGCGAGAGTCATCCATCCTAACACATATCTCGCTTAATATCCGGTCTCGGTTGAGAGTTTCAAATTCTCGACCTTTCGTCGAAAGAGTCCGACTCTTTTCGCTGGCACAACGAGGGTGAATAAAAGATATGGAGATTAATGAACCTAGTCATATGTGGTAAAAAAAACTCTTAAATCTCTTTACGCTTCTAATAACTCTTTTTTTGAACTCATATTACAATCCTTTTATGGGTGACATGGTATGTATCAATTTCTTTATATTATTGTAAAATTGAGAAAGAAAAAAATGAGTTAAAATATAGGTAAGTTACATTTTAAAATTTATGTAAGCATGTTGAATTCTATATTTTCTCGCATAAATAGGAATATTAATTCTTGTCTGACTCATGAGTACGACACAGTGACATGTCACACCCGCATTGCTCTGTATATGGATCCATTATTGTTGGACCAGACACGAGTCAATACAAGTGCAACATGTTAGTGTATCGCATAAAATGTGTCAAAGCCATGAGTCGGCATATAAGGACTCAAATAGAAATTTGTTAATAGATTTCGTAGTGCACACGTGTAGGGCACGTGTAGCATTAGCTTTAAGCAAAGTTGACTTAAAATTTGATATATTGAAGTAATTTAAAAAATGTGGATCAATTAGATTACTTAAGATAACAATCTTCACAAGTTTCATAGAGTAATTAAAATTATTTTTTTCTCTTTTTTGCCCTAGTTTTTTTTATTAAAAAAAACTATCTTTGTTCTTTTTTCATCCTAGTTTCTTTCTATTAAAAAAATAAAAAACTATTTTATTGTTATTTTTTGTCCAAGTTTTTTATTTACTAAAAATGGGTATTTCAATAAATAAAAATTGGGACAATAAAAGAACAAAAAATTACTTTTTTTAATAAATAAAATAGGGACGAAACTATAACAAAAAATATTTTATAAGTTTTAGTAACATAAATAGGAGCAAAAAAATAACCCAAAAATAATTATGTTTGTTTCTTTTAAGAGATAAAATAGGGGTGGAAAAAACCAGAAAAAAAAACATATTCTATTTTTTATTAAATAAAATTAGGAGAAAAAATTAAACTAAAATTTTTAAAAATAAATAAAAAATAGACAAAAAAAGAGACAAAAGAAAGAAGAAAATAGACAGTTTCTTATTGAACAAAAAATATCTTTAAAAAATATTTTAATGAAATATATAATTTTATTATTATATTAAGTTAATAAACTGTCTTAAGTAAATTAAGAAAAAAATAAACAGATTCAGTTTTCAATAATGTACAATGAGAATAGTTTGAATTTTTTTACAAAACATAACGATTTACCTCTCAATTACCTTTTTTTCTTCCACTTTTAGTGAAAAATTATAAAAGAAAACAATATAGTGGATAAAGTCCAATTCTCACAACTAAATAGGTGACAAGTCAAAATGCCTCTAAATTTTTTAGCAAAAAAAAACAAATAAATTAATAAAAACAAATTATTTAATATCAAAATTGTTTTTTCAATTAAAGAAATTGGAAGGACATATATAATTAGAAAATAATACATATTTATGAACGAAATTGTCATACCAAATACAAACCGCATCTTGGGTTGTCAATCATTGCTAAAACCCATTTTCCCACAAAATGTGAAGAAGTCCAATTCCCCCATCACTAATTTTCTCGAACTATTTTTTTAACAATTTATGAGCAAACTTTATTTGTAACATTACATGGCTCCGACCATCATACAAATTATTTGTGGAAAATTGCATTTCCAATTTCATTGCTAGCTTCAATTATTTAGGTGAGGTGTCCTAAATATAGTTTAGTTTTTAATAATAATCTGTAAAAATTATTATTAATACTAAATATGTCATGTTCAAAGTTTCTAAACAAAGACATGTTGAATTATTTCTTTAAAAACATATGTTTTTTATTTTAGTTGAAATACAACCTTAACTATGTAGATTCCAAAAAGTTGCCTAAGGTGAATTGTCCGTGTCGAACACGGTGAGACATTAGTAAAGGTGATAACTCGCGTTAATAGGCAATGTTTTGGCTTAACACGACATGACAAGCACTACTTAGACATGAACACCACACAATAAAATTTCATATTTGTTTTACCTAACCCAAACACGTAAAAACACGAATAACACACTCTACGATAATATAATTAATAATTTTCATATGCCACGACACAACTTCCGTGTCTGACCGACTATGAGTTACCCGATTAATTTCGTGTTATGTCTAAAATTGTCACTCCTAGGTACGACATCTACAATACTTGTTAGATAATACGCCACATGGTGTGTTAGTAATGTTGGTCATTCAAATTTTAACACGGGACGTGAATTATTATATATTATATATATGATTTTTCATTCCCACCCGACTACCCGATTCTCCATTCCCACTCTACTATCCTTAAACTGTGCACCACGAGCCCCACGAGTTCTCGTGTTAAAAACATTCATTTTCATGTTATGCGTCGAGCTTTTGATATGCATTCCTCCTTTTTAAGCTATATATATATATAAAGAGAGTGTCAAAATGATCGTTCTACAACATGGTTTTACAAACTCCAAAAAACTTTCCAAAGGTTCCACGCACGACACGTCACTATAACACATCAACCCGTTTTATAGTTAGCCTGCACATACTCATGACGCCACACACACACGTCGCTATAGCCAGTTGGCCCGTTTAATAGTCAGCCCTGCAAATACTTGCGCCGCCAATATATTTTAATACCCGTTTTTATCATCTTAGGTAATAATCTCAATTTATCAAGTTTTTCTCATTTATCTCAAATTAGCCCCACCCTTATAATCGACATATAATCCTCAAAACGACCCTAGTCCCATACCTAAAGGTCTCTAACACACAAGTATTTTCTAGCCTATCATCTAGGAAGAAAACCAACTTACCAACACCACTTAGCCACACCCTTAGCTTCGCTAATCCAAGAAACAACATAAAAATCAGCCCCACTCCGAAATATATATCCGTGAACCGTCACCACTATCTAGTCCCATACTTAGGAAGCGATAACTACCCAAAGGTCTACTAACTAGTCACATACCTAGAAAGCAACCTAAATAAAGGTGCCACAATCCAGTCGTTCCCGCGGTGTCGAACATATAAAAAAATTCATGAGATTAAATTTCCATTCATCACAATAATTTCACCAATTTAATCCGTACACCATTAATTAGACAATTAATTCTCGTTTAATTATATAATTAATTAAACCATAGTTTCGCATCAAATTGTTCGATTTAAAATCACATGCACGTTTATAGAATTTGAACAGTGCGATTGTGATAATTGATTAAACTAAATTAAATTAAATTAAATTCGCAAGTTTCCAAGTAACCCTTATTTAATTAGAGTCTACTTTTAAAACAAATAAATACAGCCCCTAAACATGCATCTAAATCAACCCATCAAAAAATAAAGCATGCAACACAGTAAATATGCTGAGTCATGGATTTCAGGAAAAAACCCCTTTTGGGTAAAACCTTTATTTCACTATGAATATATAAATCGCAACTTACAATTACATAGAGAAATCTGCAATGGATCAACGCGCAACCAACCCACAAAGACACGTAGTCTTTAACTCATCAAGAGAATACACGCAGCACCCTCCAAGGACTCACAACCCAAACAACAAAGGAAGAATCGCAGCTCTCCTCAATGACACACAACCATAATACTTTGTAGAGACTCCCTCAGCAATGACACGCAACCCTCAGTTACAAAGATCTCCCCACAAAGGTTGAACAGTAACAAAGCTTGTGTTCTAGGGTTCCAAAAGATTCATTTTATACAAAAATTCTTTTAAAAACTTCATTTTGCTTGAAACATTTCATAAAAATTTCCCAATACGAAGTATGAAGCATAAGGAACTTAAAAACAATACTTTACCAAGTTCATTCTCGCAGAGGTTATGATGTTGAAGACGCTTTGATATTCGGATCCGTTGATGTAGATGAGCTTTTGAATTTCTTCAACGGTGTAACGGCGTACGACATACAGATTGATAGTGGACAAAAATGTCGTTAGAAATATCCCCCTATGTCTATGCCGATACATACATAAAAAATCCGAATTATCAACTAATGAACTATACAAATCTACCCTCCCATGAACGCTAAAGATGGAAAGATACAAATGTTTAAAGCTTCATCGTTTGATCTTCAATCTTCAACAATCATCAAAGCTCAAAGCTTTTCTCATCAGGGCGTGCAACCTATTAATCTTCAATCTTCATACCTACACACATGAGACAAAGCAAATACCACGTGACATATCGAGTTTGGAATGAGATAAACATGAATACCAATATATGATAAAAACATAAGCTACATCTCAAAAACTTTCCCAAAATTCAAACTCCCCCATAATATGATAATTCTTCCCCCCCCCCCCCCCCCCTTTTTATGATGTCCCCAAATGGACAAATGAGAAGAATGAATCAAATAAGCAAAAAAAAGGGGGTGTCACGGTACACAAAACAGGGCATCAAACAATATGGTAAACGCGCTCTTGCAAGGAGATGCTCAAACAAATCTTCACAAACTATTTTTTTATTTTTTTATACAAAAATAAGATACCAATTTGAACAAATATGATACAAAAATCACACCATAGATTTAGACTCAAACAACCAAGTCATGAAAATGGAATGAATGGGTGTGATTCGATAGGTAAATCAACTCAATCAAACATATGTGCACGATGCATACGTGTACTCCTAACGAATGAACATCAAAGGTATCCTTAGGTGTAAAAATTGTTGAATTTAGATGACATCGTCTTATGCAAATCAACAAATCAAAGTCTAAATGATTTCCACACCAATAACGTCCAAAACTCTTTTGCGCATTTTCGAGCATTTCAAGGACGTGCAAACCCGTTTGAAATTCTCCAACCAAACTCCCTCATGCATATTTTCTTTTAGAGGTATAAAAACTAAATTCTCAAACTTTGGAGAATTGGTGCAAAAACCTAAATGACCCATAATTTGGCATGAATTTCTTTTTATTGCCTTCAAATTTTTTCGGGCTCTTTTAACCTCTTTGGACCCCGGATAATAAAATTCCTCCATTTTTTAGGTCCAATTTTAACGATGGCTTAGAATTCATAAAGGGAAAATGAACCTTTCGTAACCCTTCCCCATTTAAAAAAAAACATACAAACTCACGAAAACAGTTTTTATATGCACAATTTCCTTACAAAAATTATCGCGCTTGGTTCGTTTTAAGGGCAGGATTGAACTGAAAATACCCAACCAACATCTGATAAGACAAGCACAATAATCAAACAAATCCGTGCATGTGTGCAATAAAGGAAACATGAGTCAAACATGTAGGAAGAAACACTTAGTTACATCTTAATGACTCCAAACATTATAAAGCACAAGGATGATTTGACCTATTGTCTCAAAACACTATCAAATAGTCACATGAAAATAATGGAATGATGTTGTGACTCGGTCATCCTAAGTGTTCATCCATAAAAGGTGCAAAACAAAGAACAAAAAAAATATTTTTGGATTTTTAAAAAAGTTTATATAAAAAAAATCTTTTTGTATTTTCAAAATTTTTCAAAAGAAAAAATTTATACAAAAAGTACATGTCACAACGCTAGCAAAAATATATCAAAAGGCATAACTAGCGTATGACAAACATCCAAACACAATCATCTATATGGTATGGCAAGAGAAGAATCATGTGCAAGCAAACGAGAATCAACTTGTCTAAAATCTAGTGCCTCTAAAATTGATTTCCTAACCCCAAATAGATGTGAAACGTCGTGCGGGGGCTTTGGGAACCACGGGAACACTAGAAATAAACTTCCTAGGACATTTTCCAAGATAAAAAAAAATCTCCCAAGGTGACCTTTTCTACCACAATATGAACATGTGTAAACCGGTGGAACGATACCTAAAGTGTGATCTTTTTTAACATCCTTGGAATTAGTTGACCCTCTAAAACAAATAATGGTTTTGGCTTTAGAATTAGAAGCATGAGAACACGATGAGCCATTACCATCACTATCAAACCAACTTGATATGTCAAATCATTTTTTAACTTCAAAATTTTTGACTCAAGAAAAGAATTAGACTCTTCCAAAGACAGGGATTTCTTTTTCAAATTTTCAATTAAACTTAACACTTTATCGCGTTCACCCTCAATTAAAACAAACTTATCCCTAAGAGTCTTTTTACGTGCCGTAAAATCATCGATTAATTTTTTATCCTCGACGGCACAAATGGGAACCCTAAAATTTTTTAAGTCCTCTAATTCCTTCTCAAAAATAAGGACTCTCCCATCACTCTTCTTTTTGGCAATTTTCAAAGAATCAAAATCAATACACAAATTACCAAAGTGCTCATGACAAATATCATTTTGAATTTGAAACGCTTGCAAATATTCAATCTTGCTTTTAAAGAGAGAATTTTCTTTTACCAAAACTTTAATTATTTTGCAAAGTCTCAAATTCAAACTTTTTAATTTTTTCACATGGTCGTCTACTTTTTCAAAAATAGGCTCCTCATTAAATGGGCGTTCAATTAAAAAAAATGCGATTTTTCACAAACTTGATTTAAAAAAAATCAATATCACACAATTTCGCGGAAAATAGGAATACGCAATAAATTAGCGCAACCTGCTATGATACCAATTTGAAGAGTGCGAATGTGATAATTGATTAAACTAAATTAAATTAAATTCACAAGTTTCCAAGTAACCCTTATTTAATTAGAGTCTACTTTTAAAACAAATAAATATAGCCCCTAAACATGCATCTAAATTAACCCATAAAAAAATAAAGCATGCAACACAGTAAATATGCTGAGTCACAAATTTCAGGAAAAAACCCCTTTCGGGTAAAACCTTTATTTCACTATGAATATATAAATCGCAACTTACAATTACATAGAGGAATTTGCAATGGATCAACGCGCAGCATACCCACAAAGATACGCAGTCTTGAACTCAGCAAGAGAATACACGCAACACCCTCCAAGGACTCACAGCCCAAACAACAAAGGAAGAACCGCAGCTCTCCTCAATGACACGCAGCCATAATACCTTGTAGAGACTCCCTCAACAATGACACGTAGCCCTCGGTTGCAAAGATCTCCCCACAAAGGTTGAACAGTAACAAAGCCTGTGTTCTAGGGTTCCAAAAGATTCACAAAAGTAATTGGAATTTTTGTGTGTGAATCAAAAAGATGTTTGACATATAAAAAATCGAAGTCTTGTTGTTTTTGAGCTCTTAGAAATTTTTTCTCGAAGACTTAAAAAATACACCACCGAAATAGGTATATTTATAGGAAATATAAGATGGTGGATAAAAAACTCATGGATCTGTTCGAATTTATCCCAGGCGGAGCGGTCCGGTATGGAGGCAGATCGGTCCGACCTCGGATCGGTTCGTTTTTCAAAAGGGCCTCTTCGGTTTGCCTGCCATCCGGGTTATTCTGGAGCAAAGCGAATCGATCCGGTAGGGATGCGGACCGATCCGGAGGCGGATCGGTTCGTTCAAAATATGGGCGGACCGGTCCGGTATTCCAAAAAAATTTAAATTCTTTTACAAACTTCATTTTTCTTGAAACATTTCATAAAAAATTCTCAATACTAAGTATGAAGCATAAGGAACTTAAAAACAAAACTTTACCAAGTTCATTCTCGCAGAGGTTATTATGTTGAAGACGTTTTGATATTCGGATCCGTTGATGTAGATGCGATTTTGAATTTCTTCAACGGTGTAACAGCGTACGACATACAAATTGATAATGGACAAAAATGTCCTTACAGAGTTTATACAACAAGAATTAACTATGGTGCGACATCCACAAGATTTCCATTATTTGACATCATAAAACTTATCAAAAGACATTCCTACATAAAAATGTTCCTGCGAATACCTTAACATCTACGGCTCCCAAATCTCTACTCTAACATGAAAGGCTTTGAGTCTTCATTCATATTGAAAAATTATAAAAATAGTCCCGAATTATATTCCAGTTTTCCTAATTAATATCTTTAGTTTTTTTTTTAAGAAAGCACATGTATTTAGTGTGCAGGCCATAATCACTACAGATAATACTAAGGAAAAGTAATAGAGCTAACCATGCCTGAGATTTGTTTGAAGAAATTTGATTTTAAAGTTGTGTTCCTTGCGAAAAGGAGACAAACATTCGTTCTTGAATCATCTTGAGAAAACCTGATTTATCTTAAAAAATCTCAAGTTGTAAGTTGTGTAAAATGGAGCTAGAGTTTGTAGAAGGAAGAAGATGAAAATTATAAGGGTCTACTGCTCTAAAAGGTTGTGAAAATATGTTTGAAAAGTCATAACCCCGTATTAATTTAAGTGGAGAAAGATTAGAGAATTTAAATGGCATTATAATCCTATTAAAACTAAAACAGTTCGCATATTGGTCACGCTCCAAAACCGTGACAAACAGTTAGTCACAGTTTAAGCCCGTGAAAAATATTTGAAGCGGAATTTTTATTTTGGCCCATATTTTTTTGCCTAGAGAGTTTTATGTTTTAAGGACTCTTCTAAACGGCCCAAGACTTTTATGTACTCATATTAGGATTCTTTAGACTTGCTTTTTAAATTTTGAATTAATTTAATTAATTACCAGATAAAATTATGGTTTTTACACATCGTAAGTACTCTTTGAAGGAATTACTTTCGTGAAAGGAAAATCATTCCCACATATGATGCTAATTGTGAGTGTAAATTAATCACAATTAAAAGGATTACATAAAGCAATTAAAGAACAAATGTAAGATATCAATCACACAATACAAAAATATACGTGGTTTGGCAAATTGTCTATGTTCATGGAGAGGTTACTGTATTTTATTGAGTTCTCTCAAAGTTTTGAATTTACATACCCTTGGCCCTAGAGTGTGGGTTGTATTTATTGTCCTGTAAAACTGTAGAGGTTAAACCAGTCAAGGAACTCCCTTGGCTTGAGATAAGCGTGCATGATGACTCCTTAAATATCTCGTTCGAGATTTTAGGTGACCAACGTGAGTTGATAGTAAATGCATATATGTTCATAATTATCCATGTGATAAATGATGTTAATAATCCATTATTTCTAATAGGATGGGTTGAGCGTGTCCCACATGCTATTGGGCCTGGTCGGCGGGTCTTATATTGGGCCTAAGTTGTATTTAGGTCCCCACAATATCCTTAACATTCCTCAAAAACTTTTTAAAAAAACTTCTCCACAACAAAAAAGGGCCTGCGAAAAAACTGAAAAAAAAAGCTCGTGCGCATTAATATTACATAAAACAATGTTTCTCTCGGCTGATACCTCAAAATTTAAGCCCTCTTAAAATTTTCACATATCGATATTATCCAACTCAATTCTCCCATTTACACCCTCCCAGCATAGGGCTCTCCAAAAAACCCACAAGCCAATTGGCCTAGTAATCCCAACTCGGCTCTAACGGGATTAATTCATCCCAACTCTTTTATTAAATGGGACATGGGTAGCCCGATCCCCTAGTGGGTAGGGTAATGGGCTCCATGCCTGTAGGGTTGGGCCAATCCATTTATTGATCCTATTAGGTCGGCTCATTTATAGCTCGTTTAAATGTAAAGAAAATATTATTTTTATTCGTTTCTTGTAAATACTAATCTTTTCTCTTCATTATTATTTTTTGCATAAAAGTATTTAATATAAACTTATTGTATATAAGAATACAAACTAATTCACGTTTATATGTGAAAAATGATATTTTTGGCTCATTAGGCCCTGTCCGTAAGGCCCATTTAGCCCGACTCGTCCGTTTAGCCCCATATAGTCCCAGTACCAAGTAAGACTTGGGCATTAATATTTATGTTCCGGGCTAAGCCGACCCGACCTGTTAAGAAGCACCACCCTCCCAAGATTGGTCGCCATAACCCATGGTTCACTCTTAAAACGGGTCGAGCAAGACCGGCCCATTGGAGAGCCTTATCCCAACAGATATATTAAATGGGCTACATAGTACTTTAACAAGTTGAAACTCACTCGTAGAAAAATGGAAACTCAAGTGACCATACTCTTTATACTATTTTACGCTCATACTCATTCGATACATTATGGCATAAGGGCAAAACAAACAATTTAACATCCCATGCATACTTCAACTACCCACGTAGTAAACCACTCATAGTTGTTATTCACTGAAGTTATACAATAGGAATAATTCTAGGTCGATTCATGATTTTCATGTGTCGGTCGTGACACGTTGACATGATGTGTCGGGATTAGTTAGTGCTTGTGATTAGTAAGTGTCTTATGAATGTGGGTCTGCACCAGCAGCACCAACTAATCACGACACATCATGCCAACATGTCGTGTCCGATAGATGAAAATCATTAGTCGGTTCATGGGTCGCCTAAAATTTATTGATTTCTATTAATTTGCTGACAAAAAGGCTAAAAATAATATTTAGGTTAAATTAGATTTAAAAAAATTGTCAGTTACAAACTGATAGCTTTTTGGTCCATTTTTTAAAATAGCAAAACAATTCATTTTGATTTAAAATTTTTTGAAAGTTACCTTGGAATGTTAATAACCCATAAAATCAATTCAACTCGATTTTCTTTTTACTATTAAAAAAAATCGTACGTTAAATCGTTTTGGCCAAACCGCACGGGAGGTTTGGCCTTTTTTTAAATATTTTTTGTTCTGCTATTTTTTTCTACTTGATGAATATTTTTTGACTATTTCAAAATTTACCGAAAAAATTCGATTTTATTGCAAACCGTACGGTTCGATTTTGGTTTACATTAGGATGTACGGATGTTTCATATTGTAATTTTGATTTTAGTATATTAAAATTGGTTTGGTATATGAAAATTGGTTTGCATCAAAAAATGCGAGAAGAACACATTTTCTTTTATTTGATTTTTTTATATAAAAGGCCCCCGATTTTTATTTTTTGCCTTGGGCGTCGAAAACTATAGAGTCGTCCCTGAATATATAGTTTTGGATAGGAGTACAAGTTAATTATTTTATGGCCCCTGCATAAAAAAAAAATTGAAAATATGCTTAATGAATATTTTCAGTTTTCCCTTGCCTAGGATTCAAGAATGTAGGTACTTTTGAAGATAACATGATAATGAAGTAACTATGCTTAAAAAGTTGAAAATGTGCTAGATAATTAAATAAAAGGAGCTATCATGCTAACTTTTATTTTTTAGTCCTCATATTTTCAATTTTTTGTTTTAGAGTAAAGAGTGCATTATTTACTTACATTATCATGTACCGACATATATAAATTTTTATGAACTAAATAAATTTGTACAAAAAAGGTTCATGGATGTCACATGGGGTATGTTGGTATTTAGGTCTTGGAAAAAATTAAAATATTGAAATTTAACATTAAATTTCAAATTATAATATCAAGTTTAATTGTACGTACATTGGATTTTTGCTAACTTTTTAAACATTTTTTTCAATAAATTAAACAAACTTTTGTACGTACATTGACATTTTTTTACATTTTTATTTAAATATCACAACATATATTAGTTCAATACTTATTTTAGTTTAATTATTATCACATGTCGCACACTCATCGTGTGTGCACCATCAACTAGTGTAACTTTAATCATAGGCCATTGACTAATAGTCACATCTACCATTTGCATTGCAATTCATGTGTCGTGCCAAGGTGGCAACGCTCTTGAAAAACCAACTCAAATGAAAGATTTGCCAAGAACTCACTTGAAAAATGTGTTTATACTTCAAGATTTTTCATATTAAATAGGTTATGGGGTTTTTTACTTTGGTCCATAAGATAATGCCGTAACTGGACATAACCCTCCATTTTTCAAAACATTAAACTTAACCTCCCCCCCCCCCCCCACCCCAACAACAACAACACACGTACAAACATGTTTATCATCACACTTGTACCTTATGCATTGGCTCGCTTGTACTTTATGCATAATGTGAGTTAAGTCTAATTATTGAATATTTAAATGGGTATCTCTTAGGGGTGCCAATTTTTTACGCGTTACGAAAACACAACCCAATACGAAATTTACACGGTCTGTCGTGTTCGGGCCAGGATATTTTGGCCTGATAGCGGATCGTGTCATGTTCGTGCCATAGGTTTGACACGAAATTGACATAAAATTGGTCCATTTTGTCCCAATTACAACCCGATTTGACCTGATCACCATCCCTAAATAATTATTATATTTCGTGCAATATAAAATCAAAAATTAATATTTAAATATAAAAGTAAGTTGGTCATCGTGTTGGGTCGTGTTGAATCATGTCAATTGGCACGAAATTGATTTATCTTGTTATTCGTGTCGTTTCATGTTCTTAACGGTTCATATTCTTGTTAGATAAAAAAAACACGATATCATGTCATGTCGTGTTGCATCGGGTAAAAAAAAGTCATATCGTGTTGGGCCAGGTCCAAATACGATCTGTTAAGTTGAATTTCCACCCCTAATATCTCTCAACCGAGAATTGTCTTCTAAGGGGGTAAAGTTAAAATAAAATAAAAAATAGGCTTTTTAACCCATGTTACCAACTCAATTGGGTTATTCATATCAGAATGAATCACAATAGAGAATGGTAAGGCTCATCTTTCTTGATATAAACTTTGGTTAAGCTGCATGAATTTAAATGCAATAAATCACATCCATATAATTATGTATTAACTTATCCGTCTCATTCATAATGAATGCCCAACTTTTTCGAATCATGATTCACATATCCTATCTAAATAGACAATTCTCCCCCATTCCTGGTCGAGGAGTAACCCTTTGTCATTAATAGACAAATCTCCCCCATTCCGGATCTAGGAGTAACCTCCCATTTAGGTAAACCAAAATGAACAATTTTATATTCATAACATTATGATCATATTCGTAACAGTATACAAATACATCCTTCCAGTGAGTACACTCACCTTGGGTTGTCAACTACGTATTCACATTTCCTTCGGGAGGAGCTGAACTGGGTTGATTAGATCTTACGCCTGTCAATCCAACTAAATCAGTATTGAATCTCAATAATAAGTATCATCCTAATATAATTATGTAACTTTCCATGACTATACAGCGACCATATAATTCCACTCAAGTCACATTCCATGAAACATGAGTAAAGACAAAACAATGGTGCACATATTGATAAAGTTATGAAGATTCAACCGTAGGAATTACCTCATAAGGAATTTATAACCAAAGTCAATTAAACATGAAATTATACTTCTCAACGTATAGACACATGAAACATGTACTCAAAGTACCCTTTGTAAGGACGAAATACAAACATTCATTCAAGGGGTATCCAGTATGCCCTGAAATTATTGTCCTACATACTTAGCCATCCTATATTCCTAAATTGCATAAATACAGGGGTCCAAACTTATCAATATAAAAACATATATGAATATAATTTCCTGTACAAGTGACGGTGTAATTTTTTAAGCTTCCTAGAGCAAGTTATGACCATTTCTTTACAACACAAGAAATCTTCCCTACAAGATCCTCTATTGTTCCTTCAACTTCCAAGAATTTTCATAATTTTTCTCCAGCATAGCTTTCCATTATTTTCCACCCATTTTCATTAGACACACTGAATAGTATTGAATTAAATTTTCATAAATTTTTGACTTCATTTGCTATGTCAAAATCTTGACAAAACTCAAGGAATACCGAAATGAAATATACAAACAACAACTATATACCAACTTTCAACCATCACTACGGCCTAACCCCAAGGAGATAAATTCTAATTTTTGGGTATGATATGAATATATGAGTATACTTTCATGTACGATTGGAATTTCTCAATTCCATTAATCACACAAAGAGATATGCAGATTTGAATACAAGGGATTTCAATACAAAGCAATATGACATATAAACACCACTTATCTCACATATGAACCAATACATGTTATCACAAAGCATGATGAGGTTTTAATCAATAATTCACGATTTATATACCTTGAAATAAGTATAATACAAGATTACAGAAATATTAACACATAATTTTACCTTGGAAATACCTTAAGGACTTTGTTGGAAATTTTTCCTAGCTTCTCCTTGTAATCTTTCTTCCTTAACTTCTACTTTCTCTTTCCTTAAGATTAAATCTCTCAAAACTGAACCTAGGGTTATATTTTTTGAACAAATAAGCTAAAGGGGGAGTTTTAAGTCTGCCAAGGCTGCCTCCCAAGCCATCCATTCAAATTAAAACATTTGGTTTAATAAAAGACAATTTACCACTTAAAGGGAATGGACAACTTTGTTCTTTATTCGTAAATTCGGTATAACTCTTTACTCGGGCATCCATTTAATGATCTGTTTGTTGTGTTACAACCCTAACTCACATGTCCTTGTTTTCACCTCAAGTCATTTATAATGTTATAAAGGTCATAACTAGTCTCTAACAGGAACATTTCTACCGATAACAACAAAATTTTGTGTTTGTATATAATTCGACCTTTCATGATTTTTGAAAGTAGGATTATAATAAGCATAATCACTTAACATTAGATATACCAATAGCACATTATTCATATCACATAAGATAAGCATGATTTAAATATAATTATCATAATTATATTCGGGTTGTCACAACTTCCCCCCTTAGAAAATTTCGTCCCCGAAATTTAATATAAAGGTCACTTACCAAACAAATGGGGATAATGTTTCCTCATGATATCATCCATTTAC
Source organism: Sambucus nigra (assembly GCA_949130495.1). Taxonomy (NCBI): domain Eukaryota; kingdom Viridiplantae; phylum Streptophyta; class Magnoliopsida; order Dipsacales; family Adoxaceae; genus Sambucus; species Sambucus nigra. Next base: position 641,630,855 of record OX422216.1, read on the forward strand.
CAAGTTGCTTCTTTAACTCCATGGCTCATCCACATAACTTTAACTAAAGGAATAACTTTATTTCTCAATACTTGGTCCTTACGATCAATAATTTCCAATGGTTCCTCGATGTACTACAAGTCTTCCTTCAGTTCAATTGGTTGAGTTTTCAAGTGATGAGATGGATCTGCCAAATAATTTTGAAGCATAGATACGTGAAACACATCATGTAAATGGGATAAATCTGGAGGTAATGCTAATCTATATGCCAGGGCCCTAATTCTTTCCAACACCTCATATGGTCCAATGTATCTTGGACTTAGTTTCCCCTTTTTCCCAAATCTCATAACGCCTTTGCACAGTGAAATATACAGGAATACAAAATCACCCTTCTGAAATTCCAATGGATACTTCCTCTTATCTGCATAAAATTTATGCCTGCTTTGTGCTATCTTTATCCATTCCCGAATAATTTTGATCTTTTTAGTCGTCACATCTATTAATTCAGAACCCAATATTTTCCTTTCACCCACTTCATCCCAACACAAAGGCGTTCTACATATCCTCCCATATAAAGCTTCATAAGGAGTCATACCAATAGTCGACTGATAACTATTATTATATGAAAATTCCATCAATGGAAAATGATCATCCTAACTACCTTTGAAGTCAAATACACAGGCTCGTAACATGTCTTCTAATATTTGAATCGTCCTTTCTGATTGCCCATCAATTTGTGGATGAAACGCAGTGCTGAACTTCAAACTTGTGCCCATGGCATTCTGGAGATGAGGACAAAACTTAGAAGTGAACATTGGATCTCAATCAGATACAATTGACACTGGTGCCCCATGTAAACGGATAATCTCATCAACGTACATACGTGCATATTTTTCCACAGTGTAGGTGGTTTTAACTGGAAGAAAATGGGCCGACCTCGTCAATCGGTCTACAATAACCCAAATAGAATCATGCCCCTTTGGTGACCGTGGTAATCCCGTAACAAAATCCATCAGTATATGCTCCCACTTCCATTCCAGAATAGGTAACGACTGCAATAATCCTGCCTGCTTCTGATGCTCCGCCTTTAGTTGCTGGCATACTAAACATTTAGCTATGAACTCTGCAATCTCACATTTCATATTGTTCCACCAATAATACTCTTTCAAATCTCTTTACATTTTGGTACCTCCCGGATGCATAGAGTAAATAGAACTATGTGCCTCTTCTAATATATCTTTCTTTAAGGGTGGATCATTCGGTACACAAATCCTATTTTTATAACACAACGATTCATCATTTTTAATTTCAAAGTCACTCTCTTTACCATCCAGGACATCTTGTTTCTTCTTCTCAAGGAATGGATCACTAGTCTGCAAATTTCATATGCGTTCGGCCAATAAAGGTCTCACTGTGACATGTTCTAATAATCCTCCGCTTTTTGAAAACTTTAACTCAATCCCCATCGATGCCAAGTCAAGAATATTTCCATCACGGGCATACCGTATGCAACCAAGAATCCCTAATGATTTTTGACTCAAAGCATTTGCTACTACATTGGCCTTCCCAGGATGATGATGAAGGGTACAGTCATAGTCTTTAATCAACTCTATCCAACGCCTCTATCTCAAATTCAGTTCTTTCTGTGTAAAAAAGTATTTCAAACTTTGATGATCCGTAAATATCTCACAAGTTTCTCTATACAAGTAATGTCGCCACAACTTTAAAGCAAAAACAATGGCTGCTAGATCCAAATCGTGTGTAGGGTAGTTTCGTTCATGCATCTTTAATTGTCTGGAAGCATATGTTATTACCTTCCCATTCTGCATAAGAACACATCCTAACCCTTGAAATGAAGCGTCTGTATATATCACAAAAGACTCATTCCCACGTGGAATAGTAAGTATAGGGGCTGAAACCAACCGATTCTTTAATTCTTTAAAACTCCTCTCATATTCTTCATCCTATACAAACTTCACTTATTTACGAGTCCACTTTGTCAATGGTAATGCTATTGTTGAAAATCCCTTAATGAATCTGCGATAGTAACCTGCCAATCCTAGGAAACTCCTAATTTCTATCACATTCTTAGGACTTTCCCATTCAACAATTTCTTCCACTTTCTTTGGATCAACATATATCCCATTTCCCGAGACAACATGCCCTAAAAACACAATTTCATTCAACCAAAACTCACACTTGCTAAATTTAGCAAATAATTTATTCTCTCTCAAAATCTGCAATTCAAGTCTCAAATGTTTCTCATGTTCCTCCATGCTACGCGAGTAAATCAACACATCGTCTATGAATACAATCACAAATGAATCAATGAAAGGGTGGAATACCCGATTCATCAAATCCATAAAAACTTCTTGAGCATTAGTTAATCCAAATGGCATCATCAAAAACTCATAGTGCCCATATCGTGTTCGAAAAGGTATTTTGGAAATATCACTATCCTTTACTTTCAATTGGTGGTAACCCGATCTCAAATCAATCTTCGAAAATACCATGGCCCCCTGTAATTGGTCAAACAAATCATCGATACGAGGTATAGGGTACTTGTTTCTAATGGTCACCTTATTCAATTATCGATAATCAATACATAATCGCATTGTCCCATCTTTCTTTTTCACAAATAACACTGGGGCTCCCCATGGAGAAACACTAGGCCGAATGAAACCTCTGCTTATCAGATCTTGTAATTGCACTCTCAATTCTTTCAACTCTGTTAGTTCCATTCTATATGGAGCAGGGGAAATTGGACCAGTACCTGGAAATAATTCAATAGAAAACTCTACTTCCCTATCGGGTGGCAATCCTGGCAATTCCTCTGGGAAGACATCAGAAAATTCTCTAACCACTGGTATATCTTCAACTTTAAGTGCTTCCTTACTAATATCAACCACATACGCTAAATACCATGTACAACCCTTACTCAATAACTTTCTGCTCTTTATTGCTGAGATGAGACAATTAGGGACAACATTCCTTTCCCCTATAAACTGGAACTCGGGTTCACCAGGAAGATGAAATGTAACTTCTTTTCAAAAATAATCAATGGAAGCATGATACGATGATAACCAATCCATCCCCAATATAATATCAAAATCTCGAATGGCCAACGGTATCAAATCAATATAGAAATCTCGCTCACCTATTCGTAAGACACAATCTTTATAAACATGCTCCACCAGAATTACACTTTCCATTGGGGTAGAAATATATAAGTCACAATTGAGAAATGAACATGGTCTACCCAAATATGAAACAATATGTAATGCCACAAATGAATGCATAGATCCAGGATCAATGAGTGCATATAAATCTTTATTGGCAATAGAGAGTTTACCTGTAACCACTTCTGGTGTAGCATGGGCATCTTGCAATGTCATCGCAAACACTCTTCCTCCTGCCTTCGATCCACTTGCTTGTCCTATATCCCTTCCCCTGGTTGCATTCCCTGGAGATGATCCTTTATGAGGCCCCACACTACTAAATGAAACTGCTCTAGATAGTATAGGACAATTCTTTCTCAGATGGCCATTCTGATGACAGTTAAAACATTATATATTCTGTAACTTTGGGCAATTTCTTTTTATATGGCCCGATGTACCACAAAAGAAACAAACATTCGAATCTCCTTGCACTGAAGCTCCCGAACCTCTTCCACTACTAGCCTCACCCCTCTGGGAACCACCTCCCATACCTCTACCATGATGAAATTTCTGCCCTCCAAGTCTTGAATATTCTGTATCACTACCTTTTTGATAACTTGGATTGAATCTACTTCTCATTACACCTCGTTCTCGATTCCCTCTTGCTTCATTCACGTAATTTTCTACCAGCAGGGCTTTATTCACCAAGGCTGAATAATTACTAGTCTCTAAAGTCGATAGCCTTGATTTAATAACTAACTCTAGCCCATTGAGAAATCGGCTGAAGATGTCTTCCTCATTTCGTATAAACCTCGAAGCAAACCGAGATAAGGCTGAAAGTTTGGCTTCATATTCTCTAACAGTCATGCTTCCCTGATTCAACATGAAATATTCTTTCTCCTTTTGTTTTCGATACATCGGAGGAAAATACTTATCATACAAGGCTTTAACAAAAGCATCACATGAGATCACATTCGCACCTCCTGGAGTAATCAACAAATGTTTTGTGGCATCCCACCAGTACTTAGCTTCTCCTTTCAGCATATACGCCGCCAAGGTCACTTGTTGATTTTCAGGCATCCTCATTACCCTAAAGATAAGTTCAATCTCCTTAACCCAGACTTCTACCTCTACTGGATCAACTGCTCCTTCGAACGATGGTGGGTTCATCTTAAGAAATTTCTCATGTGAAGTACTCCTTTCTTCCCGGTGTATCACCTCCTCAGCCCTAGCCAATGCATGTGCCTCCATTTTCCTGGCCTGTTGTTCTTCCATCTGAGCCATAAATCTAGCTTGTTGCTCTGCCATTAGAGTCATAGCACGTGCTATTTTTTGCATGTCTGTCAATTGTTCCTGCTCGAGTTCTATATTTCCATGAACAGGTTGCTCAACCTCCGCTTCTGCTGCCATATTTGAAGCCTCATCTTCTATTCCCACATTAACATTTCCTCCTTCCATACTTTTATATCTAAAATAAATCAAATATATACAGTGTAGTTGAAAGGAGGTAGTTTGGAACAGTAGTTCCATACATTAAGTTACCATTCCGAGAAATATTGAATATTCTGGATTGGTTGGACAAAAGCTGCATAACCTCAGCAAAATGCAGGAACAAATGGAACCATCCGCCAAAATAAGGTTCTGGATCCATTTGCATGTCTAACAGCAGTTCTAAAAACTGACAATGGAAGATTAGACTCTGAATTGCCTCGGATATCGCTATTAGGTGGTGCATGGATTGATTGCCAACCAAAAGAGCTATATGGTTCCCAAATACGATCATAAGTATCATTTTCATACCTGAGTGAGAGTTGTTGTTGGAACAAAAATTAGACCAAGTACAAACAAGGAAACAAGGGAAAGAAGTTAAATTTTTTAAGAAAAAATTTTAATGGTTAAGATTGAAACTTATTAACTAGAGTAAAATTAATATTTTTATTTTTAAAAGGTGACTATTAATTTGAGACTTTATCAAGAAAATGTCATTAACACTAATATGATCTTAATCTCACCCGTTACCACATGTAAATATGTAAATTATTAGAGTATTCTAATACTTTATAAATTATGCCACATGTACATTTAGGCATTAAAACTAAGAAATGTCACTAAAACTAAAGTATTAGAGTTTCTAATACTTTATAAATTATGCCACATGTACACCTTGGCACACATTATCACATATGAACTACATGTTGGTTATGAAAATGTAAACATGAATTCAATTAAAGATAAAAACTAGTGACTAAGTACATATTTTCCCTATTTCCCTGCTTTTGGACATCAACGAAACAGTGAGAATATCATATGGTGGCTTACCTGATTGCCTAGTTGGTCATTGAACCGACATCATATCTCCTGTAGAGAGCTAATGATGACTTAGATTCTGAATTATATATGGAATTTTTCAATGGCCTTAGCTCTACTGCTGATGATATGAAAGGTGTTCCAGAGCTTGTGTTCACCAGACACACATGTATATAATCTGTAGTGGGAATATGTATAATCTCTTTGATCACAACTTGGGATGCATTGTTTAGTTGTACCATATTCCATTCGTTGATTTCAATGCAAAGTGGACTAATCACTCTTAGAGCGGATACAACAATTGCTTCTCGCCTTCAACTTGGGATGCAGAATTATTAGAAGAATTCACTTAGATGGAATAAACTTGATAAAGCAACAAGTTAAAGGCAAGGAGAAAGTTGATCAGAGGGAACAAAATCAAGAAGGGGGACTATCAAAAGAGAGCAGATGTCGAGGTTAAAAATATTGAAGGTGAGAAGCAACAGGAAGATACCCCGTATATGGCAGTGGAATATGAGGTACAACATGATAATTGCTCTACTGATGCTCTTAATATTGATGTTGTAATCACATAAAATATTTAAGAGGAGAGGCCATATAATAATATCTTGGATAAAGAAGCTCTACAGATTATGAAGATCTAAATACTAAAGAGACCGAGTCCGCGATTCAGATGCAACATTTAGCGAATTTGAGTTCTATATCAAATGTTTATAATTCAGCCAATACTCTTACCATATTTCTCAGAGATTCTTGGGTCAGACTCATGGATGAAGAAGAGGAACAAGAAATTAATGAAGATATGGAAGAGAAGAAAAATGAAGCTTCGCAACATAATCTGATCAATTTTCGATTAGAACAATAAGTGTACTGATTGGTACATGAAGTGGACTGATTAGAACAACATAATTATTTAGATATTTTAAATAATTAAAAATAAAATTAGTACGTTAGCAATATGCAAGTCTGTCGCACTTCAAAATAACTAATCATACAATTTAATGCATATTAAATAATGGTTTGAATATATCTGATTGGTACATATTGTAATCTTATTTTTTTTAATTTTATATATTTTTTTCATAATTTTTCACGCCCTCTAAATTGCGTATCTTTGCGTATCGCCCGATACCGCGAACGAGTTGAAAATCGAGTGTCCGATACCGAGACTTTGAACCATGATACTATGTAACCAATGCATGCCTTAACAATTTAAAGAAGACTACATGAAATAATATTGAAGATAAGGATGGTTTTATCACTGTCCTTTCAAACTCTCAGAAGAAGAAGCTAAAAACTAAAGCTAAGGAGCTAAAGACTCAGATAAGTTATAATTTGAGGAGTGAACCTGGATCCATAAATGAAGTTGTTTTATTGGAACATTAGAGGATTCGGCAATCCTTATTCTAAAGAAAAGCTCAATTCTTGGTATGTCCATTACAGACCTGATTTTATGTGTTGCTGAACCCAAAATCTTGTTTTCTGAAGACTTGATGAAAATTTTAGCTTCTATGGGATTCATTTTTCTAACTTCCACTATTAGGGATGGTTTATTACCAAACGTATGGATTTTTTATTCTACTAAGAATAAATGGCCTACCATTATAAAAACTACAGCCCAACATGTTACTTTCTTAGCTATAATAGATGGTTTATGTTCTGCATTTTCCATTGTCTATGCTTCCATAGATTATATTATTCGAAGAGAGCTTTGGAATGAATTTGCTAGGCTTAATTCTTCAATCTCTGTTCCTTAGATGGCTATTGGAGACTTTAACAGTGTTTTAGGTGCTCACGAATGCAGAGGGGGGAACATTCCTTATCACAGAGCCTGGTCAGAGTTTCAACAAATGATTGAAGATTGTAGTTTTGCCTATATTAATGCTAAAAGCATATTTTACACTTGGAAAAAAATTCCTACATCTCCAGTTAAAAGGAGATTGGATTGCCTATATTGATGCTAACTACTTGCTAACAAATTATTCCGCTGAAAACATTTTTGTTACGATAAATTAAGATAAAGGCACGCGAAAAAAATGCCATGAAGTTCATATTTGAATGGATTATTTGCAAATGGGTCATATAGCTCAACAAAATCAAATTTGGCCAAATAAGAAGTGCAACTTACACCAGCATAAAGGATTGAAGAAACTAAAATGAATATCGATCCCAATACGAGTCAACAAGCGACGCCACTAGTAGTGGCAGCATGGACGTAAACCTGCACCAGCTATTCACAGCCTTGGCCACCATTGAGTTGCTCATATTCTATACATCTGTTAAACATGTAACCAAATTTGACGTTGTGATACCAACACCCGCTACACCTAGAGCAACTTGAAAATATTTAACGACATATCTCAAGTAGCATAAACTTTGTTTGATTTGAATTAAACAACTAGAATTGATTAACTTCTCTCATTTTTACAATCAACATAAGATTAACAAAGAAAGATTATACATCTTTAAAAAGAAATAAACTCAAAACACCCACGAGCCGGTTGATATTTGTTACAAAGAAACAAAAGATGCATCAACAACTGTGATATTTGTTGCAAAGTAAACAAAAATTATAAGATTGAGGGTTTATTCGTGAATCGACTTATACCTGATGTCACATATGATGAATAGAGGGGTGTATTCGTGTTACTAAAATCAAGAGGGAGAGAGAGTTTCATCAGGTGTTCTGCATATATGTATACATATGATCGAACCTTGTCGTTGATGAAAATGGAGAGAGAGAGAGAGAGAGAGAGAGACGAACCTTAAACCTTGCAATTCGGGTCTTCTCGTTTGGGAGGGAAGAATGACAGGGAGTAAAATTTGGGCTTTTTGAGTGGGAGGGAAAACACGAGTGTTAATATAACTTATGTAGCCTATTTATTAATTATAAGCTAAATTTACTAATATTTGTAAGAATTTAGTAACGGTAATCTATAGTAAGAAATAGTAATGTTCTAATACTGTTATTAATTAAAAAATTAGTCTGTTACTAATAGAGCGTTTTGGTGTAGTGCCACTACTGATTGAACGAATGAGTCGAGCTTGTCTTGTCTCGAGCCATTGGGGAAGGGGTGTTTTTTTCCAACTTGAGACTCAAAATTTGGAAGATCTAATCTCGATTCGTTTGTGGATTTGGTGGCCTCATTTTCAACTCATTTCTAAGTTGGATATGCCGTTTCAGAAGAAACGGTAGTTTGGTTCAGAATCATCGACTTTCTTACTCAATCCTAGCCTAACAACTAACCTTACAGTTTAATTTTTTTCTCTAGATGCTCTAGTAATTAGTTGGCTTGGGAAGGAGGGACATGTAAGAATGGTATTATTCCTCATGTCTTGTTTTTCCTCTTGCTAAGTGATGAAAGTTTGACCTATAGGAAAAAGACTTTATCCCCCTTAATGTGTTGGTAGTGGCATAAGTTGATTGCTCTAATCTGCGACTGTCCTCTATCAACAACTATCTTAACCAGGGCATAAGCCTAAGTTGTCAAACTACCTGGTGAAAAGCTTGCTAAACGGGCATTAAACGCCGCGATATCTCACTTATCGAGCATATCTTTTAGTTGAGCTTAGCTCTTGCCCTCAGCCCTTGTTTCAAAGCTAAATATATCTTTTATTGAGGCTTTCTCGTCCAATCTGAACTGCATTGAATCTATTCCTTCCGCTTTCGATCCAATCGAAGTGAATTTGAACCCTGTGAATATTAATTTTTTAGTTCCGATCAAGAGTCGACCAGGAAATCTATTTAACCAAATAATGGGAGGGGGGACAAACTTGCCAACTAATCTAGTTCTATGTCTCTCCATCCCTCCTACTAGCCCAAAAGAAGGCTATAATGAGCCTATTATCAAGCGAAACTATGAACGTGATGCACTTCTGTGTTCCCATCGAACCCTACGTCTAGTGGGGCCCAAACCTTTTCATTCCAATCCTTGTTATGGCTTCAAAGTGAGGATTCTAAAAATAAAGTGGTTGCTCCGTACAGAGAAAATGAATTAAGTGCCTTGCCTTGAGCCCGAAGGTGTGATTACGAGCTTACATCAGATTCGGGGTAGAGATGCACTTTCAAGAGTTGGATCCAAATCAACAGAATTGGTCGATTCCGGTGGGCGGGAGAAGCATTCAAGTAGGGATTTTCAAAAGGCCATTAATATTCTAGAAAGATTTTCCTCTGGCACTTCGAGTCGTGAAGCATGAGGGAAGGCAAAAAATATCATATTATTTACGATCCCTTTCAACTCTCTTTAAGAATCGTGTTTGTATTTAACTCATCTATTAGTTTTAAACTACTTTAAATCTTTTTTCCCTCGATTTCTTAACAAACATAACCCCTTGACGCTGCTTGCGGTTCTCTCACGTTCTTCTCCATTCTCTGATAAGGCCTCCTTAATCCGCTAGTAACAAGCATCTTCAAGAAAAAGAGTTCCGAAGCAAGTCCTTACTCGTAGGAGTTTAGCTATGTAGTCAAGAAGAGTTTATATTCAATCAAAAATCAGTGTTTCTTAGAAACCCAACTCCTTTTCAACTATCTTCACTTTGACTTGCCATGTTCTCATATTAATATCATTCTCCACCTTATTGTCTGATGTCCTATTGTTCTTTTCCAATGATTGCTTCGAAGGAGGGACCCGACTACTTTATAGTGTAGTAGTCGCCTTCTCTCGAGTCATACACAAGGTCATGATACTCAAATTCCAATAAAGGTAGTATCATAGGAATGAGGGACTTACTACTTGCTCCGGACGATCCGGGGAAACATCATCTAATGAAATTCAATCTAATTCTTTTAAAAATCATTCCAAATGCCACATGGCCTTCAATTCGGAATCTCTATATTACATCCAACCGGCCCAGTAGAAGATTTCAAAATACGATTGTTGTTTGGAACTTAATACTAATGTTTGTATAGTTCCGGTGAACATAATCAAAGATGGTTGATTATCTTTGTCCAACAACTTGACCCATCCCTTCAGCAGCGTCTTCCATTGTAGAAACTTGGGAAACTCTAAATGAGAACTCGGAGTATCATATTTTTTATTTATAGATAAGCAATATTGTGTGCATTATCTTTGAATACCCCTACCTAAATTCATAAAGAATAAAACAGGATCAATACAATCAGGATAAGGAAATCAGTCGTCGCTTTTGATTTTCTCCAAACATGAGAGGCTTGCCTTATTATCCCTAACAATTCATGAAGACATGTGGAAAAGGTACTAGCGAACATTATTCAAAACCACCCTCATGCGCCCCCTATTGAAAACTCACAGAAATTTTTTATGTGTATTCTTTCGGCAAAGCATGAGAAGAAAGCCAGCCTCTATCTTATACCTTTCATCTCTTGTATTCACTTGTATTGCTGACTAAATTATTAGGCCAGCTTTCTAAATAATTGTAATGCCACCTAAGAAGGGCTATTCTTCCTATTAATGATGTAATAAAATCTAGGTGTACCATCCCTACCCGTCCCTACTCGCACACACACACACACACACACACACACACACACACACTCACACACACACATATATATATATATATATATATATATATATTGTGGGTTAAATTGAATTATAGTGACCTCATTATTGGAATGAAGTCAATTTTTTAAGTTGCTTTGTTGGAGAAGTTTGTCTTCGCCCCCTCTTCTTTTGTAGCTATATATTAATTTAATAAAGTCTCTCTGTTGTGTTTAAAGTTTCAAAAACATAGATTTTTCAGTAAATTAAAGACATTTTCAGAATTTAGAACTTATTGTTTATTGTGTTTTTTGGAAAAAAATATTTCACCCTGTAACCAAACGGACCTTATACAGATGTTAAATCAACTAAGAGAAACATTAACTGGAATAAAATCAGAAAAAAAGATTGTTTCCAATGGACACTATTTCTCATATAACTCGAGACAGTTTCTAATTACTACTATTGAAACACATACTACAATATATAATACAGTAATGGTTACCAAGTCGTAACATGAGAACAATCAGAACCAATAAAGGAATAACTTAATAACCACAATTAAATTTTGAACTATTTTACTGTCATTACCATTAATAAAATTTAAGAATTGATTGTCCATCCAATATAATCCCAGAACCGAAATTCATCTAGGACAATAGAATACTCCTCCAAATGGCCCTGAAAATAAAAGGCAATTGCCAGTTTAACTCGGATAATCATATGAAGAACAAAAAGGTAGAAAAACAATTTAATAACCACTTATTTTTGTTTATTTTAAGTTGTTTTGTGGTTACTTTTAAAGAAAAACTAGTCGACTGTAATGTAATCCATGGTTCTTGCATGAAAAGGATCTATTTGTCACTATGGTACTCAAATATGATAGTGGACAATTAGATAAATTCTTTGAACTCATGTACGCGTTTTAGTAAATGAAAAAATGAGTGTCAGTTACCTGGGCACATATTAGAGACAACCATTGATATAAAAGAATTATGAAATGTAAATACAGATAGTGTATAACCTTGAAATTTTGAAAATAGTTTCTAGCAAGATCAATTCTCTACCGATCTAATTGCCAAAACAATCTAACTAGCTTTACTAAGTGATGGGCCGCCTTTCATCTTGTAAATGCCTCATATTCAAGATCCTGATCAAATCCCCTAAATAAACATCTAAATAGAACTTCTAGATCATCAAAATACAAAAAAGATAGCATTTAACATTCTCTGAATTCATCTTGTAAAATATTTACTTCTATAGAAAAATCACAACATCTTGTAAACAAATATTTTGTTCCAAAGCAACAATTGATAACTATTGACTAATTGTTGAATTTAAATAATATTGGTGTCTATAAGATTCATTTGTTGTAAAGAACTCTAAAGAGATACGCCAGTGTTGCTACGTTGAAACAAACATAAAATATAGTTTAATGGTCGTTTAACACAATACACAAATAGGATGCACGCACGTACTGTACCTAGATTATATTCCTAGCAATGTTTGAAATCGCGGTCGCGCAAGGTGTCGTGTTTTGGCTCTAAAATCGCCTCGCGTATCGTACAAGAAATTCGTGCATTCCAGATTTTTAATTTGAAAAACATGTAACAAATATAAATAAATAAATAAGCTTAAACAATCACTCCAAATCATTTCAAATATAGTCATAGTGCTACAACATTACAAATAAAACATAAATAGGACCATATTGTTCCAAAAATAGGACCATATTGTTCCAAAAATCTAAAAGGCATGAAGTTTCTAGAATAAATTTACACCAAATGTGTTTTTTCAAAAATTGTCAAACATAAAAAATAAAAAAAGAACTGTGTAAATTCTTACAAAAGTTGGATCGGGGCTGCCAAACAGTGGAAGGAAGAGTCCGAAGCTCTGTTAATGAGGTTTTTATTTTGGATCGGGGCTGCCAAATTGTGGAAGGAAGAGTCTGGAGCACTGTTAATGAGGTTTTTATTTTGGATTTCAAGATCGGAGCTGTTAAAAGTGATTGAGGAAGGGCTTTATTAAGTTGGGGCTATCAAAACTATAATAAAGAAGGTTTTTTTTAGATCAGAGCAGTCAAAAATGAAGTGTTTGCGTTTTGTTAAACCTTTGTACTTGCCAAAACGACGCCGTTTTGTAAGCGAGAGGGTTTTAAAAAACATGCATTGCGTGGCTATAGCGCATGTTTGCGCACTTTTGCGCTAAATCGCGCCAAATTGTGCCCAATAGTGAACGCAACAACAGTATCCCAATTAGCAGACCCATTTGCGTTGCCTTTTCCCGTCGCAAAAAGCAATAGCGGGCTATTGCGTTCACGATAGCGAACTATTTAAAACACTGATTTCTAGTCACTTGGAACCAACGTTCATTATCATAGAAAAATTATATCACGCATGTTTTCCTTGATAATGAAAGTAGCATAAAGACCAACATAGTACCCTAATGAAAAAAATCCAGCAAGAAAGATGATTTCAGTATTTACTATATTTCTGCTTCAACGCATAAGCCTTGAAAGAAGATAAAGATAAATAAATAGATTTCATCAAATTACGTAAAAACTGTTACTGCAAAAAGTTTGTATTTTAAATACTTTAGACAAACAATAATGTTTATAGAACCCGGTTATAATGAAGTTTGAGGAACATAAGACCATGCTAATATATTAACAGTAAACCACTTACAATTAAAAAGGAAAATCCCAAATCATGGCTAACAAAAATCAAAATCTATTGGTAAAGTTTAACCAATAGTTTTTAGGGCCTTTTTGACTTAACCCCCTGTGATAATGACATATTTAGACTTAACCCCCACCACCCAAGTTTAAAAAATAGACTCAACCCCCTGTATTAACGTCATAATTAGACATAACCTCCCACAGCCAACCCCTATTTCTTTGGACAAAAATACTCTCTCATCTTTTTCTCTACTTTATCTTCTTCCCAAATTCGAAAATCAAGAATCCTAATTTCGAAAATTTCCCGTTCAATCAAACTCTCCACTTTCTCATCAACAATAAAATCACAACATATAAATGTTCTTCATAAGCTGAAAGAATGAAGGAGAAACTGAAGCAAAATTTGAAAAGCATACATAAATATGATTATAAGGTATGCTTTATAAAATTCTATTCTCTACTCATATCAAAACTTCACTATAAAAGAAATTCTCACTAATATAACACGAAACCCGCATCTTAAATGCAGATTAGGAGCAGTAGAAAACATGAAAGCTGTCAAATTAGCAAGAGACCCAACTCTCAAATAAGTTCAGCCCATAGAATAGTGTGCATCCATTAATTTCTGGTGATGTTTCTTCCTAATGTACGCCGGCAGTAACGTGTCTCCCAATTTCTTAGTTGTCGTGCTAAGCTCAGTCTTTGTTTTTTGTTGCGATTGTGTAAAAGAGGGAATAAATGATCTGAACATTGAATTTTGTGTGCCAGATAGAGTGACATGGTTTGATATGATATGAAAATTTAGGAGAATGATATATAAATAGATGGAGAGACAGGAGAGAAGAATCTGGAAGGTGTGCGTTATGATTTTATTTGTTGATGATAAAGCAGAGAATTTGATTGAATGGGAAATTTTTGAAATTAGGAAAGAAGATGAAGTGGAGAAGATGAGAGGGTATTTTTGTCCAAACAAACAGGGGTTAGCCTATGGGGGGTTATGTCTGACATTAATATAGGTGGTTAAGTCTAGTTTTTGTACTTTGGGGGGGGGGGGGGGGGTGATTCTGAATACGGCATTATCACAGGGGGTTAAATAAAAAAGCCCTAGTTTGTATTCATTCACAATGGAATGTGACAAAAACTCCAACTCAAAGAACCAAGAGTTGTGATCTCATGGCATTCATGTACAAAATGCAACACCATCCCTACGGCAAACAGCAACACTCGAGCCAAATTCAAAATTCATTCAAATCTGGGCACCAATTTCTGAGGAAATACAAACATGCTACTTTTCGACAGAACTGTAAATATGAGATTGAAATATATAAATCCCATCCAATTAAAATATGAAAATGTGAGCATCTTAAAATAAAATAAAAAGTAAATACAATGACAAAATCCTGACATCTTATAGATTCAAAATTATTTATGGATCAAAATAACAAGATAAAAACACCAGAAATCTATAAATACTTGAACAGACAACCCTGAAGGACTACACCCCCAAATGCCACAGATCTTCAAAACCGAACTCAAAAAATATTGCACATCACGAATATTACAAAAAAAAGAAAAAATGGGGATTGAATTCCCTTCTTATCTCAACAAATTAGAGATCACGGGCTGCGACTTCTGGTGATTGTATGCGGTCAGAGAATGGTGAGGAAGGGTCTGCAAAAATACAGAGGAGAGAGAGAGAGAGAGAGAGAGAGAGAGAGAATTGAAAACATATACACCAACTCATACATTTGTACAAACTCTTTCAATAACAACCATTCAAACCCAAAATCGATTGGAAGCATGTTTCTTGATTCATACAATGATTCCGATTAACCATTCGAAAACATTGATCTAATACACAACTTTCAGCTTATTTATCTCAAAATAAACTCCAACTCTGTATACAAAAAAGTTCCAAACAAAACACTATTTTATTCAACAAAAAAGTATTGTAAACTCTATGGCCATTCAACCCTCGCTCTATAATCCATATGACGTAACTATTAAATCTTGGGCAACTCAAACTTGGGTATATTTTATGTTTTTAAGGATTTTAGTTTTTTTTTTGCCTTATCTAGTCTTCTGTTATTGGGAATACTTGGTGCCCAAGTACCCTTTATGCCTTTATATATCATTGTAATCATCATTTATGGTTATCGAATGACCAGGTATAATCTGTGACTTCGACAAGGTTATCAATTTATAACTCGTGCCAACTCGAGAAATTTAACTATTAACATGAAAATGCATAAGCAATACACTTCACTAAAATGTGAAGGAAATGATTCACATGCACTGGTTTGGACCTAAAGTGAAATCAATAAAAAATTATATTATAATTCACACATGTGAATAGCTTTATCTAATTCTTTAGAAGTAGAAGAAATGAAAATTAATTTCACCAAGTCCTG
This sequence comes from Sambucus nigra, assembly GCA_949130495.1. Taxonomy (NCBI): domain Eukaryota; kingdom Viridiplantae; phylum Streptophyta; class Magnoliopsida; order Dipsacales; family Adoxaceae; genus Sambucus; species Sambucus nigra. Next base: position 641,646,846 of record OX422216.1, read on the forward strand.
GGAACTTTGACATGACACCAAATTATTTGATTAATGATATTCATAATTATTTTATGAAATTTAACAAAGCTAAGTCTTTATCATAAAATTAATGCATAATGTAACCTCAAAATATTACCTGTGCCGCGGTTGAAATTTTTCTACGATCTATTTTTGTTTGTGGCGCACTACGTTACGCCCTTGTGTCACGCTAATAAATTCACTCCTAGGAAATGATGCCTACCATATGCCTGCACATTATTATACCATATAAAAATATAACCATAATTACTTGTATCAAATTATCAATGGGAACAACTAAAAAATGATTGTTTGCTATTTTTTAAAACCAACACTCATTAAAGATTAAAAAAAAAATATAGCAAATCCTATCTTCCCAATCACTATTCGTATTTCTCTTAGAAATCATATAAAAGTCATGTACACAATAAATTAACTTTAGTTTTTTTAGCACTTGACATGCTATACCCCTTAACCTCGGTTCAATTACACTTGGAACTAAACATCCATCTGAAACTCAATATACTAGGGACTCACAATTCACAACACCAAATTGTCCTTTCAAAATATTAAAACGGTTTTCTTTCTTCTCTTTTTACTTATACTTTTAAAATAGATTGGACGATTGGCACGAACATAATGACACGTGACCTTTTTCTGGAGAAAATCCAACACATGAACACCTAAAGCAAACACAAAATTAGCGCAACTATAAATTGAATGAATGCCAAGGCAAACATATATGAAGATACAAAAATGTCAACTACAGTTTACGAAACCCACATTCCCTTCAACTAAAAATACATGGTCATTAAAATAAACTAATTAACAAAAAACATATATATATTCTCACCATAAATCCCAAGAAAAGGAGTCAAAAACCAAAGTAATATACCCATATGAATATTTTCTCAAACACCTAGTAGGCAATCAAAGATCTACTCTTTGAACACATCATTGCTGTGAGATGAACACTTCACAAAACCTGAGTGCAAGAAAGAGAGAGAGTATCATGGTGCCAACCTAATGAAAATTATCAAATTTGTAACCCCTAAATATTATTAATATCAATGAAATACAAAAACAATAGTAACGTTGGAAATGATTTGACACAGTAGGAGAGACAAATGTACCCTGTACAATGGGGATCGAGTGACCTCTTACAAATCCAAAAGCATTTGACATCAAAGTATCATACCATATGTGTAGGGAAGTTTGTTTTCCACTATTTTTTTTTTATAAATGCTCCTTACAATTCAAAACCAGTTCGTATACAATGAGTTAAAATTTGAGGATATATGTAACGTGATGAACATTAACTGCTCAAATATGCAATATAACTATAGTTATGTACAAACATAATTAACATTTCCTATGAATTTTTACCATAATCCATGTACGATTATTAGCATCAACCATGGTTCTAAAATGTGAACTCATACAATATATCTTCCAAAAAAGTACTTTTGTACCAGAAGTGTGTTTGAACTATTTCACTCCACAATAAACATCTAATAGTTCAAATTCCAGACAATACAGCTCAAACTGAAAAGGGGCATTATAGATATTGCATGATTTATGAAATCTAATTGTACCTATCAGTAGCTAGTAAACCTAACAATCAAACACTGTAGTCTGTAACTCCTCTCAGAGAAAAAAATCCCAGACCAAAATATAGTGATATAGAATCAGTTAGTGAGTTAATTTCAAAAAGTCCCAAACTCAACAATCAAAATCGTAAAATACTAAGAAAATTATATAGATTGAATATTCCATACCTGTGACAGTAGTGGCTAATAGGAAGTGAAAAAATACCATTATTGTAACTCCTTCAAGGGAAAAACTCCAAAAAACATATGTCCCTAACACTCTGTATTACCTCAAATTTTACTCCACTTCGTATCATGGCGACATCACTGGTGTATCATCTGGAAGAAAACAAAATGAGATAAGCTGACTAATATAAGCCCAATGAAAACCTAAAATTAATCTTCTAAAAAACCCTAATTTAAAATAACAAAAAAAATTCAACATCGGAAGTGAAGCCCTTATACTTTTGACTCATTTGAGTCTAGACTGTATAAGAGCTCATCTAGTTTGGAAATAGTGACAAAATTGTGTCCAGCCTAGAAACCAAAGAGCCTCAGAGATTGGTTTGCTTCTTCTCTTATTCTTCTTGTAATGATCCTGAGACTATAGCCATCACTCACACACTTAGAACTTAATTCTTGCATATCATATTGCACCTTTATGTGTATTAATGTGGTGAGTGTGTTTAAATCCCTCAATTTGATTTTTATTATTTTTTTGGGAATTTTAAACATCTTTTAATTAAGGTTTTATTAAATTAAAACTTGATTTAAAAAGTCTTGCGGTTAATATCTAAATATGTATTGTTGTGATTTTTGGCCTAAAGTTACTCTGGGTAGAAACTGAAAGCGCCAAAGACTCCAGGGTTGGCTTTGTAATTAGTTTGGGACGCGCGATTGCATTCGTCCTATGGCCAACACTTGTTGCTCTCTGATTGGCCAGAGTTGTGTTTCTTTACAGAGACAAAACTTCGCATGTTTTCAGCCCTTGGATCAACCCTTATCAATGGCCTGCATGTCGCCTGAGTGAATCCCCGTGTAAACCTTTAAGCCAATCACAGCCTGTTTAATCCACCGCCTGTTGTGAGCCCTTTGATTGAAGTCAAAGAAGCTTGACTCAATCTCAGCCGTTGTTTTTTAACGATAGTCTGGAACCTTCTCCTCTTGCTATTTAAAGGCCTCTCATCTCAGCCTTCGAAAGCTTTTTATCACTTTGAAAATTCTCAGAGAGAAGAGAGAAGAGAGAGAGAGAAGAGAGAAGAGAGAGAGAGAAACCAGAGAGCCAAGTTAGAAACCCTAACTTCGTCAAAACTTCTCCAACCTAAACCACTTACCTCTCCAAAAAAACACCATAACCAAATAAACACCATCCTTAGTGTTTCTTGAGTTTATGAGAGTTCGAGTTGAGTGATTTCTGGGTTGCTGTAACCTTTTGTTCAAAAAATCTTATTTTCAACTTAGACACTTACTCAGATCTTGTTTCTGATTCAATAGATATCATAGATCTGAAGTTTTTCATGTCACAACACACTTAGTTGCATTTTATTTCTCATCTTGAGAAGTTCGTTGTTGATTGTTTTTTGTTAAAACATTTTCTTCATACAGAATCAACAATAGATGTTTTTTCTGTTTCTGTTTTTACAAAACTTAACCTGACCTAGTTGGATTCGCACTTGGAGGGTTTTCAATCTCCTAAATATTTTCAAAATAGATTGAAAAAGGTCTTGACCGATTTCTTAAGCAAGATCTCCGTGGAATCTGGGTTATTTTGAAAGGTCAAAAGGTTTTTGGTTTGTAAGAAAGAAAAATAACAAACTCACTGCATATAGACTTTATATGTAATTTGTTAGGATTGTTTGTAACTAATAAGAGTGCGTGTGTGCATGCATGTGTTATAGAACACTTTTCACAAACATTTTCACACTACATACACTGAAAGTGTTGGCTATAAGATTTGGTGAACATAAGTCGACGTATACTGCTGAAACAAAGGAAGAGTTGACAAACTGAGAAGACTACATCAACAATCAAGATCTGCAGAAAAGTTTAAGGACGCCAGAGGGTATAATCTTGAACTTGTATAGACTTGTTATTGTGTGCATGTTAGTTAAATAGATTGTAACTCACATATTTGTTTTAGTGATATTTTCTTGTTTTACTCCGTAGAGGGAGTCGTGGATGTTTCCTCAAGGTTGAGGTTTTACCACGTTAAAAATCCTGAGTTTTAATATTTCTGCATCTTCTCATCCCATTCTGATGTGTGCTGAGTTTAAAACATTTTAAACTATTTACTAAAACTTGTTATCAAATCTTGTCCATATCTCGTACATAATTTTGTTAACACATCTTGTGTTCAAAATCAGTTTGATTTAAGTAAAGAGTTTCTTCAACAAACTTTCGGAGTTGCTTAAATAGTTTATTTTCAATAAACGGCTTTGGCAACGCTATTTCAATTGGTATCAGAGCTTTTGGTGAACTTTTTTCAAAAAGATCCTGAGTTTCTGAAACTGTTTTCTCAAAATCAATAATGGACGAGAAAAATGAAAGATATGGTAACTTGACCAGACCTCGAGTCTTTGATGGAACCAATTTTTCTTACTGGAAAGTAAGGATGATTGCTTTCATTCAAGGAACTTTGGGAGATGATGTCTGGGACATTATTGAAAATGGATACTCTTATCCTACTAAACCAGCCAAGGAAGGAAGTAATGAGAGGGTTAAGAAAATATTAAGTGAGTTTACTCAAGAAGAGAAACAAGTTTCTCGCAATAATAATAAAGGAAAGAATGCTATATTTATGTCTATAAATGAACATGAGTTCAAGAGAATCTCATCTTGTACCACTTCTAAGGAAGCATGGGATACCCTGATTACTGCCCATGAAGGAGACTCTAGGGTTAAGGCTGCTAAAACTCAGATGTTAATTCAACAGTATAATTCTTTAATCATGTCTGAATCTGAGTCTTTTGATGACTTCTATATGAACCCTGACTGATATTGTCACTAAACTGCATGCTAATGGTATAACTTATGATAGACAAGAAATTGTGTCTAAAATTCTGAGATCATTACCACAGAAATTTGACAATAAAAGATATGCTATTGAGGAAATGTGTGATATAAATCTCACTCCTGAATTACTCAGTAGTAAATTAAGAACTGTGGAAATGGAATTAGAGTTTAAGAAACAATTGACCCACACTCATAGGAAACATACCAATTCCAATCTTAGCTTTACTTCTAAGATGACTAAGCCTTAGTTAAACACTCCTAGTAATGATTCTGATGAGGACTGTGACTTAGAAAGTCTAGATAATCAGATTGCCCTAATGTCAAAACAATTTAAGAAAATTGTTAAATTTAGAAACAATATTGCAAATAGACAGGGCAAGTCTAATTATTCAACTCCTTCAAATCACAAGTTCCATGAGAAACCTCATGACAAACAGAACAAGGACAAAACAAGACCTCACAGAGACCTCAAGAAAACTGAATGCTATAGATGTGGTAAACTAGGACACATTGCTCAAGAGTGTAGAGTTAATTTAAATACCCAAAACAAACACTCTAGAGCCAACATCTGCAAAACATGGGATGACTCAAGTGACTCTGAAATGAGGAACCTGAGACAACTGATGGTTTTGATCCTTGTTTATCCTTCTTTGCCAAAATCATATATAATGATGATATGCCTGTGCTTGATAGTGAGGATGAGTCTAGTAATTCTAGCTATGTTGTCTTGAATCATACTTTAACTGGTTTAGATGCTTTGCTTACTGAGAACATTAATACTTCTTCCTCGGGGTGTGTGAGTCAAAGGGGAATCGATACTGCTGATGTCAATGGGTGCGTGAGTTTAAGAAATGAAACCTTAGGGGTCACTTCACACACCTCACTTAGTGACTCAGACAATGAAGATCTCCCAGACATTCACACTCTATATGCCAAAACTCTTAAGAAAAGCACTAGACTAGAAAAGATTGTGAAAGATCTTACCAAAAAGCTAGAGGATATAAGCCTAATGGTAAAACTGAATGCTGAAGAGTATACTACTCAATGCATGTCTCATGAAAGTGATATCAAAGTGTTTGATGAAAAACTGAAAACTTTGACTGAAGCTAATGAAATTCTGGAAAAAAAATACAAAGGGACATTATTAGAATTGGAACAAACAGAAGAAAAGACAGCAACTGTGTTCAAAAAATTTACAAAATTTGAAAACAATTCTAAATGTTTTGAGGAATTCGTTGCTGAATCTAAAACCAATTCTGATGATCGAACTGGTATAGGGTTCTGCCCCAATTTGAAGACACAAACAAAACATGTTGAACCTATCAAATTTGTGTCAGGAGGCAAAAGACCTATTGAAACATGTCCAAACTTTCATTCACTTAAAACTGAGTTTGATCATCAAAACACTAACACTGGAGATGCAAGTTGCTCTAAGCATGAAAGTTTACCAAAGGGAAAATATGTTTGCCCCCCAATTAGGAAAAGTGAACCTGCTTTCAAACCTGTGCTACCTAGGAATAAAATTTAGCCTCAAAATTTCTCAAAACCTTTGTTTAGAGACTTTCCTAAGGTAAACCCCATTCTGAGCAATCTTTATTGCTCCTATTGTGATATATACGGACATTCTTTCGATGATTGCTATGCTAGGAGACTGATTAAGCCTATCTACAATACTTCTGTGTACCATAACTTTAACTATTCTAGGAGGAGGAGTAACAATTATGTCCTTCCCAGGCCACCAGACAAAAACTCCAACTATAGGAATAGAAAGACTAAACCTAAAAGGACATTTACTAGAAGGAATCCCAGAAAACTTTTCTAAATCAAATGCTCAAGTGTTTAAATTTACTCAAAATCATGCGCAAAATGTTTTTCAACAAAAATCTAATGCTCGCAAATTTTATCAAATAAGAGAAAACAAGCGCAAACAGAAAACCAGAGCAATTTGGGTTAGAAAAGATGATCTAGTACCCCAGATGAAGTGTAATATTGTTATTTCCGCCTTAAAAGCTGAACTTACATCTTCTGGTTGGTATTTGGATTCTGGATGTTCCAAGCATATGACAGGTGATGATACAAAACTTTTAAATAAAACCCACTTTGATGGTGGAAAAGTTGTTTTTGGTGATGGAGTATCATCCCAGATCATAGGCAAAGGAACCCTTAAAGAAAAAGGACTTCCTGTTCTTGAAAATGTTCTCTTAGTTAAAGGTCTTAAGGCTAATTTACGTAGCATTTCGCAATTTTGTGACTTAAACCATACTGTTACCTTTTCAAAGAACAATTGCAAGATTTTAAATGAAAATGGAGAATGCGTAATTACAGGATTCAGGACACCTGACAATTGTTATACTGTCATGTCTAGTTCTGAAATCTGTAATGTTGCCAGAATGGATGACAATGAGATATGGCATAACAGAATGGGTCACATTAATTACGAAAATTTGAGTAAATTGTCCTCTCAACAAATAGTTAGAGGAATACCAAAAATTAAACCTATTCATAACATTGTCTGTGGTCCCTGTCAAGAAGGAAAAATTGTTAAAGCACCTCATAAAAGGGTTAAAGATATCCTTACCTCTAATCCCTTAGAACTCATCCATATGGACCTAATGGGCCCGTCTCAAACTGTTAGTCTCTGTGGACACAGTTATATTCTAGTTATGGTTGATGACTTCACCAGATTCACTTGGGTAGCTTTCTTAAAACAGAAATCCGATACTTTTCAAACCTTTTAAAGATTCTTTTACGGATTGAGAATGAGAAAGACACTCAAGTGAATAGAATACGAAGTGATAGAGGTGGTGAATTCAAAGATACTGGTATTATAGAATACTGAATACTGTGACTATAATGGTTACAAACATGAGTTCAGTGCTCCTAAAACCCCTCAACAAAATGGTATAGCTGAGAGAAAGAATCGAACCCTTCAAGAGATGGCACGTGTCATGCTCCATGCCAAGAACTTACCTAAGTATTTTTGGGTAGAATCTATTCGTATAGCTTTCCATCTTATTAATAGGGTCTATCTTAGAAAGAATTCCAAATAAACCCCTTATGAACTTTGGTACAATAAAAAGCCTAATCTTAAGTACCTTAGAACCTTTGGTAGTACCTGTTATGTTTGCAAAGATAGGGAACACTTATCTAAATTTGAGAGTAGGGGAGATAAAGCCATATTCTTAGGATATTCACCTAACAGTAGAGCTTATCGGGTATATAATCTTCGCACTAAAACCTTAATGGAATCCATAAATGTAATTGTTAGTGACACTACTGTAGAAAGCAAGACTAGTGAATTAACTATAGAAGAAGAATCGTCAAATATTTTAGAAAATGACTCTTCTGAAATAGATAATTCATTACCTATTGAGTCACCTGAAGTACCTAACTGGGTTTCTAAAGATCATCCCATAAACAACATAGTTGGTAACCCTAGTGAGCCAGTACGTACAAGATCCCAACTTAGAAATTATGCACTTTATGCATGCTTTGTTTCTCTTGTGGAACCAAAGAATGTAAATGAGGCATTGAATGACACTCACTGGATTTCTGCTATGCAGGATGAATTTTTACAATTTGTCATTCATGATGTATGGTACCTTGTTCCACGTCCTGATCACAAAAAGGTTATTGGTACTCGTTGTATTTTCAAAAATAAAACTGATGAAAATGGGATGATAATTAGAAATAAAGCTAGACTAGTTGCTCAAGGTTATTCCCAAATAGAAGGAATTGATTTTAACGAGACGTTTGCTCCTTTTACTCGTTTAGAATCAGTCCGTCTGCTTCTTGCTATAGCTTGTCACATGCATTTTACATTATATCAAATGGATGTTAAATCTGCGTTCCTAAATGGAATACTTGCTGAGGAAACCTATGTAGAACAACCTAAAGGGTTCATTGACCCTAATTATCCTAATTATGTATTTCGGTTGAAAAAGGCTTTATATGGTCTTAAGCAAGATCCTAGAGTTTGGTATGAGTGCCAGTCCAGTTTTCTACTGGATAAAGGTTTCAAAAGAGGTGGAAATGACCAAACCTTATTTCTCAAACATTTTGGCAAACACATTACTATCGCTCAAATCTATGTAGACGATATCATATTTGGATCTACTTCTACCTCAGAAGTAAAATCTTTTGCTGAAATTATGAGTAAGGAATTTCAGATGTCCCTTATGGGGGAGTTACAGTTCTTCCTAGGTCTCCAAGTCAAACAACAACCAGATGGATTGTTTCTTTCGCAGACTAAGTACGCATTAGAGATAGTTAAGAAATTTGGCCTCGAGAGTGCTAAAAGTGCTAAAACGCCTATGAGTACTACAGAAAAATTGTCAAAAGATGAAAATGGCAAATCTGTAGATCCTACTTTATATCGTAGTATGATTGGCACATTACTCTATCTGACTGCCTCGCGTCCTGATATCATGTATGCTGTGTGTGTTTGTGCGCGCTATCAAAACAACCCCAAAGAGAGCCATTTACACTCAGTTAAACGGATAATTAAATATGTTAAAGGCACTCTAAATTTAGGAATTTGGTACACGAATGACATACCGAGCACTATTATTGGGTACACAGATGCTGATTGGGCTGGTTGTACTGATGATAGTAAAAGCACTTCAGGCGCATGTTGTTACATTGGTAATAACTTGGTAGGATGGAGTAGTAAAAAACAGAACTGCACATCTCTCTCGACTGCTGAATCTGAATACATAGCCGCTGGTAGCTGTTGTGCCCAATTATTATGGCTTAAACAAATGGTAAGTGATTATGGTATTCTAGAACCCACACTTCATCTCTATTGTGATAATCAAAGCGCGATTAATATTTCTAAGAACCCGGTTCAAAACTCGCGAACTAAGCACATTAAAATAAGACATCACTTTATTCGTGAATTAGTTGAAACCAAGGAATTAGAAATCAATTATCTTCCTACTGATCTACAACTTGCAGATTTATTTACCAAACCTCTTGATTATAATAGATTCATTTCTTTACGTAAATCTATTGGTATGGTTTGTGTCGAGTAAATACCTGTTATATTGTCCAAGTTCCTTCCCTTTGTCCATTTGAGACAAAATGGGGGAGAAATTTGAGTCTATTTTTGCATATACTAAACAGCTTGATCTTAGTAATTCTTTGCAGGTATTCTTCTTGTACAGTCATTCTCTATTGTAATAATAGGATGTTAAACTGTATATAGTTGAGTTATGTAATTTTTGCTTTCTAGGATTTGGGTAGATAGAACTTTTATAGGAATAGGTTTTTCTTATTTGTTGTCGCCCTACGAGTTCTAGATGACTCAAAGGAGATTTTGTCTCATATTTCCAAAGGGGAAGATTGAAGCCCTTATACTTTTGACTCATTTGAGTCTAGACTGTATAAGAGCTCATCTAGTTTGGAAATAGTGACAAAATTATGTCCATCCTAGAAACCAAAGAGCCTCAGAGATTGGTTTGCTTCTTCTCTTATTCTTCTTGTAATGATCCTGAGACTATAGCCATCACTCACACACTTAGAACTTAATTCTTGCATATCATATTGCACCTTTATGTGTATTAATGTGGTGAGTGTGTTTAAATCCCTCAATTTGATTTTTATTAATTTTTTGGGAATTTTAAACATCATTTAATTAAGGTTTTATTAAATTAAAACTTGATTTAAAAAGTCTTGGGGTTAATATCTAAATATGTATTGTTGTGATTTTTGGCCTAAAGTTACTCTGGGTAGAAACCGAAAGCGCCAAAGACTCCACGGTTGGCTTTGTAATTAGTTTGGGACGCGTGATTGCATTCGTCCTATGGCCAACACTTGTTGCTCTCTGATTGGCCAGAGTTGTGTTTCTTTACAGAGACAAAACTTCGCATGTTTTTAGCCCTTAGATCAACCCTTATCAATGGCCTGCATGTCGCCTGAGTGAATCCCCGTGTAAACCTTTAAGCCAATCACAGCCTGTTTAATCCACCGCCTGTTGTGAGCCCTTTGATTGAAGTCAAAGAAGCTTGACTCAATCTCAGCCGTTGTTTTTGAACGATAGTCTGGAACCTTCTCCTCTTGCTATTTAAAGGCCTCTCATCTCAGCCTTCGAAAGCTTTTTGTCACTTTGAAAATTCTCAGAGAGAAGAGAGAAGAGAGAGAGAGAAGAGAGAAGAGAGAGAGAAAAACCAGAGAGCCAAGTTAGAAACCCTAACTTCGTCAAAAATTCTCCAACCTAAACCACTTACCTCTCCAAAAAACACCATAACCAAATAAACACCATCCTTAGTGTTTCTTGAGTTTATGAGAGTTCGAGTTGAGTGATTTTTGGGTTGCTGTAACCTTTTGTTCAAAAAATCTTATTTCCAACTTAGACACTTACTCAGATCTTGTTTCTGATTCAATAGATATCATAGATCTGAATTTTTTCATGTCACAACACACTTAGTTGCATTTTATTTCTCATCTTGAGAAGTTTGTTGTTGATTGTTTTCTGTTAAAACATTTTCTTCATACAGAATCAACAATAGATGTTTTTTCTGTTTCTGTTTTTACAAAACTTAACCTGACCTAGTTGGATTCGCACTTGGAGGGTTTTCAATCTCCTAAATATTTTCAAAATAGATTGAAAAAGGTCTTGACCGATTTCTTAAGCAAGATCTCCGTGGAATCTGGGTTATTTTGAAAGGTCAAAAGGTTTTTGGTTTGTAAGAAAGAAAAATAACAAACTCACTGCATATAGACTTTATATGTAATTTGTTAGGATTGTTTGTAACTAATAAGAGTGCGTGTGTGCATGCATGTGTTATAGAACACTTTTCACAAACATTTTCACACTACATACACTGAAAGTGTTGGCTATAAGATTTGGTGAACATAAGTCTACGTATACTGCTGAAACAAAGGAAGAGTTGACAAACTGAGAAGACTACATCAACAATCAAGATCTGCAGAAAAGTTTAAGGACGCCAGAGGGTATAATCCTGAACTTGTATAGACTTGTTATTGTGTGCATGTTAGTTAAATAGATTGTAACTCACATATTTGTTTTAGTGATATTTTCTTGTTTTACTCCGTAGAGGGAGTCGTGGATGTTTCCTCAAGGTTGAGGTTTTACCACGTTAAAAATCCTGAGTATTAATATTTCTACATCTTCTCATCCTATTCTGATGTGTGCTGAGTTTAAAACATTTTAAACTGTTTACTAAAACTTGTTATCAAATCTTGTCCATATCTCGTACATAATTTTGTTAACACATCTTGTGTTCAAAATCAGTTTGATTTAAGTAAAGAGTTTCTTCAACAAACTTTCGGAGTTGCTTAAATAGTTTATTTTCAATAAACGGCTTTGGCAACGCTATTTCAAGAAGAACCCTAAGGAACCATCAGTAGAGAGAGACGTCGTCGATAAGGAACCGTCAACAAGGAGATAGGTAAAGTCTTTGAATGTGTTTCCCAAGAGAACGAGGGGTGTTGTTCACAGTGAAGATGGTTGGTAACATTTTAAATTGGGTCCTTTTATTTGAACCCTTTTAAACTTTCTGCACCCCTCTTTAACTGTTATTAATGTTTTAAACGAGCAAGTATGTAAAAGACCCTGAATCCAACTGAAATCCCTATTTGGGATACACCAACATATTTGGACTTTCGGCATACATACAACTTTTGATCTTCTATAGATATAGAAACTGATTTTGTTCAGTCCAAATTAAAATTAACAATTTTATTTATAAATAAAAATAAAAATAAAGACCTTAATAATCTGTGTAAAATTATAAGAAGATCTTCTTAGTCTAACAAAATGCAAATAGCTCCTCATACAATTTTCCAAGACGGAAACTATCCTGATTCACATCATAAAATAACTTCAATCAAGCTAGACATGAAAATTGTATGGTCGTTGTTGTTGTTGAAAGCCAAGTTAGACGGAAACTATCCTGATTCACATCATAAACTATCCTGATTCACATCATAAAATAACAAAATGCGCTTTTTCGTATGGTCGTTGTTGTTGAAAGCCAAGTTAGTCAAAACCTCACATACCTACAAAATATAATAATCTCAAGTGTAGAGGTAAGTAAGGGTATCAATCCACTTTCTAGGGAGTAAGCTAGAGACACATTCACATGTAATTCACTATTTATTTTCTTTTTGGGCTTTTTCACTTTTCTAATTTTTTTTAGCTTTTTCAATATTAAAACAAAAGGGTGAGGTGAGGTCTAAACTAAAATAAACTAAAGTGTAAAATGATAATAACTAACTAGAAAGTAACTAAAATGAAAATAAAGTCTAACACTAAAATAAAAGATAAAGTGAGGTAAATAGTAGTGAGAACAATCAAGGAGTGGGGTTATACCATAATTTCTAGTTAATCTATTTAATTAATTTATTCAAATTAAACGTCCCAAATTAATATTGAAATTACAAATCAACTCTCGTTGCAAATGTAATTTTAATAATAATCTTTTAGAGGATTAAATTTACAATCCTACAACTCACAAAATGTAGATCTAAACATCATCTAACAAATCACCCGCTAGGATCGATTTACTAAATTAGTTTAGATCATAAAAATATGATTAGAATTGAAATTCAAAGAAATAATTTCACATTTTAGAAAAACCTATCTCTAGTTCGATTCTATGATGGAAATTAAGACTAGAATCTCGATTTTCTCTCGAAAATCATTTAGCCTCTCTCGAGGCGTAAATTAAAAGTAAGATTGCAAAAATAATCATCAAAGGGAATTTTAATTTAATTAAACTAATTAAATTAACATTAACATCAAAATAATGGGTTTCCCCACCCCTTGAAAGGGGTTTTAGCCTAACATGATATGAAACATGACAAATTAATAATCAAGGCTACTAAAATAAAAGAGAAGAGAATAGAACAAGCAAACCAAGTCTCCTTGAGAAAGTTGAACTCTAATCTTCCAAATTGAAGCATACTCCACTTAATTGAGCATCCAAATGATTTGAAATTACAATATTCACTCAATTAATTCTCTAACAATATTTAATCTCACAAATATCTAAAAATAAAAAATGAAAAACTATTTACAAGGATTTATTTCCTAAACTAAACTATTTCTCTCTCTAGAATTTTCTCTCTACAAAGCTCTCTAATCTAGAATTCTCCCAAATGAGGTCTTCATCTTCATTTTATATGCAATGGAGCAAAGGGGCAAAATGGTAAAAAGGTAGGGAGTGCATGTTGTTTGGATGTGTGCACATGAGGTGTGAGGTCATTTGGGAAAAATCTGATTTGGGTTAAATGTGCACATGTAAATGGGGATGAGAACATGTGGAATAAGTGTTGGGGTTATTTTGGGTAAATGGGAATTAAGTTAGTTTTAGGCACATGTGGGTTTTTGGGTTGTTCATTGGTTTTTAGCAGGTAGAAGAATCGTGGCTTTGGAGGTTTGGGAAAATGGGTCTTGAAATGGTGGGTCAAGGCTGGGTCGGAGCTAGGGTTCACGAACCCGAGAGGTGGTCGGAGGTCGGAGGTCGGAGGTCCGACGACCTGGGTAGAAGACGACGCTGGGTCGCGGTTTGGATCGAGGAAAGAGAGAGAGGGGCCGGAAAAAAGGGTCACCGGGTTTCTCGTCGGCGAGTTAAGGCAGGGTAGATGGGAGGCAAGGGCGGTTGCAGGGGTTAAGGAGAGCTCCGACCGGAGCAGGTGGCTTGGAGGTCGGCGCCGGCAGTCCGTCGGAGAGAGGAGGGTCGCGATCGCCGGGTATGGGAAGGAGAGGTGAGATGGGGATGATGTTGGGTATGTGTTGTGTGTTATTAGAGATGGTGGAAGAGAGAGAATGGTAATGGTGATTTTGGTGGTAGGAGAGAGAAAAATGGTGTTTGGGGAAGAGGATGGATTAGTGGGTGTATTTGGTGTGTGAGGATGTATGGGATATAGGGTGAGGGTGAGGGTGTATGGTAAAGTGTAGTTTAGTGGGTATAGGGTGAGGGTGTAGGATAGTAGGTGTGGTGTAGGGAGTGTGTGTTAATATGGGTTGTGTGTGTTTAATTAGGACCCCTAAAAATAACACTAAAACTAACTAATAAAATAAAAATTAAATTTCTTTTCTAAAAATAAAATAAAGACCCAATAAAAATAAAAATAAAAAGAAATGAAAAAAATAAAAATGTAAATCTATTAAATTTAAAAACTAAAGTCCTAAAAAAATATAAAATCTAATAAACTAAAAATAAATGAAATCCTAAAAATTAAAATCTTAATAAAATAAAATAAAACTAGAAACTAATAAAAATCAAAATAAAATAAAATTATATTAATATAAAAATAGAATAGAAAAATAGAAAATGAAACTTATAAAAAATTCTAAAATAAATCCTAAAAATAGAAAAGACTCAAACTAAAAATCTAAAAAATAATAAAAAGGACGCAAATAAAACACACACAGGCTTGGGGTAAGTTTGGGCTAAGTTTAGGGTAGGCTAGGGTACGGGAGTTTGGTATTTAGCTCCGTAAAATGCACAATTGCCTTGAAATACGCATTTGAACACCGCAACGTACATTAAACCTGCATATTGAACAATTAAGCGCATAAGACCCATATTGTCGAGAAATAGCAACAAAAATACAACTATTCGGGGTATAAAATGTACAGTTTTGGGTGCTTATCACACCACCCCCAAACAGAGCGTTGCTAGTCCTCGAGCAATAAGATTGAGAGAAAGAGAAAGATTAGTAACCAAAAGTGTACCACTTTCGCGGGCACTTGCGATTGCACTTAGCATGTGCAACAAGCCTTTAAACCTATAGCTTGCCCTACAGGACGAGTTGTGTCTCGTGAGGGTTTGCAGGGAATATACCCACAAAATTCTTATTTGCAAAAATTTATTGAAAGGCAGTCAATCTCTTATTAAATGTAGAATAATCGCACAATCCATCACATGAGAAATATTTTGAGAAATACAAGCTAGAATGTGTAAAAATTTTAAGCTAAGTAAATACTCAAGGCACATCCTTCCTAGAACTCAACGTGTGTAGTGTGAATCAGTCAAAACGGGTCGAGCATCACAAGAGTAATTCCTAGATTGCCTTGTCGGAATCAACGCTTCAACTTCAAATCTCACTAGATATATCACTCTCAAACGAACTCTCGAGATATGGGTAAGTGTATCGCTCTTGTGTGTGAGGAAGTGAGTAAATGTAAGCAAGTTCAAACGTCTCACACACGTATAAGAAAGAACGAACAATAAGAAAGAAAATTGATCTCATGAAAGAATGCTAATCACTATAGTGAGAACGTCGAGTTATTCACCACGTCGACTTTCATTTGCCCGAACACCTAGGGGAAATGTGGATGTATATGGGTGAGGGGGAAATGAAATGGGAAGGATGGTATAAGGTGTGGTATGATGGATGTGGTATGTAGGATATAATGGTGATATGAATGATGATATATGAATGGATATGATAGAAGAGTGTTCACATTAGGCACAAATGTCTTTATTTTAACAAAAATTAACTACAACTCTCTTTTTTTCTTTTCTCTCTTTTTTTCGATTTTTCTTTTCTTTTTCTTTTTTTTTCTATTTTTTTGCTATTTTTCTGTTTTTCTCTTTTTTTTTCGATTTTCTTTTTTTTTTTCTTCCTTTTTTTTTTTTTTTTTTTTTTTGTTTTTCTCTCATTTTTCAAACCAGCACTGAAGACATTTACATTTGAAATCACTCTTTTATTTGAAATGATGGAAGATGATATGGATGGAATGATAAATGGATGGTGTGGGGAATATATGGGAATATGGAAGAACATGGGTGAAGTAAATGGATGGGAAGGTAATGGGTGATGGGTAAATGAAATGTGATATGGAAAAGTGGTAGGTGTATGGATGAAAATCTAGTATTCGGGACAAATTTCAAGACATGTGTTTCTTACAACTCGAAAGTGATGTCATTCTCAGTGATCAAGCCAAAAAATGAAGAATAATGAGATCATACAACAATTTAAAGTGCAGACCCAAACGAAGTTGAATCAACTTGTGACTCGGAGATTGCGTAAAGCACTCTGAAAGGGTGAAAGGCACAAATCTCACAAGCTCAAGTCTCTACTAGTGATCCTTAAGGTTCTCTTTAGAATTGTAGTACTCCTCAACTCTAAACGTAATGACATGATAAGTGCGTAAATTTTGTTGAGTCTAGAAATTCATAGTGCAAAATGCCTTGTTACGTATTACATAAGCTATTAGAAAAAATATTCTCTAGCTTGATTCCTAGATTTTAAAAGATGGGTGATTGAAAATTCACATCAATGAGTGAGATGAAAGAAACTGCACGAAATTTTAAAAATCAGGTTCAAAAATCAAAATTTTCCAAAAGAGGTACGATTTTGATAAAATTCCCCACCCCCAAACAAAAAGGAACATCGTCCTCGATGTTAGGTAAAATGATTTTTAAAATTGAGAGCATGAGGTAGGAAAGAGATTACCAGAAATCAACCGCTAATGAAGTGGACAGATGTAGCCAATAATAAACCTGAGTAAAAGATGTACAAGTCTATAAGCATGAGAAAGCATAGGGTGATGTGAAACACCACCCCCAAACCGGATGAGACTAGTACAAGAAAATCGGGCTGCCTCCCGGTAGCGCTAAGTTTAATGTCTTCAGCCAGACCGATGAAATCTCACCCTAATGATAAATTCTATGATGGCGCGGGGCGTCAGTCTTGCTGGATAGAGGATAAAACGGGTCAATGCACCTGTATAGCAAAGTGCATCACACGATGCAAAGCATCGGTGGACCATGGGCGGGTGGGAAAAAGGGTAAAGGTGAAGAGGCATCGATCTCGAGCCTTGTTGAGCCGGAAGGTGAGGGCAACAAGGGCCCTATAAGCATAGTGCTCTAATTGGTGAAGGAGGCAAAATGGTTTGGCAATAGTGATGGGGTGGGCCTCATAAAAATCACACGACCGTTCTATAAATGGGCGATGATAATGGTCGTGCCGTGACACGCCAGGGAGCTGTTGAGAAAAATCAACACCACAAGAGAGTGGCGGGCATGGAGGAACAAGCTCGGTGTCACGGTGGAGAGTAGAATAAAATATACTCTCGTGGATGGCGGATGGCTTCAGCTGAGGATCTAAAGATGTAGATGGAAACTTGAAATGTGGAAAATCAAGATCCAAACCGGGTGGTGGGGTGGAAAGGATAATGGGTGGGTCGGGTGGGACAAATGGAGTATCGGGTGGGATAAATGGTGTATCGGGTGGGATAAATGGAGTGGGTGGGTAAAACGAGGCACCAAGATCGGAGATAGTGGAATCACTAGAAATATCGGGCTCAACGGGAGCCATGCATGGTGGGATATCATCCATATCCGAATAGTTAGGAACTATCACGGATTCTATCTCGGGAAATTGGTGAGCACTCGTAGCCGGAGCTAACCTAGGATAAATTGGTTCCTCGTGAACACAAGGGTGAAGCTCAATAGGTATAGACTCGGGCATTTTTTTGGATATTACGGGAGTGTGAACCGCAATGATGGGTTCGTAAGGATAGGGTGGGTTTTGATCAGGCTCACTATCGAAAGGTAAGTCAACACAATTGTCGACTTGGGACCCGGACCATGGAATGGTATCAACATTGAGATTCTCGGGATGATAGGGTTGGTCACACTCAAAATCAGTGTCGCAAGAGGACACATCATCAGCACACTCGGGTGCAACAATGGGTGGATACATGGGAAAGTCCGACTCTCGCTCACACTCAATTTCATTTAATCTTTGTTCAAGCCGTTGGAGAGCGTCATTTTGAAGTTGAGTGGCTTGCTCTTGCTCGAGAATGAACTTTTGCAAGAGGTTTTCGAGAGCGGAGGTGGATGATGGTGGTGGTGGAGTGACGGGTGGTGGTGAGTGAGGTGGACACAACTCGCTATGGTAAGGACTATATGGAGAATACTCAAGTGAAGTGGGTGGGGTGGGGTCAAGTTCATCATACACGAAAGGATTGCTTTCGTGATGGACAATGGGTTGATACTCATGGGTTGCGTAGTGAGGAGACTGATCGTGAACGGGTGCACAAGGTTGCCATGACGACTGTTGGAACGTGTGAGGATCCACAACATCGGGTTGGGATTCGTATTGCGTGGAAGGGTGATCAAGCCTCCACAAATAACTCGGGAACTCACACAACTCGGGATGAGGTGTATCGGGATAGTGGGCCGAGGTGGGTTCCGGAACAGTGTCATATGGATACACATGTTCCATGGTGGGTTCGGATGGATATGGAATGTAAGGGCACGCATGGGACATGTGATCGGCATTAGAACAGTGGGTGCACAACAAAGGAGGAGGCACAGTGACACTTGACACCGAGGGTGATGGAATAGGAGGTGAGTGCATAGATGGGTCAAGAGTACCAACGGTACTCGTGAGAGAGGTGAAATCGTGAAAAATATCATAAAGAGACCGCTCGGGACCACTCTCACACGTGTCACGTGTCATTGAAAAATGACCAAAGTAGTCCCGTAAAGGACGTTCCTCGGCCATGAGGTGAGAAATATTTTTTTTGATTTTTTGAAATTTTTTCAAAAGGAAAGAAAATATTTTTGGGATTTTCTAAAAATTAAAGAAAGAAAAATATTTTTGGATTTTTCTAAAATGAAAGAAAGAAAATATTTTTGGATTTTTTGTGAAAAATAAAGGAATTTTTTTTTTTTTTTTTTTTTTTTGGATTTTTGTTTTTTTTTTTTTTTTTTTTTTGGAAGAAAAGGTGGGGAAAATATGGACTCTTGAATTGGACGGACTAACTAAAACCGACTACCAAAAAAATGAATTGGACACACACAAGTCAAGAAAATTTCCTAACTAGCACATAGCCAATTTTTATCTTTAGATTTAATGAGAGGGTAGTCAAATTTTAATTAAGTCCGTGGGCGATAAAAATCACGAAAATAAATGAGTGATCGCCTTTGCAAAAAAAATTTCTCCTAGTGGGCTACCTAGTTGATTGATTTTAAATTTAGTGATGGCTAGGGTAGCACACAATGGTAAGCGAGTGAGTCGGGTGATGAAATCCCTTCTCGTGAGTGACCGGGTGTAGGTCTTAATTAATTAATTCGTCACACCATTCAAAAATAAATGCGAGAATAAAATCAAATAAGAGCACACAAGAGCACACAAAAGAATTGACTCGCTAACAGGAGAGGCGCGAGAGTGTAAGAAATGTACCTCCCACGGTTTTTACGCCGTGGGGTGCCGAAAATTTTGAGTCGACCGGGGGGAGATCACGCCTATCTCAGTCGTCCCCGGGAGTCCTACCGACCCAAGGTAGAGAGGCTTCTAAATCCTCGCCTTTGGACGCCCTCTCTCTACCTTGTCCGGTTTCCCTATCACGCTTGTCTTGAATTATTACAAATTTAAATGAAAAATAAATGGTGTCCTATGCACCGCAATACAAGCCAAGAATGAAATAATCCTAATACAAGCCTTCTAAAAAAATGTAAAAATGGTACTAAAATGAAAAAAAAAGTACAATACAAGTGAATTACAAAATGGAATCCGCTCCGAGCTTCACAATCCCAAGAATGGCAACGGCGCCATTTGATAACTTTGCTTTTTGGGTATATGTCGTTGTTGTTGAAAGCCAAGTTAGTCAAAACCTCACATACCTACAAAATATAATAATCTCAAGTGTAGAGGTAAGTAAGGGTATCAATCCACTTTCTAGGGAGTAAGCTAGAGACACATTCACATGTAATTCACTATTTATTTTCCTTTTGGGCTTTTTCACTTTTCTAATTTTTTTTAGCTTTTTCAATATTAAAACAAAAGGGTGAGGTGAGGTCTAAACTAAAATAAACTAAAGTGTAAAATGATAATAACTAACTAGAAAGTAACTAAAATGAAAATAAAGTCTAACACTAAAATAAAAGATAAAGTGAGGTAAATAGTAGTGAGAACAATCAAGGAGTGGGGTTATACCATAATTTCTAGTTAATCTATTTAATTAATTTATTCAAATTAAACGTCCCAAATTAATATTGAAATTACAAATCAACTCTCGTTGCAAATGTAATTTTAATAATAATCTTTTAGAGGATTAAATTTACAATCCTACAACTCACAAAATGTAGATCTAAACATCATCTAACAAATCACCCGCTAGGATCGATTTACTAAATTAGTTTAGATCATAAAAATATGATTAGAGTTGAAATTCAAAGAAATAATTTCACATTTTAGAAAAACCTATCTCTAGTTCGATTCTATGATGGAAATTAAGACTAGAATCTCGATTTTCTCTCGAAAATCATTTACCCTCTCTCGAGGCGTAAATTAAAAGTAAGATTGCAAAAATAATCATCAAAGGGAATTTTAATTTAATTAAACTAATTAAATTAACATTAACATCAAAATAATGGGTTTCCCCACCCCTTGAAAGGGGTTTTAGCCTAACATGATATGAAACATGACAAATTAATAATCAAGGCTACTAAAATAAAAGAGAAGAGAATAGAACAAGCAAACCAAGTCTCCTTGAGAAAGTTGAACTCTAATCTTCCAAATTGAAGCATACTCCACTTAATTGAGCACCCAAATGATTTGAAATTACAATATTCACTCAATTAATTCTCTAACAATATTTAATCTCACAAATATCTAAAAATAAAAAATGAAAAACTATTTACAAGGATTTATTTCCTAAACTAAACTATTTCTCTCTCTAGAATTTTCTCTCTACAAAGCTCTCTAATCTAGAATTCTCCCAAATGAGGTCTTCATCTTCATTTTATATGCAATGGAGCAAAGGGGCAAAATGGTAAAAAGGTAGGGAGTGCATGTGGTTTGGATGTGTGCACATGAGGTGTGAGGTCATTTGGGAAAAATCTGATTTGGGTTAAATGTGCACATGTAAATGGGGATGAGAACATGTGGAATAAGTGTTGGGGTTATTTTGGGTAAATGGGAATTAAGTTAGTTTTAGGCACATGTGGGTTTTTGGGTTGTTCATTGGTTTTTAGCAGGTAGAAGAATCGTGGCTTTGGAGGTTTTGGAAAATGGGTCTTGAAATGGTGGGTCAAGGCTGGGTCGGAGCTAGGGTTCACGAACCCGAGAGGTGGTCGGAGGTCGGAGGTCCGACGACCTGGGTAGAAGACGACGCTGGGTCGCGGTTTGGATCGAGGAAAGAGAGAGAGGGGCCGGAAAAAAGGGTCACCGGGTTTCTCGTCGGCGAGTTAAGGCAGGGTAGATGGGAGGCAAGGGCGGTTGCAGGGGTTAAGGAGAGCTCCGACCGGAGCAGGTGGCTTGGAGGTCGGCGCCGGCAGTCCGCCGAAGAGAGGAGGGTCGCGATCGCCGGGTATGGGAAGGAGAGGTGAGATGGGGATGATGTTGGGTATGTGTTGTGTGTTATTAGAGATGGTGGAAGAGAGAGAATGGTAATGGTGATTTTGGTGGTAGGAGAGAGAAAAATGGTGTTTGGGGAAGAAGATGGATTAGTGGGTGTATTTGGTGTGTGAGGATGTATGGGATATAGGGTGAGGGTGAGGGTGTATGGTAAAGTGTAGTTTAGTGGGTATAGGGTGAGGGTGTAGGATAGTATGTGTGGTGTAGGGAGTGTGTGTTAATATGGGTTGTGTGTGTTTAATTAGGACCCCTAAAAATAACACTAAAACTAACTAATAAAATAAAAATTAAATTTCTTTTCTAAAAATAAAATAAAGACCCAATAAAAATAAAAATAAAAAGAAATGAAAAAAATAAAAATGTAAATCTATTAAATTTAAAAACTAAAGTCCTAAAAAAATATAAAATCTAATAAACTAAAAATAAATGAAATCCTAAAAATTAAAATCTTAATAAAATAAAATAAAACTAGAAACTAATAAAAATCAAAATAAAATAAAATTATATTAATATAAAAATAGAATAGAAAAATAGAAAATGAAACCTATAAAAAATTCTAAAATAAATCTAAAATAAATCCTAAAAATAGAAAAGACTCAAACTAAAAATCTAAAAAATAATAAAAAGGACGCAAATAAAACACACACAGGCTTGGGGTAAGTTTGGGCTAAGTTTAGGGTAGGCTAGGGTACGGGAGTTTGGTATTTAGCTCCGTAAAATGCACAATTGCCTTGAAATACGCATTTGAACACCGTAACGTACATTAAACCTGCATATTGAACAATTAAGCGCATAAGACCCATATTGTCAAGAAATAGCAACAAAAATACAACTATTCGGGGTATAAAATGTACAGTTTTGGGTGCTTATCAGAACCATGAGTAGAGAGAGACGTCGTCGATAAGGAACCGTCAACAAGGAGATAGGGAAAGTGTTTGAATGTGTTTCCCAAGAGAACGAGACGTGTTGTTCACAGTGAAGATGGTTGGTAACATTTTAAATTGAGTCCTTTTATTTGAACCCTTTTAAACTTTCTGCACCCCTCTTTAACTGTTATTAATGTTTTAAACGAGCAAGTATGTAAAAGACCCTGAATCCAACTGAAATCCCTATTTGGGATACACCAACATATTTGAGATTTCGGCATACATACAACTTTTGATCTTCTATAGATATAGAAACTGATTTTGTTCAGTCCAAATTAAAATTAACAATTTTATTTATAAATAAAAATAAAAATAAAGACCTTAATAATCTGTGTAAAATTATAAGAAGATCTTCTTAGTCTAACAAAATGCAAATAGCTCCTCATACAATTTTCCAAGACGGAAACTATCCTGATTCACATCATAAAATAACTTCAATCAAGTTAGACATGAAAGTGATAAAATACAAGCATCTCAACTAATTTGACAACATATTTTAATTTCAATAAGAGCAATTGATTACAGAAACTTGCAATGGTACAAAAATCAATGTGCCTACATAAATAAAAAGAACCTAGAAACTGTTAAATCAACTATGCAATTTAATATGAAACAGAAGTGGAGAAAAAGAACAGGTGAAAAAGAAATGGGGAAGGGTCCTTTTGGAAGTTGATATGTAGATTATAACACTATAGGTATTTTTTTAAATTCAAGCTACAAGAATGCTCATAGTGTTGTTGCTTCTCTAAGTGGAAATCTACGGAATTTATTTCTAACTAACGTATGGCGAATTTTAGCATATAAAAAATGTGAAATAGGACTCTTTAAATTAAATATGATTAACATTCAGGGCCAATTCTCAAATTCCACATCCTCTCTCTAGATATAGAAAACTACACTGAATATAATGTCTTTCTTGGAGAAAACATATTGCTTCTTCAATGATTCGAAGACATTAACCATTAGAACCTAAATTTGACGGTAAGATTCTCAATCAAAGGAAAACTTATTCCATAGAGTTGAGTGTTCATATGTTGTGAGGACAGAGACATTATACTTGGGTTTATATTTAGGTTGTTTTAAGGAGAGCGAAGAGGTGTTACACATTCATATGCTGAGATCAATCGGTTATTAGATAAAGAGCGGGGAAAGCCTTTACCATTCCTCAAGTGTTTGGCAGAGAGGATGAGATAGAAAACACTCGAAGGATAATTTTTTTTAGGGGGGGGGGGCGCAGGAATGTTCACATAATAAAGCTGGTTTGCTATTTAAATTACAAACATTCACATAATCCAAGTCCTCTCTTTTTAGCATAGATGATATATCATATATCATAGTAAATTACATAAATATAACTACTAATTATAAAGTTTAAAATCCAATCAAGTCTACTAATTCTTGCTGTTAATAAAATTATCTTGTTGATTGATAAAATTCATTCTGATATTTTATGTGATTCTTGTTGAATAGCTGCTGTACATTTATTTTTGTTTAATGAAGGCTAGTATATAATTTTATCATGTTATCTACAAATAGAAAAGCAATCAACTATTTGGAATTTGGAATTTATAGCCCCAAACAATAATTTTTAAATTTAAAAAATCATAGTGCACTACTAGTTCACGCTTGCGCGTTGAAACAATCCATTTTCCTTAAATTAAAATCAAGGACCATTACAAACAATAGATGCTTCTTTTTTAGTTTAAAGTGGTGGGTCCAAACTAAAAATTGAAAATTTGGAATCATAGCTGAGATAGTTCACATTGACGACGCAATTAGAGCGTGCAAGCTTTCTACCTCTTGAGGTGATTGTGTCGGCAATGTTAACTGTGTCAGCTATTATCCCGGAAGCTAGTATTGTACTGTTAATTCTCATATAGAGACGATGATAAAGAGATGATTTCAAATACATTAAAACTTATAGTATTTGACTTGAATATGTTTCGATAGCTCATGGTCTACGTTTAAATTGTTCACAGTAATGGTGAAGAAAATATCATTGAACATGACTACTAAGCTGAAATATTTTTGAGCATTTTAAGATCAATCTGTTGGAAGCCGTGATGGTGCTATTTAGAATATTTTTCGGTTAAATTGCCTCGGGTGATTTTCAACTGACTTTTTGGGTCACCTGATACTATTTGTATGTCAAGATAAACATTTGATGGTAGGAATTAAGTTGGAAAATGTACTAAATGGATATGAAAAATAACAAAGGGAACAATGGGAAGAGGAATTTACTTTGATGGTGATTTGCATTATCCCTATAACTACTTTTCCTAGATCTAGTTGACCATGTAGACTTCTTAAATTCCGGATTTTCCATATCGTGCAAACACTCTAGACCATTGTTCATATAATGCATAAGCACTTCCTCGTTGGGTGACCACTGTGAATCATCTAACAGCTAATAAGACTAAGGTCATAATGACATTGTGAAAAGTCGTTGATTATTAAAGACTGACAGTTGTCAATGTAAACATGTAGCAAAATAAGTTCACTATATAGCAAAGGCAAGATAAAGAGTGACATAGATATTGTTCTTGGAAACCTACCAAAAATATGTTTTTCCTGGTGAATACTTGCATTTTGTAGTTATACTTGCATTTTGTAGAAAATGGGACCCTTGTCGAAACAAACATCATTTCAGCTATTGGACTCTTTGAAAGAGAAAATATCATTGGATTGGCAAACATTATGACATAAATGATGCCAAATAGGAGCAAGAAAAGATAAATCTCTCTAGACTCTGTCAAAATGCTATATCTCAAAATGAAAGAATGCACTCATTTGAAGCTACATATAGGTATTTATAGTAAGGAGGTTGCTTGGCCTCTAAACTAAGAATCTAATTACAATTATGTCCCTAAGAGCCAATTACCTTCTTCTAAATACCAACAAAAAAGGAAAATACAATGAAATACTAAAAATAAAAGAAAGAATAAAAAATAACAAAAATCCCACTAATGCCTAAAAATACTAAAAATAACCCCTAATTCTTGATTCACGTCACATTAAAATTGTAATGGTTTATCAAAATGATATTGCACTTACAATGGAGAATAAACTTAAATGTTCACTAACTCCGACCAATATTATCACAAGAAAACTAGGTGCTATAATAATTGGTCATGTAACTCGCCAATTTTGGTAGGCCTCACTATGGGTCTTGGGTGTTAGGTCATGCCATGTCCATACTCCATAGTTGCTAAAATCATGTGAAAAATACGATGCAAACTTCTTACTAGTAGATAATATCATTGCGTTCTAACATTAATTTAACACTATAATGTGTTTTGTTATTTATTATAAGATGTCGATAAATTAATTTACTTTATACGTTTCGCACCGTAGCACACAATACACAATTTAACAACTATGATCTTGTCTTTAGCTTTATCATGTTGAACTAGTAGCACAATTAATTTATACCGTGCATATTTGGAGATGTTTCATGTCAATTTGGTGCAATGTTCTAAAAAGCGCTAGGCAGTTTTTTAATATAATATAATGAATAGCACAATTAACATTATAACTGTTGCGATTCTGGCTCCATATATTAGTTAATCATATTTTCATCTTATGCCGCATTTTATTTTATTTCATTTCATATCGTATTTCTCTATTTAGAGGATGGGTTTTAGGTAAGCATTTGAGTATTAGGCTTATTATATAAATGGGCATAAGTCTCACGTTAGTTAGTTGTTCATTTAGTGCTCACCTCCCTATCCTATAACTAAACCCCTCCCCTTCCTCATTTGGAGCCCGAACTTTGGAGTAAAATCTTAGTTATATTTCTCTCTCTAAATTGGTGTGGTACCTTTAGAGTTGCCATTAGACGTGTGGTTATGTCAATTAGTATCAAAGCGTCTCTCCCCCATTTGTGCCTGAGGTGTCCTACAAAAAAAAATTCATTTTTGTTTGTGAGGTGTCACAAAAAAAAATCATTAAATCATTTTTCACATTTTAATGGCTCCCCAAAAGACAACAATTGATGAGAGATTTATCCAAATGTACGAAAAAATGAGAGAAGAAATGGATTCTCTTACGAGGCAACACATGGCAACCCTCACTGCCCTGACCCCATACCCAAACACTCCAAAGACCTATCTTCATTTTTCCCCCACATAAACCCTAACTCTAACTCTACCACTCACTACACCACCGCTCTAACTACACACCCACCCACCCACTAATATTTCACCACTAACCTCACACCACCCTCCTGAGGTCACCATCCCCCTGCCGCCACTTTTTCAGTCACCGAAAAAATTCCATCCAAATCCCCTCAAACTTCTCATATGCCTTCTTCTCATCCCAATATAGAACTTCCCTCAAAGACCCCACCCCAAAGTACCCCTAAAAGATCCTATACTGCCCCTTTTTTCCTCGGCTCCAATAAAGTCGGCGCCCTTCCCCCATGCCCTTTCGGTGGTCCAACCAACGAACCGACTTCGGATCTCCCCACCATCAGACGACCTATCCCCTCTATTTTCATCCCATTTGGTCAACTCCAGTCACCAGACCGCCGGAACTCCGGCCAACCAGGGTGGAGCAGCCTCCCAAACCCCTATTTTTTCCACCTTCTTACCCGAATAACTCATGAATTATCCCACCCAACTAATTCTAGGGTTTTAACCTTCCCTACCCATCTACCACCACTCTCTCACCCACCCACTCCTCCCCCCCCCCCCCAACCCATTTTTCATCGACCACCACCACAATTTCAGTCCCCCCACCCCCATTATTTTCACCCACTACTCTCCATATATTACCGTCATCCCTCTACCTACCATACACCACCCCCGGCCCATTTCAACCCCACCCATGCCTATCCCTCACCCCATACACCCTACCCATTTTTTTGAAGAGAGTTTCCACTGACGTGCCTTAAAAATACCACCCGCTGCCCTAGACGAGACCAATATTATCACAAAAAAATTAGGTTCTATAATAATTGATCGTGTAACTCGCCTATTTTGGTAAGCTTGACTATGGGTTTTAGGTGTTAGGTCATGCCATGTCCATACTCCATAGTTGCTAAAATCATGTGATACACACTACATATCTTACTATACGATACGATGTAAACTTCTTACTAGTAGATGATATCATTGTGTTCTAAGATTAATTTAACATTATAATGTGTTTTGTTATTTATTATAAGATGTTGTCTATAAATTAATTTACTTATACATTTCACACAGTAGCACACAATACACAATTTAGCAACTATGATATTGTCTTTAGCTTTATCATGTCGAATTTGTAGCACAATGCATAGTTGGAGATATGTCGTGTCAATTTGGTGCAATGTTATAAAAAGCGCTAGGCAGTTTTTTTAAATAATATAACGAATGGCACAACTAACATTAAAATTAATGTGATCTGAAGGGTATTTTGGTCATATCCTCTTTTATTTTTGGCTCCATATATTAGTTAATCATATTTTCATCTTATGTCGCATTTAATTTTATTTCATTCCATACTATATTAGTCTATTCGGAGGATGGACTTTAAGTAAGAACTTGAGTATTAGGCTTATTGTATAGATGGGCATAAGTCCCACGTTGGTCAATTGCTCAATTAGTGCTCACCTCCCTATCCTATAAATTGGCCCATCCTCTTCCTCATTTGGAACCCGGACTTTAGAGTAAAAGCTTAGTTATATTTCTTTCTCTAAATTGGTGTGATGCCTTTAGAGTTGTCATTAAACATTTGGTTACGTCAATAACAGTGTCTAAGTAACCATATAATTTTGGAAAATAGTGTATTCAAAAATTCACCAAAACAGTAACCTCATAAATATATATATGGTCGAGAATCGCCTAACCCCCTAGTCGGGACGTAAGAACACCACCAAACGCCTATAGGGTTTTGGGAACATATAGTTGGTGGTGTAATTGTCCTTAATAGGTCTAGTATATTTTTTTCATCAAATTACTTGAGAATATCCACTGGATCAGCCAGGGGCGTGTTAAGACTACATACCAACTATGTGAAATATTCGTGTCAATTGCTATTTAGTTGTGCCAAGAATTGTCATCCCTAAAAGGTCTCAGTAAAAATAAGTAAACAAACAAAAGAAAATGCAAATGTAACACTAAAGTTTCGGATGAATTTCACTTTCGGACATGATGATTTAACAGTTGCAACGTTAACCCTAAATTTTAAACATTGGTGCAATCAAACCCACGGTCTCCTCTTCTTTAATTAAATCACTTAACATAATCCTATGTGGCAAAAAAAACACCATCTCGACAACTTAGCCACTTCCTAATGCCATCTTCACCAGTGTCGTTTGTATTAACGCTAGTGATGTCGTCTCTCTCTCTCCCTCTCTTTCTATCTCCCCCCTCCGTGCCCTTACTCGTAATTTTTATGAAATACGACATTCATATTTCAATTAACAAATAACACTGATGAAGCAATTTGAGAATTGAAAATTGCATACATTAACTTGTGTAGTGGCATGACGAGCAAACCTATTGGTAGCATTTTCTTTACCATTGATCAACGGTTATTCTGGGCGGGAAGCTGAGCAAATGTGTTCTGTATTTAGAGGGCATATATAAGATCAAACTTTTGGTCAGTGCGGGAGCCCCTCCACCACCACCACGACAATCGCCACATTGGTTGAGATTGAAATCATTATCACAAACCTCTTGACCTTGAATACAGTTGGACACCAGTTAAGAAACTGAATTGAGAACTTGACCTCGATAATTTCTATAGCAATTACTCTGTTTACATCCTTAGGCACAACGTCACCCAAATCACACTTGGGCTCTAGTGCACTGCTCTGTTATTGGTGGTGATGATTTTTCAACAACAAAGGTGTTGTCCACCTGTGGCACATTCGCGACAACAGTTGTGTTGTTTATATCCCAGGCACAATGTGGTGAGAATCACACTTGAGCATCATAATCGAGGGATTGACTCAAATGATCGACTCTTGACGGTGGAATTCAAAAACGGAGGTGGATTTCAACAATAGAGATGATCGTTGTATGACTATTCGAACACTACATATCGATTAGATAATGAACTGGAACAACTTATTAAAGATGTAAAAACAGGGAAAAATGCCTAGTGGGATTCACAAGATTTTTAATAATAGAAATTAGAATGTAGAATTATGTTTTATACACTTCAATTTAGATATAGATTATACAAAACTAAAATCCCATGATTTCTTTAGCACTAGACAATTGGTTTTGAATTTTCTTAATGGTGAAAATCTAATTTAAATATATATATATATATATATATATATATATAGAGAGAGAGAGAGAGTGTGTGTGTGTAAGAAATAAAAAAAACTCGTGTATCTTTTTTGCATTGGTCTCCCCTCGTGGCACTGTATGACTATCTGATTTGCAAAGTATTGTTTTCCTTTGTTCAAGCCCAATTGACCAGGTCTTTCCATGAGAAGAAGAAGAAGAAGAAGAAGAAGAAGAAGAAGAAGAAGAAGAAGAAGAAGAAGAAGAAGAAGAAGGATCAAATGAATTATTCATTTGGTATTTTGATTTATCCACTTTTAGTTGATATATAGACCAGTTTGCTAAAACAAAATATTGAATTACAAAATTATATGTTAGGGGTGGGGGTTGGGGGGAGATAGAGGAGATATGATAGTAAGGTTACGATACCCCGTTATTCTATGAGGGGGTGCACAAAAGACCTTACGCAAAAATGTAGTTTTTGATAATTTCAAAATCAGAATAATTGACACATTATTTTTGCCCAAAAAATTCAAGTATGCGACAAACCAACATATTGAGCCCAACTCCAATCCCAAACCCGTGCCCAGCTCGGTTCGAAGAATGTATGTGGGCCAAGTCCAATTTTAGTGATTCCTCCCTCATCCACAAAATTCAATGCTCAAAAAGCTTGCCAAAAGGTGTAATTTTTTATTGATACACCCTTGACCTAGAGGGTATCTTTAAGACGTGGGATAAGGGAATACAGTTGAAAAACCTCCATTTACATTCTTACAATGGGTTGTCTCAATTTCAAAAGGTAACTTTGCCTTTCAAAAGCTTCTAAAAAATGTTTCAACATTATACGCACATATTTATATCTAAGATGGGATGCTATATATGTGTTCCAGTTAATTATTTTTCCTTCTTGAAATTTAAATAACGAGGAGAGTTTGGACCTTTGATGGTAATTACTATAATTGTCGAAATTTGAGAATTCTGAGTTTTAAAATTTATATGTATTGTTAGTTGAATTGCTAAAAGTCACACGCACGCGAGCGTGTGCACACAAACTAAATTTGCATATGAAATGCTCTAATCTTTTTGTGTATATTTTATGTTGTAAAACCAAGTCGGTGCTATGTTAATTTTGTTTTACCTCCGATATCTTTATCTTATTATCCATGTGAATCTGGTCCCTTTATACATCTCCTTCTTTTTTGTTTAAATAGTCTGATAAATATAGTTTTTGAGAGCATAACATCTATAAAATTTGTCATGATAAGAATTATATTCCTTTGGGTGATGGCGTCGGTATTATGGTTCTTATGACTCTTCACAAATGGGTTAAGCAACTTAGATTTAAGTTATGGCTTGTCGATTGATCTTTTAATTAAAATCATATTGCACTTCTAGTTAGAAATTGTGCATTGAAACAATTCATCTCCTCTAACTTTAAATCAAGGACCATTACATATGGTAAATGTTTCCTTTTACATGCCCAGAATAAAAACTGAAACGGACCCTACAAATACCGATCATAGAAATGTGGCAAGTACATCAACGAGAAATCTAATTTACGATCAGGACTACAAGGGTTGCTATTATTATTTTAAGTCAAATGATCTAACTAAACAAAAACCAGTATAACTAATATCATCTTAACATACCAGACTCAAACAAGCAGTGGATGTGCCTCATTCTACTTGGCATAATTTAGGAAAATATAACCTCTTCAATCAGGCAGTTCCATTACAGCATTTAGTTATATGATATAAATTTTTAGCTTCACCAAATTAATGTATTAGAGAAAGGAAGAAAATTAAACTGAATTGGCTCTGATCGAAAGTATTAATGGCATTCACGTCCAAAAGTTAAGCATGATTATGTTTGTAATTTGATGGTCTTGTTGATGAATTCACACTAATCAAACTCATCCTTAAAAACAGGGTATTTTAGGGTTTAAACGAACAAGGGTTTGTTTGAGGAGATTAGCAATCATGGAAATTAACATATAATGAAGTTTGCAAAAACTAAATATGGAACCCCGAATTTGATTAGCAGAAGATAGATAAGATCAAATGATTTAAAAACGAGATTAGAGATAGAGAACGAGAATGAGAATGAGAGAGAAAAGTGAGAAGAAATAAAATAACCTGAGTGAGTAAGAGTGGTGTGTTGTCATGTGTCTCTCTCTCCCACCATTTTTCCCCATCTTTTTACTAAGGGTTTCTTTTCATTTCCCTTATTTTCTTATTTGCCATGAAAAATGGCAAATAAGTTAGTAAATGACGTATTTAGTTATAGTTTGGTGTGTTTGATACAAAAAATTGTCTACAAGTTATTTTTCAATATATAATACCTCCTATACATAAATTTGCCACAAATGTGAGCAAACTTTGCTTTCCTATTTGAGTGAGAAATATATTCCACGCAAATTTGTCAATTCTTAAATACTTTAAGGCGCAAACCCAAAATTATAAATGTTTTCTCCCCCAGGTGCTCTTAGACAGGAATAACAGAATTGTGGGTAATTCAACCTTGCGGTCTCACATTGCTTATCAGACTTTCGATCATTGATTCTAGATTAGGTTGCTACTAAATTTCACTTCTTTCATCTTTGAGCTATTGTATGGTCATAAGCCCGAAGTTTATTTTACTTTTTGCTAGTTTGAGACACTTATAAGTATGTTGGGATTTATTTATATGATGTGGATGTTGAATGTTATTTTTTCCTTGGATATTAATTTAAATTCAGTTTTAATTTCAATCATGGTTTATAAATAAATATTTTATATGGTTTGATGTTAAGAATGATATCGATTGCATAGCAAGCCCCGCCTTCGCCATATTGTGTCTGACCAACCTTTACGTGAGAAAATGGGGTTCTTATAGTAGGCCTAAAATATTGATCCAAATGTTGTTGTAGACTATTATTCAAATATTTTCGTAAATAGTCAGAAACTAACAAGGGTACGTTGGTCATTAATAAAAATATGAACCGCTAAAATCTATTTTTGAGCCTCGTTCCATTTGATTGTTTGAACGCAATTAAAAGGTTGCTCTATTTCAAACTTTGAACCCGTCATTTTGCTTTTCGTTTCTTGCTCAAAAAGACTCTTTCGAGCCTATAAGATTTTATACTGCTTCTTCTCGATTTTGATGCCTCGTAGTTCTCTTCTGCTAGCTTTCATTACACACTTCTTATGTTCTTCTTATTGTTCTTTTAAAAAAATTGTGAACACTCTTCATGGAAAAAACTTAGATAATTATAGGAAAACATACTTCATTCATCCTTAGGTCACAATTGAATATGCCCCCATACCCAAAAATGCCATTATAATTTACGGGGGCCATTGGATCCGTACTTTAGTTGTAGTTCAGGGAGGACTAACTTTTCCCCCAAACCCACTTTTTTTTAGAATTTAGTGAATTTTTTTTAGTAGTCCCGGCTCAGTGTGCCCCAAATACTTGGCGTATTGCCAATGGGGTGCACATGATTAATGATCTGTATGAGACCAATTTGGGTATCCAAGAGATTAAGTATTGTTACTCCTGGCCTCACACCATCGATGGTCTTGTGTACTTGAAGGGGAGTAAGACCAATAGCGTGCTCATAGTGAACCTTTATGGTTCCAATAAGGGATATTCAGATAAAGGTTTTATTATCAGGAATTAGCAGCATTCGCATCTCCTTGAGGGTGAAGAATACATTGGGTTTGGGTTTATGTGCCCAGCTTGGGGGTGACGTAGGTTAAAACTTACTCCTTGTACATTTTTCTTTAATTCCCATGTTTTGAATTATCTATACTGATGGAATTTTTCTTTACTGGACTTTAACATCTCGCTCGAAGAAGAGAGAACTTTCTCTTGCACATATCAA